>OW240915.1:215629706-215841991 GCA_933207985.1 Pelobates cultripes | reverse complement strand
AAAACATAAGAAAAATAGTATTAATGAGATGCCAGGTGCTGATCACACTGATCATTCATCCACTGAGAACATCGGCTGAGCACTCTCAGCCAATACATGACCCTGTGTGAGAAGAAAATGCATAGAATTGACATTACACAATCAGGAACGCTTGTTCAGGCTAATGATATATTAATGATGCTGCTGCAAGTGAAATTTATCTACTAACAGTAATATAAAACAGTTCAGTATGTGCAAGTTTCATATTGAAAAGTTTCACATGCAGACTCCATGCATGATGATCACTTCAAATTACTGAAGTCTTCATGGTTATAGGAGTAACCCTTTAAGATAAGTTATTAATTGTGTGTACATACATACATTTCCAGAATTGCGTTTTTTGTTTTCTGAATTTTGAATGTTTATTGTATTTTTATTTTTTGCTGTGAAAAACTGTATGTTATCTCTGCAGACCCAAGTTCAATTAACTTGAATAAATGGAATTAATTTATTGAAAATGTAAATATTACTTAAATAGATAGCTTCATGCTGCATAACATCTATATTTCATGCTGAATAACCTTTGAGCTATAATGCATCTTAAATAGAAAATTCTCCAAATAGATTTTTCCTTTTAAAAAGGAATTCAAATTTAAGGGACACTATAGTCACCAGAACAACTACAGCTTATTGTATTTGTTCTGGTGAGTAGAATCATTCCCTTCATGTTTCTTGCAGTAAACACTGTCTTTTCAGAGAGAATGCAGTGTTTACATTACAGCCTAGTGATAACTCCACTGGCCACTCCTCAGAAGGCTGCTAGATTGCTTCCTGGGGAAGTGCTGTACATTGTGCCGTACTGCCATTCAGTGTCTTTACCCTCTGCATGCAGACACTGAACTTTCCTCATAGAGATGCCTTGATTCAATTCATCTGTATGAGGAGAGTCTGATTGGCCAGGGCTGTGTTTGACTTGTGCTGGTTCTTCCCCTGATCTGCCTCCTTGACAGTCTTAGCCAATCCTATGGGAAAGCATTGTCATTGGCTCACAGAATCACTTCTCATGATGTCAGCTGTAAGCAGGCAGATCTGAGTCAGAGGCAGCATCTGCAGACTTGAATACAAGTAAGATTTTACTATATTTAGGGAGGAAAGGAGGGTCAGAGGGGGCTAGATGGTGGTTTTAACACTATAGTGTCAGGAATACATGTTTGTGTTCCTGAACTACAGTAATCCTTTAAATTTAAAAAAAAAAAATCATATTTTAGATTTTTTTTTTAAATAATCAGTTGTTATCCATCCAGCATAAGTACCAATTCTGACAGTACACTGTTGACCATTCAGTAGAATATCATTCAACTGGATGACGATGTATTTTGGGAACATTTTCTTGGAAACATGTGCACAGAGCAAACGTTACCCTGAAACACTGGAAATATGATTAAAGAGTCACTCAACTCCCATAACAACATCACCTTGAAGTCGTTGGATGTCCTAGGAGCTAGAGGCTATCTTAGTCTTTCTTATTCAAACTCTGCCCCACATGTTCCCCCAGATTACTGTGAAGCTTATTGCTGGGCAGATTCATTCAAAAGACTATTTAATCAATTTCCATTTATATGTATTAAATATCCTAACTTCTCTGTTTTTCCTTAACTCATTAAGGACCAAGGCTTTTTTGAGATGCAACGCATGTGTGACCAAGGCCTTTTTGGCTATTTTACCATGCGTTACTTTTACCACAATTTCCCCCTTTCTGTTTACGTCCACCCATACATATCATATAGAAATTTTTTAAAAGAGGAGCAGGGCTTTCTTTTGATATATTATATGTATACATAATGCAATATTAAATAGGAATAAAATATGCAAAAATATTTTAAAAATTTTAAAACTTTTCTCTCATTTTTTCATTTAATATTTTGCCAAGTACAAATAAAAGAAACTAACTCAAAGTAGATTCAGTAATTAGTCATGATTGTTAAAATGCCCAATATGTCTAGGATTTCAATAAATTATTAGAAGTTTTAAATCAAATACTGCAAGGAATAAATTACAGTTTTAAAGCTAAAACTTTGCAAAATTTGACATGCTGAGATTATAGCATTAAAAGGTTATTTGAACCATCATCACCACTTCTGTGTTTTTAAATTTACTTGTGTCTGTTTCTGTGAGATGTTTCTTTGACCTGTATCTTTGTAAAACAAAGTTTTCTTTCCTTCCATATGTTGTGCCGGCAACCACCGGAAAGCTGTTATTCATAAGGACAGACAACCATTTCCCCACCACATGCCATCTGCGATAAATGTATGTGTGGAATGAGACACTTCATTTTCTCCACACTCCAAGGAGTAAATAGTGAATCTTTATTGGACTCTCATCCAACTGTTGCAAGTTGGATGTCTAAATAATTTTTTAAGATTAGTTGGATTTCTGGTTTGCTTACCTCTTTTACCAAAAGTTAGTAGAGAAGAGGGAACCAGACCACCTCCCTCCTGGTATACAGGGAATATATATATATAAATATTTTTTTTAAACTATGCCTGCTGACTAACTCTACAATCATATTTGTTTGCTTGTTTGTTTGTTTGTTTTTAATTTATTTTGGTTACAAGTTTGACAATTAGTTAATAAGATTTTCCTCAACTACTTGGCCTAATTTGGGTATAAAGGTTAACCAACACACAGAATCACACTCAAATTGCACATTACTGTGAGGTGTATTGCTGTGGTTCACTGTAGGGATGTGCATGGGCAAAAAATTGGGTTTGGCACTTCCGAAATTCGGGACTACGGCAATTCCCTAACCCTAAACCCTAACCCTAACCCTAATCCCCAAAATGTGATTCTTTGTTGAACTAATTTGCATATGCCCACCCAGAATCATTTGCAGTAGTAACATCACTGAGAATTTGTGATTTCTGTGGGAAAAGCAAGACTTATAGCTTGAATGGTGTGCAGATTTTTGTTTAACATTGTATTAACTATATATATATATTTATATACATATATATATATATATATATATATATATATAAATATACATTCAACTAAGAACTGAGTGCATATTGGACAATGTATACAGGAGAGAATTATAGAGAACTGAGATTGGATTGAGATTCAGAAATGTTATTTATTCACAACTATGATTTACTATCTGTAACCTCGTTAATTGGTAAATGATTTTTTTTTTTTATTTTCTGTCCAGACAAAATTTTTGTATCTGTTTCCATTAAATAATGCGCTATTTAGGCATTCAAAAATAAAAAAATATATCTAAACATTACTTTCCAGGACCACCAAAATACTCAGATTTTGGGAGGGATTTTTCTGGGGTTAATGATAAGGCTGAAGAAATCCACACAAGGGGAAATCATAGCAATAGTCTTTGCTATTTTGTCTGTGTTTTAATACAAGTAGACTATTAGTAGAATAAACTCATTCAAATATAATTTTAAATACACAAGTAAAACATTGTAAAAATACCAAAAATGTAAGTTTATAGTATACATAGCTTTTTTAGAGTCAACTTATGTTAAAAATACATTTCAAAATGTGAGTATAAAATTGGCATGGGTTTATATCCTTTTTTTTTGTATGTATAACAAATTTAACTAAAAAGCAGAACAAGTTTGTGTATTTTAGGAATCTGTATAGGTCGTGTATATAGCTGGACAGTAACATATGACATTAATTAAAATACATGACCTTTCATTTCACACACGGACAAGTATTTTCATGGTGGTCTAGTGATACAATGATATGTCAATAGCCACTAGCAATGTAAAATATTTTATCCAAGAATTGGCAAGAGTTTGAGAAAAAGCTGCAAATAAATGCAGAAAATCAGTAGTTTTGTTTTGGCCCATAAACCACATATGCTTATAAACTAAAGTCACATATGTGAAGCAGAGGAAGAAAATAATCATTTGCAAATGGACAAACCTGTCTTGTCTTATTTCCTAGATTAAACATTTGTATAAATAGCATTTTATAATTTATATTGTCTGTTTAGTGTGGGTTGGATTTGTACTGTTTGTGTTTTAATTATGAAGTCTATTCTACTTCTTTGTTAACAATTCTTGTTATATTGTACCTACCACAGTTCCTTTAGCTTAAAAAAAATAACATTGTCTGTTGACATTTTGAGTGACTGACTCAACTTTTGGTGTCAGCAAAAGATCATATTGGGATGAATAAATAAAATAGAAAATCCATGACCTGGTGGAAAATATACAAACCAATAATCTTTTTTATTTTTTTTATATGTCTGAATTGAAAAGTGCACATTATTTATATTGACAATTAAGTAAATCATCATATATCTCTAGATTGCCTATTTTATTTGTTGTATTGCAATAATGTTTTAGAAACAAAGATAGGGATAGTTACGCAATCATAAATCTTGTACATGGTTAGAGCAGATATAAAAAAAATAATAATAGTCTAGAAAAAATAATACAATAATAAAAAAAATAGCAAAATGGCAAAATACATCTTATATAACACCAAATATAATATTATGTTTAATAAAACATATAGGAGTCTACTAGTCAATGAAGTACCAATGAGGGACAAGTACTTCAGGGAGGTGGCAGTTCAACCTAGGTGACAGGAGGTTGGGGAGTTCACAGACCAGTATTTTATGCTAGAGTAAGTATTATCATAAGACAGAGGAGGCACCTGATGGCAGACATACGAAGAGTGTGTGGGAGTGGTGCAGAATGAGACACACATGGTGGTGTTGTCAATAAAAACCCTGATATTAAGTAACCTAGGTGTAGCTGCCCTTAGTAACCTTACTAGCACAAGTGTTCTCTGATAACTGGAAGTTTATTGAGAGTGTCACCTTATTGTTAACCATGCAATGGTTACTGTGCTGTGAGAAATACACAGAAACACATTTATATAAAATAAATACAGCATAAAACTTGTTCCGTACACCTTACATATAGGTTGAATGGCAACTAGTGCATTTTGCTTTGTACATTCAAACATAGCACTCGATGTACTATTGACAAATCATTAACAAATGATTTAATAATTCTGGATAAACTTTAAGAATGATTGGGAAAAATATTGTAACATATAGTTTTTTTTTGATGTATTGCTTTTTATATATATTTTTTTATATGTTAATATTTTGAAAATTTTACACAAACATATTAAATGACTTGAAACGATTATCCAAACATAATACATAATAATAAAGGCTATAATGCTTAATGTAGTAAAATAGAAATTATATCCACATGTCATAACTGCTGTAACAAGACAATAACTATTTAAAGGGACACTCCAGACTCCCTAAGGCACTTTCTGAAGTACTTTTTTTTCATTTCACAAAAAGTGTAGATTTCAATAAAATTTGGCACTTTTATAAATTAACCTTGTTACACCACCTGGGTTTAAAGCAGACATCCAGTCTTATTGCTTCTTAGTTGTTTAGCTCAATGGAATTAAACTTAAGAAAGCAGGCAATTATTCAGGGAACCTGCCTTGCAAAGAATCCTCATTGAGCTACATTGCAAAGACCGGAACTGGACAGCCACAGAATGTCTTGGCTGGGGAATAAGGGGAGGTCTTGTAAAGACTGCAGCCATGAGATGTGCAGCTTTTGCAAGCTTTTATTGTTTTCAGCTATATCCACAATGAAAAAATGCATGTGCATTTTTAATGGGGTATATTTACTAAACATTTTTTTTGTTTGTTTGTTTTTTAACTAGGGCTTGTTTGTTTTTTAACCCTAGTTGGTAATGTATTAGCCACATATACCGTTACTTGAACAGTCTGATAAATCACTATAAGAAATTAAGTAGATTAACTTACTTTTTTGGTTGCTTGTTACTAAAGGAAGAACTGTGTTTTTCATAGATTTCTTAAACAAAATAGTTGGAAAATAAAGTTCTTGTAGGAAGCAACATTACCACGACTTCATTACATCTTTTCACTTCACACAGAGGAAAAGATCCGTCGTAATAAATGTCCCACTTCAGGAGTTCCTACTTACTGGTTTCACATGCAACAATTCTGACCCATTAAGTTCCATTTGCAAACAAATCTAATAGGAAAAACAAATAAATAGCTGCAAACTAGTGTGGATGTCATTAATAGGTACATGTTTGCTATTAACTAAACAATTAACCCCTTAAGGACTGAGCCAAATGTACACGTTGTGATCAAAACAAAACGTAAACAAAAACTTGAATTTGCGCTAAATGTCTGTTCAGGTGTAATTCGCCTCTTTCATATTATGTGCACCCACACTTATTATACATAATTTTATTCAGGGGAAACAGGGCTTTCATTTAACATCAAATATTTAAGTATGAAACATAATTTAATATGAATAAAATGTAAAACAATGGGAAAAAATAAGAATTTTTTAAAAATAATTAGTTCTACATGACATTCTAACTGTGAGTGTCATAATAATGTTTGCTTTTACTGCAATAAAATATACATATTTGTATTAAGTGTTGTCTCACGTGTAAAAACAGTACCCCCTATGTACAGGTTTTATGGTGTTTTGGGAAGTTACAGGGTCAAATATAGCATGTTACATTTTTCAGTTTTTTCACTTTGAAATTCACCAGATTGGTTATGTTGCCTTTGAGACCTTATGGTAGCCCAGGAATGAGAATTACACCCATGATGGCATACCATTTGCAAAAGTAGGCAACCTAAGGAATTGCAAATGGGGTATATATTATTTTGTTCTTCTATGTGTTTTTATATCAATATATATATATATATATATATATAAATTTTAAAATATAGTTAGAACGAATTTACACACACACATATATATATATATATATATATATTTTTTTTATTATTATTTATTTTTTAATTTTTTTACGTATTTACATATTTTTTATATTATATATATATATATATAATGAAAATTATATATATATATATATATATTTAATCAATATCAATGTACGTGTATTTTGATATTTATATATATATATAATTATATATCTTAATATTAAAATACACTTATACATACATACATACATACATACACAGTGTATGTGTATGTATGTATGTATGTATGTATGTATATGTGTATATATATATATACTTAGATCATATATATATATATATATATATATATATATATATACATATATACATATTCTAAACTGTTATTAACTTTATTTTTTTACTATTTTCAGGCAGCAGGGGTGGTGCAATGGACGGCTATGCCGTCCATTTGATCGTGAGGTCCTTGCAAGGATCTCGCGATCACATGGCCCAGGGGGGCCAAAGAGGACGGACGGGGACTCTTGGGAATTCTATGCCGCCCTCCGGAGTTTTCTAAGTTCTCTAAGGACGGCATAGAATGCCTGCCGTCCTTAAGGGGTTAAATAATAGTTGACCTTTACCTACTTTGCATTAGATTTGCATGAGTTTGTGTGATTAGGTGTGTTAGGTCACCGACTCTCAATCACATAAAGAAAACATAAAGAAAACAGAAAATAACTGTCAACAGCAGATAACTAATATAACTAAAATACACATGACAGACAGACAGAGAGACAAATAGATAGATAGATAGATAGATAGACACATAGATAGATAACCTTATAAATGAGTCACTACAATAGGTAGACTTACAAACAAGTATTTGAAACAAAACGAGTTAGATGCACATGAACACAGGGTGGAGAGGGCCCTACTCAATCAAGCTTACATTCTAGATAATACCTTATTCATGATTTTTTGCACATACAAATTTGTCAAATCTCCCATAGCCAAGAGGCTTATGCAGAAAAGGAGGGAAAACAGCAAACATTTGTACATTGGTTTTCAGTTTATTATCTTTTATGACAATATGAAGTTAATTTGTGGATCTATAAAACACATCTAGATGCCGTATGTTGCAGATTAGTTAAACTATTTTGTTTTAGTCATAACCAACCTGAAAGACAATAAAATTAAAGAAATAACAGTTTTGCTATAATAATATATTCACTGCAAGCCAATTATAATACATCACATGTGTTTTATGTTATTTTATTTGATAATAGATGTTGATGTTTGTTTAGAACTTTTTATTTTTGGAATGTCAATAAATGTCAGATGGTTAAAACAAGCAATCAAAAATGTAAATTCAAACAAATCATTTTACGGAGTATTCTCATGCACTTTTTACATTATATGAAAGCAATAACGTAAAAAAATATGTTCAAATTTTCATGTAAAACTTATTTCATATTTAAGAAAATAACCTCTGGGAAATAGAGAACATATTGGTTAAAAAAAAAGGCAGTACAAATATTATTGTCAATTAATTTAGGATAAAATATGGATATCCTTACATCACTGTAAATTTAAATATTATGCATGATGTAAGCTTTCCCACTGACCTGCTTTCTCATTTGTTATTGTCACAGAGAACTCTGTCTGGTCTCCATAGGCTACAGTACTTTCAACTTAAACATTTCTGTGATACCTTGTCCCATCTCACTGAGATGCTTAGAAAGATGTTATGACCAGTCTTAATTTGTTTCCCAATGGAGATGGAGTTTAGTAGATCTCTATCTTATCAGCAATTACATTTATGTATAATGACATATATTTGAATTTACATTTAATTTTCATTTAATCTCAGGACTAATAAGGCTAAAATTTCCACTCAAAATATGACTTGGAGATTCCTTTTGAACCGAACTACAATTTAATCATATTTGGCCCGATTGTGTATGAAGGATTTCTGATTTCCAAACACCCATGTACACTAATTTTGGGGGAAATTGCTTGTGCAAACCTGAACATGCTTGTTTTCATTTGTGATTTGTAGTGCCATTCATGGCACCAAAAAAAGGGAATGGGATGTTGAAGAGACTATTTTTTTTCTTTCTTTTAGATGAGAGCAAATAAGCAGCTTACTTACCCATGATAGACAAGAGGTTTGCATAATTGTGTGGGTTGTATCTCATGCCCAATCAAGAGGTAGCAAAAAAACTGATTATGATAATTCATGGACAGTCATGAAATGTTGATTTTAATTACAGATCAAGTAAAGTGACTAACAGAAAAAGAGTAGCAATAAAACAACATACCTACAAGCAGAATTTTTCCAAACACTTTGACTTCAGCTATTGAGGGTGACTATAGTCAGCTTCAGCTACAGTAGTATAAGTATAACTTCAGCTATAGTAGTGATCCTGTGGGTTTACCCTTGCTGTGCCTGTGTTGGACTGGGGAAGAGCCTTGGTTATTGATGCTAGTGTGAGAAGGACTTTATGCTGTAAATAGCTGCTAGTACTGCCAGTAGCACTAGATACAATTTTAAGTGGGAAATAGGAGATTGGCACTTGGCAGGCATTCTGTCATTCATCCTAGTGTGTGAGACTATTGTGATGAAGTGCCCTTTGCCACTTGTGCCTGGAGAGGACTAATTGCCAGCGTCTTGCCTTGTGACTATGGCCCCTGGGAGAGTTTGCCCTTTAAAAACGTTATTTGGGCATATTGGATTTTATTGCACTGTTTCTGCCCCTTTGATTCCATGGGAGAATGTGCCTCTTCCCCTCCCCCTTTTCCTGTCCATTGTTCTCAAGTAGGGCGTTGTCCCAGGGACACTGCAGATCAGTTGAAACTGGCTGCTTTGTCCCTCCTCAATCTCTCATCAGCCCTTGTTAAACTTTAACCCCATGGCGATTTTATTCTGTTCGTGGGATCTGAGCACTGTTCGGATATATTGAGGGCTCAGATTCAAGCTATCTGGGGATAGGTTGAATGTGGGGAATCTGTTCAGTATTTTATGTATTTTTACTGTTGTTGTAAATGGAGATATTTTCTGTACCTGGAGATAATTAAGTTACCACACCCACTTATGCCAATTATCTCCAGGATAGAGGAGAAGATAGACCGGCTGCACAGCCTAAAACTGTGGAACTGTTTTGGGCATGAAAACCATGCTTGCAGTCGGTCAAATAGGACTTCCATCTATCTTTTGAACCACTGGACTAAATTGTATGATTTTTGGATATGTTTGTATATGGATTATTTAGATTTAGAATATGTAACTTTATTACTTTATTAATATTGCATGTATACTTTTAAAGTTATAAGAATTGTACAAAAACTGTATTTTTTTACTGCCTGTGATAATTACATTAGCACATTGTGTACAGTAATTCTGTCACAGGCAGAGGGGAGGATTTTGCTGGAATGAATGGGAGTGTTTAACTGTATTGTACGTTGTTGATTGGCTGTCCCACAAGACCACGTGGGTGGTAACCTTGTGGAAAAACCTGCATAAAAGAAAGTCCTTTGGTACTCATTAAACAGATCTTCTTGACCCTCAACACGTAGTCTTGTCTCGTGATTGGAGGGAACTGCTATATTCACACTGAAGATTGCTATACTTGTATACTCCCCTGAGCTTTAATCACTTAGCTCTTGTAAGAGCTGTTCCTGTTACGCTCTACTGGAGGAGAGGTCTTTCCCACACGGTCCTGGAGGGCAGAGGCTGATCCAGGGTGGATGGAAGATGGCCAGACTCCAGTTAAGCTACGGCGGTTGTGGAGTCTGCGGTGGTTGTGGTGTCCGGTGCGGTGCTTGTGGTCCTTGGCACAAGCTAAGAAGCGTCCATCAACGGAGGGTACTCAGTTGGAGTACAGGTGATTCGTTACAACTATTTTACCAATATTCAGTTTTAAAAGTTTTTTTTTATTATTAACTGTTTGGAGCAAATAAAATCAATTTTTGGGGGGACTGTTTTGTGAGGATAAAATAAATATTTGCCTAGCAAGAGTCATTAATATTAGTATCAGACTAGCTTACCAATATATAGTTGTTAAAATATTTTTTTGTCATTGTTGTTGACTGTTTGGAAAAAGAAAATCATGTTTTATTTTTCTTTTTTAACTGTGTTCAGTCCAGCATGTGCTCTGCAGGTGTGCAAGCCCTGTGCAGTGTTTCTTAATGTCAAACACAATAACGTTTCAACAGTAAACCCACCAAGCACTAACTTCTTTTGGAACACAAACACCTATTTTGGCTGAATAAAGTTATGTTAGTTTACACAATGCACAATAATTTATTGTGATATGAAAAATAAACTCACAATCATCAATATCACGTACTACTCCCAAACCAAAACTGGGGGTGAGTAGGGGTGGTGGTCCTGTTTTCCAATCCACCATCAGCAGCAGTGCAATGGCTTATAACAGCTGGAACACCTTTACCATAAGGGCTGTTGACACATCCACTGCCGCTGCCTCTACCACCACTATTAGTCGTACACAGCCTCAAAATATTGGGATTGGCAGCAAGTCCTTCATATTCAGTTAAACACCTAGGAGACAATTGTTTTCTTTTTCTATTCTTTTCTGTGTTGCTGCTCCCACTGGCACCGGAGCTCCTTCTACCATAGCTAGCTGTAGTATTATATCTTCTTTGTGCTCCCCCAAGAAGCAACTAAGGAAGAACGCAGCAGAATCTGTTTTTCAGGGGTCATCAGAGCCTCTCTCTAGTGAGGGCTTACAACAGAGTACCAAAATAATGTCCCCAATGTCTGATGTTGGTGGTGGTGGTAAAGAATCCAATAAAGATAATTCTGTTTTCCCCCAATGCAGACATAGCATATTTACCTTTGGCCCAGGAACTACTCGGCTATGATTATGATGAGTCATACAAATAAGAAGATTAGAGTGTGGAGACAACAGAATGCAACCCATTATTTTCTATGGCAGCTAGTGTGCATTTGCCATCTCCAAGTCCATCTGTAACAACTGAAAATGTGTCTCATCCAATGGATACAGTTGAGACATTAGTTGCACTGGCTCAAGTAGTTCATCCACTGCCAATGTTACCATCATCACCACTAGTATAACCACCAGACCAACACCACCTCCATCAGTATTTCCATTAGCATTAATCAACCAAGTGCTAATGTACATGCTAGTGTTGCGACAGCTTCCACTGCCACAGATGCAAGTCAAGAGTTTGAGGGTGCTGTATTGTTCCAACAAAGCAAACACTGGCATCACTTTGAGTGCCTCCAAGAAGACTGACTTGCAAAGTGCAAATTGTGTGGCAAAGAAGTATGACGCGAGTGAAAGGTTATCTCACTAGTGCCAGTATGAAGCAACATCTGCAAACATGCCATAAGCCTGCATTACTGAGGGAAGAAACAGAACAAGAATGTACTAGGGCAGGTAGTAGGTCCACTGGTATTTTTTCTGATTCTGCAGAGTTTTCACAATATACCACGACCAGCGCTACCTACTCCATTAATACTACCACCACCCTTAGGCAGAGCAGGTGGGATGGTGAGGATAGTGCCAGTAGTCAATGGAAGAAGGTTGAACAAGAGCTGTCACACCCTCACCATCTGAAGAATTAATAAATAAGAAAAAAAATTCAAAAAAAATCTAAATATATTTTTAAATAGGTCCTCTTGCCTAGCTGCCGCTGCCAATATCACTTTATTCCACTGATTTAGAATTGTTTTATTGATTTGTAACTTGTTTTTCTTTTTATTTCTAGTAATAGATGGATCAGTTGATTTGCACTGCAATGTGCTTTTGTGCCACTGCTTGTGCTTTAGAAATTGCAAGCTTTTCCAAAACTATACACAATGTGTGACTGAAGTTTACTGCACAAATGAACCCTGCCTACACTACGTATGGCATGACTTTTCTTAACTCTTTGTAGAAAAAAAAAGTATTCTAAAATGTGGTGGTGGTAATCATCATCAACGTGTTGTTGCTGCTGCTCCTCTGCTTTTTCAAATGCCATTCATTCAAGGTTTTGCCTTGCCTGGCTGTCAAGATTACAAGTTAATCAAGCACGCAGGACTAAGGCTAACGTATAACCGGACCTTAGAATAGCCAGACTTAATGTCTCCAAGAATAGTCAAAATACTTGCCGAGGTCAGGGACACAAAAACAAAGCCAAAGTCAAACACCATAAAATCAAGATCAGGAAGGCACTCTTGGATAACCATAGGCATGAAACCACGACAGGGCAATGAGCAAGAGGAGAGTTGGGTTTAAATACCCCTCCTGTGGATTCGATTGGCTGTAACTGGCCTTTGACCCAAAGGCAATTACCAGGTTTCCATGTGCATTATTGCTGCTCAGTACAAAAACCTCCTGTGGATTTGATTGGCCATGACCGGCCTTTGACCCCAAAAATAATTACCAGGTTTCCATGTGCATGATTGCTGCTCGGCACAACTTTTCCTGTCATGACGGTAATTTTGCTCGGCACAACTTTTCCTGTCAGGACAGTAAATGCCATTAACCACATTTTTATGTGCGGATGATTACGTGACTGTTATCTCCACTGATGCAATTATAAAAAGTTGATAGTGGACTATTTTTCCACACTGATGGATGAGGACCTGGACATGGACAACTGACAACCTACTCACCTTTTCCACCTGAGAAGATCAAAGCTTTCCCATACATCCACACTGTAGAGTGATTGACAGTCTTTTACTTGTGGGAAAAACTATGCCCTATCATCCGTTTCTACCAACTACATCTGCTGAGATGGAAGGCATAGCCACACCACAAGACTCATCCTTGCAGTGTGAAACCACCAACATAAAAGGCATTTGAAAAAAGGGGGGAGCAGCAGCAGGAGTAATTTTATTTATTTTTGTTTACCCACTCATTCATTCCACCCTTTATTTATTTATTTAAATTCAATTTTATCCAATTAAATGACTCCTGCTGCTGCTAGGCCACTGTTTTTTTTTGTTTGTTTGTTTGTTTTGTTTATTTTGTAACACCATCTTTTTGTTTGACTGTTTAATAAAATAAAGCATAATAACATAAAAATATAAAGGCAGCCAGAAATGGACTCAACTGGGCATAATTAAGCTTTTTGACTTATATAATATGAAAATTTGTATTCCTTTTACCTAGCTACAGGTAAAATATAAGCTCACCCCTAGGGAGATTTTTCAATATCTAAGAATTAAAAATTATATTCTATCTAAAATTATACTTAGCGTTTATCATATCGACTACTTTTCAACTGTATTTAATGCCAAGGGACTGATATCTAGATCTATTAAATTACTCAAATTAAATAAACTTATAATTCAAATATCTCCCTACATGAAATGGGAACAGGACCTTAATAAATCCCCTTTCGTATTGGACTAAAGCTACAATAGCAGTAAGGTCCTGTTCACTGTGTGTCCCTACTTTAATTACACCTAAAAATATTATTTAGGTGGTACATGGTTCCCACCGGATTACATAAAATATAATCTGAACACTCAAATTGTTGAAATGTGGTCAAGATGTGGAAACAATGTACCATATATGATGAAAATGCAGTGAATTGCAGAGGATAAAACCCAAATGTTCAAACTAATCAATTCTTTATTTCCTGAAATAACTAATATTTCTAATCATTGATTTATTTTAAATATCAACTTTCCATCCCAACACAAAACTCAAAGATATATACTTACCCATATATTCTTTGTGGTTAAAATTTGCACAGCTAGGTCACGGAACAAATAGATACCTAACATAAAATGGAACATAATTTTATTTTTATTTCAGGTCATATCTTAATCAAAACTATGGTTTCCGTGGACTAAATATAGAGATGGACTGGTGTAACTACCCCGGTAAGGTACTGGTAACGCGCTGAGCCCAAATCTTGTTTTGTGTTATTTTTGTTTTCTCTTGTGAATTATTTTGTGTATATTATACTTTTGATTGTTTTTTTTTTCTTTGAAGATTAGTTTATGTTTATATATGACTTGAAAATAGGTGAAATGAAAGAAAAGACCTGTATGTAAAAACTTAAATTAAATAAAAATATAAAGGTACATCAAAACTAATAGTGACAAGGAGTAGTCTATTAATTTATCTTATTTATTTTATTTAATGTGTGTTTCTGCACATTTATATAAATACACATTGTAGCCAACCTTGATTGTATCTAACATTAACCCTTCAATCTCTCACACAGTCCAAGGAATAACTGCCTATAATAAATTGTTTATTCATAAGCCTTATCTGTTGTTACAGTTTATAATCTGTTAGAATGCCCTAATTTTTATCATTCTCTAAGCCTGTCATCATGACTCAGACAAGGCTTATCCCTTTTGAGCAGATTAGTCGATCATGTTGAAATCAGAAGAGGGATTATATTGCTTGTAATACAGTGAGTCAAATTAAATGTATTTTGTTTGAACAACATTGAATCTTGTTGCTAAGGCTTTGGTGTCTTCTATTAATCATAAATTAACTATAAAGCTGTGTATACAGCAGTGATGACAGACAATTAGATGCAAGATTTAACATATGACAAGTTACTTAAGTTACCAACAACAGGTCATAAAAGTAAAATACATTAATGTTATTTGGGTGATTATCAATTAAGTTACAATTAACTGTAAATTTAGTAAATTAAATATCAATGCTTTATATACCACATATTAAATTGAATAAGTACCATGGGTGTAATTAATGTACAACTTTAACCATCATTTAAAGTAAGAAAAGAAACAAAAAACATAATATTCTTTGTTGAAATGGTGTGTTTTATTATAATTGAAATCATAGGTAAATCTTATTTGAACTAATATTTTAGCAGAAAAGAAAATATATGCAATTAGCAAACATTTTCTATGTTAAACGACTTTTTTGAGATAATAATAATAGAAATATAACAGTAATCATTAATTTACAAAGAGTATTATTATTTTTTTTAACATGTTGTGCAATCATATGTTTCATAAAACAGTTGTGTAGAATCAATTAGGTCTAATTTTTATGCTTGTTGCAATCTTTTAAAGTCTAGGCACCATAACCAATACAGCTCACCTCCTTGGTCCTGATATTTTAGGGTTAACCCTTACAGGTCTCTATATGGAAGTAACGTGTATGGGTCTAGGAGAAATACCCTGGCCCTATAGTCCATTACCATTTACCATGCTGGAAATTGAGTAAAGGATGTGGTAGGGTTGTGCCATTAGCCAGTTTCATTAAAGTCCCAGGGGACTCCACTTTTTCTAATGTTTTTAATGCAAGTCTCCACTGCAGCAATTAAAGAATTAATTAGAAGTGTCATGTTGCAGTTGCTATAGTAATTTATTGTTACAAGTATTATTTCCACATTTTTACAATGTTAAGTGTTATGTGGTGATTGGTATAAATTGCAGAAGATTCTACTAGCAAACAGACTTTAAATGTAGGGATTAAGGTTGGAAACTTGTTGGTAATTTGTAGCTGCTAATATCTTCTGACTGGTTTTATTTATAACAGCTTACTGCAGATATTTACTAACAATATTAGAAAACATCTCTGACTGTGTTAAAAGCATATTATTACAATATTTAGATTTGGCATACATAGGCATGAGCAGCACATTTCATTAGGGTGTGATCGTTGAGATTGGGAAGGGGTGTCATGCCCAAAAAAGGTGGGTCCACACAAAAATTTGTCTAGATCCCTCTTCTATGTATTAAAACTCTGTGTGTACGTGTGGGGTGGCTGTAAGGGTTGTAGAAGTCTGTGTGTGATGTATGTGGCTGTGAGTGATGTATGTGTTTTTGCTGAGTGTGATGTATAGGTAGCTGTGAGTAGTGTGTGTCTGTGTGAGTACATGTGAGTGATATGCACAGTAGTATAGTAAAGAGAAAATGTTGAGTGTGTTGAGTATCACAAAGATCCATGATTTGTTCCATATTGTTTGATGTTTGCATGGTTCCCATAGGTTACTTTAAAAAACAGCATTGTTTTGGCTCTTATTGCCTAGCTAATTATATATACCATTTATCATTTAAAATTATAATAAATAATCCAACAGCAGTAAATTACTAACAAGCTAATCTCCAAGTGTGAATGATTACCAACTGGTTTAGGATGAGCCAGAATTGAATAGAGACTAGGGGAGAGTCTCATGGCGGTAGGCAGGCTATTCCATAGGAAGGGAGCTGCCCGCGAGAAGTCCTGCAAGCGTGAGTTGGCCATACGAGTGCGGACAATGGACAGGAGGTGGTCACGGGCAGAATGTTACGGCAGATAAGAACCATTTGGCCCATCTAGTCTGCCCAATTTTCTACATACTTTAATTAGTCCCTGGCCTTATTTTATAGTTAGGATAGCCTTATGCCTATCCCATGCATGCTTAAACTCCATTACTGTGTTAACCTCTACCACTTCAGCTTTAAGGCTGTTCCATGTATACACTACCCTCTCAGTAAAGTAATGCTTCCTGATATTATTTTTAAACCTTTGCCCCTCTAAATTAAGACTATGTCCTCTTGTTGTGGTAGTTTTTATTCTTTTAAATGTAGTCTCCTCCTCTACTGTGTTGATTCCCTTTATGTATTTAAGTGCTTCTATCATATCCCCCCTGTCTCTTCTTTCCTCCAAGCTGTACATGTTAAGTTCCTTTAACCTCTCCTTGTACGTTTTATCCTGCAATCCATGAACCAGTTTAGTAGCCCTTCTCTGAACTCTCTCTAAAGTATCAACATCCTTCTGGAGATACGGCCTCCAGTACTGCGTACAATACTCCAAGTGAGGTCTCAACAGTGTTCTGTACAATGGCATGGGCACTTCCCTCTTTCTACTGATAATACCTCTCCCTAACAACCAAGCATTATGCTAGCATTTCCTGCTGCTCGATTACATTGTCTGCCTACCTTTAAGTCATCAGAAATAATCACCCCTAAATCATTTTCCTCAGATGTTAAGGTTAGGACTCTATCAAATAATCTGTACTCTGCCCTTGGGTTTTTATGTCCAAGATGTATTATCTTGCACTTATCCACATTAAATGTCAGTTGCTACAACTCTGACCATTTTCTAGTTTACCTAAATAATTTGCCATTTGGCTTATCCCTCCTGGAAAATCAACCCTGTTACATATCTAAGTATCATCAGCAAAAAGACATACCTTACCATCAAGACCTTCTGCAAAATCATTAATAAAAATATTGAAGAGAATGGGTCCAAGTACAGATCCCTAAAGTACCCCACTGGTGACAAGCCCATACTTTGAATATACAAACAATATTGTAATCCAAACTTCAAGATTGCAGTTTATTGATAAGCCTTCCATGTGTAAGAGTGTCAAAAGCCTTACTAAAATCTAGGTAAGCACTGTCTACTGCACCACCCTGATCTATTATTTTAGTTACCCAATCAAAAAAATAGATAAAAAAATAGATAATAGATAAAAGATAATTTTTTCTAGTGATGAAGCAAAATTGCACAAAAATTACGCTAAAACTATTTTTTCTCGATTACAGAATTGTGTCACTATATCAAAAAGAAACCTTAAATCTGCATAGAAAAACATAGAAACATTAGCATCATATTATGTAATTGGCATCACAGTTTCCCAGATACAAAAATCTATTGTTGTTGTAATTTCTATAACTAGTGGCACCAGGAGAAATGTCCTACTAGACAAATTATGCCAGTCAGTCAGGTTAGAATAAATTGAGTCGGAATGTTCGCCCTTGAGTAGGGTTTTCACACTTGTTTTGCTATCTTGGGAATAAAACCAAACTATACGTCTCCTTCCAGTGCAATGAGTGGAACTACCTAGAGCTTCCTCATTGTCACTCTTTCATACAAGAATTAAGGGCAGAACCTTGTGACATTTTTTAGCATTGCTAGATGCTGACACATTTCTACTAGATGACATTTGATAAACCTCTATCTCCTAGGATTAATGTTCCTTATATTTATAACTTCTGGGTCCTTTTCATGCTTCCCCAGCGCTAGGGGATATTGTCTTTGAACATCTTCCCTTCCTTTTTATATCTGCTTGGACTAGTAGTATCATTTAACTGTATGTATTGCTTATTAGAGGTTTGCCTCATTGTTACTTATTGTATCATAGGTTTAACAGGCTGTGAACCTTGGTCAACACTTGTTTGGTTTATGAATTGTCTTGTACTGAAACAATTTATAAAAAAAAATATATATTTCAATTTAAAAAAAAGAAAAATCCTAAGTCCCCTTATCTATAATGTTAAACCAACTTCTAACAATGTGGTCTAATTACTCACCCATCCTAATATATAAATAACCTATTCCCCTCTTGTCTAATAACAAAAACATATAATTTATCCAATGATATTGAACCACCACTCACTTGCTTGGCCTAATATCCCTTTTACAATTCTCTTCTCTTTCCTCTATTCTTCTCCTATTTGTCTCAGCATTTGTCTCAGCATTTATGCAACTGTTTTCATTTCCTGGTTTGGGCATACATGGATGGTTATATCAGTCCTTGTTTATTATTTTATTGCTTTTGTGATCTCTCAGTTAGATGTCTGTCAATTTGGAAGTTCTGTCAACCCGTTTTTAAATAACATCTGGCTGCCAAAACTCACTAATAAAACAAAAAAAAAAATAACAATCTATATTAAATACAAATCACAGATATTCATATTTAACACAATTACTGCATGCAAGACACATTCATTTGAAAATACAAGTAAGAAAAGCAATATGCAGCATATACAATAGTGATCTAACTTTTTAATGCAGGATAATGTTTACTGAAGTTCTACTTCTAAGACAACCTTCAGCAGTATAAAGGAATACAATGACCTACCTAAGTATTAAATCACCCATCTTTTTACTTTTACTTTATTTGCACTATTTGAACTAGGGTTTGAAATTGATTGTATTGTAATTTTTACATATGTTTTCCAGACATATGTTTGTTGAATACCTATTCACCCCAATGACTCAATACTTGGTAGAACCACCTTCGGCAGCAATTATTGCTATACTTATTGTTGGTAAATAATCTACCTGCTTTGCACATTTAGATCAATACTTGTTGACCATTTTCCTTGATATATTGTAATTGTAGATTTTATTTTCAGGTAATATGGAAACACCTAAAAGTAGAAGTTAGCAGACAAAAATACCCTTCCAATCCAAAGTCATACGATCCACTGCAATAGATATTTACATGTGTCTAGTTAACAAATCAAACTTCTTTGTCATTATAGTTGTAATTTAAAAATATATTGTTTATAAGCCAATAATGGATCATTAAATAATATTTTAAAATAACATAAAATTATATCAACTTATGTGTTTTAAGCTTCTATTTTTTTTTTTTTACTATTGCCTTGTTTTTGGCTGCTTAACATACATAAAAAAAATATTTAGATTTAAAGTTTGGTACTGTATGTAAAACCATGATGCACAATTTTACTGCTTGTCAAAACAATCCTGGAATCCCATTTTCCTTTAATAAAGTATAGTTTTGTCCTCCAGATGTATGCTTGAATAAGATGTCATAGTCTGTTTTAGTTCACGATTGCACCCTGCTGATGTTCTTAGGCAGAAAGAAAATTACCTTATTGAAACATATTGCTGGTAGTGACTGGTGCCAAATTTTGCATCGGTATTATACACATGACATATTCAGAGACCTTTGAGTAAGACTATGAATATCAAGCACTTGAAAAGATTATACAGACTTTTTCTTTTGGGTATAAAAGGTTGTGGTTCTGCATGAGTGTCTTTCAGATCAATATAATTATGTCATAAAAACATATAACAAAATAGTCACTTGCAGACCTTCACACTTCTCTGCATTTGTACAGCTTTCATATTGTTTAGTGATTGTTTTTTTTTTTTTTGCTGAATTTTTTTTAACACTTTATAAAAATTGCTTTATTACCCAAGACAGAAGGTTTTGTATCCTTGTGTAAACACAGTAAAATGAAAAGGGTATATAGTTTAGCTTTATCCATTTAAAGTATTTTAATTTTAGAACATAGCAGGTGTTTGAAGCTTGAAGCAATACGATAATATTAATAATTCATGCAAGCTGGGTTAAAAGTATTCTTTAAATTCTCTGTTTTTCCCTTAGATAAATTTAGTTATGCATTTGCAGATTTTGTGACCCTTTTGTGTGAAATTTTGCTGCCAAAATGCATACGAGGCAGCCGTTTGAATGGCCCTATTGGAAAAACACTTTTGGAATAAAGAAAATGATCACAAGAGCAACATCTTTGGCTAATGAGGGCTTTTAATCGGGTGGAGGAAACTAATAACCTAAATATATAGGTGATTGGGGAAATTGCTAATTTATAGGCATCAGCAGTAGGGTTAGAAATCCTGTTTACATTTTCCTGGGGAACTAAACTCTTTTCTTATAGCAGAAGCAGTTATTTTTAGCAATTGTGATAAGCATCCCAGTGGTGTAACACAGAAAACTAAAAGACTAATGTCTTTTATGTAATTCATTCTCACATTTTTGCATAACGGGTGCATATTATTTCCCCTTTATCCATGCTCACGTTACTTTATATAATTTTCATCAGCTTTGGTATAAATGTAAATGATTTTAAATGTGTTATCAGTTTTGGAATTTAAATAAATCATAACAACTCTGCACCCAATAATATCAAATTATTTTTGTTGTAGTTGAAACAATGGCAATTAAATATTTTTGTGCCTGGGTATTTCAATTAAATGCTACATATGTATAAATTTTACAAGCATCCAGAAAACATTGGTGTAAATAGAATTGAATGTCTTTTTTTATTTCTCACATTAATGAAAGAAATGTAAATCTTTAATTGAATGGTATATTTGAACTATGGAATATTTTGCATGTTTGGAGAAAAATACACCTATGGATCATATTACTTAAAGAGAAAAGTTTACATACTTAAAGAAAAAAGTATATACTGTATACTCAACACTTATGTATACATAAGTGTTAAGATATATATAGATATATATATATATACATATACATACATGTTAATTTTTGATCTTTTGAGTATGCAATTAAAACATCTGTGTATTGAAAAAAAAAACTTTTCACAATGCAAAGACTGATATACAGTACTTGTGTTGTACTGGCAAAGTACTGAATAATTAGATGCAAATCCTATGCAAATTACTTGTTACAATTTCCTATACTTTCTGTCTTCTGATGTTACCGTCAAATAAGTGTTGCCATTGTCAAATATAATTTCTATTTTTTCAGATATCTGTCAAAAATGTATATAGTATGTATTGGTTAAAATGAATTTAAAGCAAATTTCAAATATATACGGGATGCAGCTTAAAATAATGTAAATGTGTACACAGTAATAATCATTTGTAAAAATAATGCTGATCACGTATTAGAAATTATTTTTTAACAAGTTTTGTATTACAAAGTTTGTATTAACTGTTAAAGAAATCAGACATATATAGAATGCTAATTGAACATATTGTCTAATGAATTATTTCAAAATTCTAGCTATACTCTCAAGTGGGAACTTTATATATTATATATTTTAAATATTCATATAGTGTATAGCATAAGTTAAACAAAAACATTTTTCTAAAAACATAAGACTTTATACCAGCTACACTGACTCATAGCTCAAGGGATTAGGCCATAAAGCATAGTTTTCTCATTTGTTTAGGATTTAGTTTTGATCAATTTCATTATTTCATCTCTAGCACAACAAGAAAGGCCAAAACAGTTTTTACCCACCTGTATTTTAAAGAGTTTCATATATGTTCTCTCCATCGACTTTTTCGTTTCTTTCCACTAACAGATCTCCAAAGCCAGCTGTATGTCTCCTTAAAATTCCTAGACCAATTAACATACCCTAGTGGCTGATAATTAGGGGAGTACTAACTAAAGTAATGAAAGGATTTTATAGCTAAATATATACCTTGTATCACGATAATAAACACTGTTCTTTGGGGACTTGCCTAGACTTGCTGGTTGAGTTTGCTCAAATGTGCTCCTCAAGATTTTAGCCAACTTCACACACATTATTGAGTGAGAAGTCAAAAAGATCGGAATTCATCAAATTCTTCAAGTGGTGATAACTGCACTCGTAGGAGTGTATTATACAACCTGCTTAATACATTAATAGACTACAATATAAATTAATCTAATTTTGTATTTTAATTGCATTATGCATAAGGTCTTACAGTCACACAGATTGCTTTAAAATGAACATTGTTAACTATAATATTATGTCTACAAGGTAGTAAAATTTCTACATTTTGCATAAGCTAACTAAATTGAAAAGCAACCTTATTGTCACAATATGTTTTGTGATAGATTTAAAATCTGCTTTAAAAAAACTTATAAGAGATATACAAAAAAAAAGAGCACACAATGCACACATATAATGTGGAAAATCAGGTTAATCATTAGGCAAAGGCTCAGACGTAGTCCAAATAGACAAAGTAAAGAAATCTATTGACTTACCCATGTGTGAATTTTAAAAAAAATCTAATATTTAAATATTATGTATTATACATCATGATGTTACATTCAGATATTCCTTTCAAATGGACTAAATATTTTTTTAGGAAATCAAAATATACAGTCATAATAATAATTATGGATTATTAACAATAACAGTATGTTCACTCACACCCTATTAGGTCATTTTGCAGTCAATAATGACCCCCCACCCCCCACTTTCAAGTTTTAAAACTGGAAAATGCTTTAGGGTGACTTTTTTATATAGTTTAGATCAGCTTCAGTCATGATTGAGTTATGATAGAGGGAATAACTGGACATTCTAATTATGACAGTTATTACAGTTTTATATTTGGTAGGCTATTTTTTTCTTTTTTTTATTAGTCGTTACCCAATTACATGGTGAGCAACAAACAAATAATCATTGGAACAATAAATATGCTATTGTATATCAAAAAACAAACTAATACATATTTAAATGAAGAAGTGAAAGAGAATAAAAATAAATTAAAAAACATTCCTGTAGATAATCAATTTATTGCTTTAGCATCATATTGGTATGATATTTTTAACTCATCAAAATAATATTTTTTATTTAAAAATAGCTTTTGTTTTATGTCTTTATAATTATATGTATTTATTTTTTAAATAGCTTTTTTCACATATTATTTGTAATGTCTTGTATCTACTTAAATATATCTTTGAAGATGTTTTCTTTTTCAATTGTCCTTTTATACACCTTGATCTATTATCTCGTCTTATGGAGCAAAGGATCAATGCAGGACATGAGAATTTCATTAGAACTCTGTATTTTTTTTCAGTTCTAAGTACTGAGGTAAATCACTACAGCGTATTCATTCCCTGCATGATAGCACCAATTGATCACTGTACATACATAAACCATGCTTAAAGATTGTATCATTTTATGGTCCCTAATGTATTTTGAATCACTCTATCACCTGATAATAAATGTTGAGTTGCATACTTCTTTTTCTCAAAACTTTCCATACAAAACTAAAGTTCAAAATCGTTTGCGATTATAAAATCTGCTGAAGTCTTTTGTTTCCTCAGCCATTGTTTATATTTTATGTATTAGTCATACTATTAGGCAAGAGAAATACCTCGTTACTAAACTTTAAATGTTTTTATTTTTAACTATTTGTGCTCACTTATTTAGAATACATACATAAAAGTTATTGTCGTTCGAGGCTGCTCTTTTCCTTTTTATAGTTGCATAGTTACCTAGTTATGCAGCTGAAAAGAGGCATGCGTCCATCAAGTACAGCCTTTCTCACATCTGTTTTTACTGTTGATCCAGAAGAAGGCAAAAAAAAACCAGTTTGACGTGCTTCCAATTTTGCAACAAACTAGGAAAATATTCCTTCTCGACCCCATAATGGCAATCAGATATCTCCTTGGATCAAGAAGCTGTTACACCACAAATTAAATATGATATCACTGGATATTGTATTTTTGCAAGTATTTATGCAGTTGCTCTGGAAAAACCTGTGCAGACTCTGATAAAACTACCTTTACAGTATAAAATACATACCTAAAATCAGCAGCTAAATGTGTATCCCGGGAGATACAAATATTATCTATATTTTTGCTCGTCCGCTAAACAAACAATAGGATAAGATGTTTTACCCCATTGTTTATACTATATAGAGCATTTGCTTTATGTACAGTTGCATGGCACACACAGGGTAACATCTCTTATTTTATTTTTTTATGTTGGCGACTGCAAGCTGATTACAGCGATAACATCAGCCATTTTAGTGTGCTTGTTGTGTAAGAATGAAGACACAGTAATAGCAAGGGTGGTGCTCTAGAGCAGGTTCAACCTTGATATAGAAGAAGAATCAAAGGCTCTCTAGAGAGCTGCTGTTCAGAGTTCACATTGCTAGCTGTGGAAAAAAACACTATATAAAATCCCATTCTGACAAAAACTACAAGGAAAAGTTCAGGCGTCAGGGCACTCACGGTAGGAAACTGATCAAATGTGTAGCATAATGAAATTTTCTGAAGAAATATCCACCTTCTTATTTGAAAAGACAAATTATTAGCATTTTTAAACAATTTCAATATGTTTAATGGCTCAAGTTTAAGCTCAAACTGTTCCGCTTACTGAATAAAGTGCTAGGTCTGTAAACAGGATTCTTAAGTTACCCCAAGAGTACACTCATTTTAAATTTTACTTGAAAGCGGGATGTACGTTTATTACAATTTCAAACAAAATGCTAATGCCATTAAACAAATGAGGTTTAGGCAAATTAACTGCATTTTAATATTCTAAAAGCCTATGATATAGGACATTGTGTTACGAAACATTGGCTCGAAGTATCAATTGCAAGTGGGATTTTCATTGCTCTGAATCTCAGGAGAATATTTGTAATTAGTATCATTTGCCTAATACTTCAGGTTAATTAGAATATTTAATTGAATAGCTGTAATCTTCAGAGATGACTATATTATGATCAAATTAGCACCATCCCAGCACACGCTGATCACTGCTGCAGCCTGGCTCACTTCTGCTAGCTATTCAGCCCTCTGGAGCGTTTAGCATCATAAGAAAAAATCTGTTTCTTACACTTTTGAATTTTAATGATCCATTTGAACTCTGCCATCAACATTTAATTATTCTAAAAAAAAAAAAAGTCCAACCATGTTTCCCATATGGCATATTGGCAAATACACTTGCCCACATTCAGATCTGCACCTCTTCATTGCAAAGAGATTTAACATAAGCTTTTTTTTTTAATTCTTTTCTAAAGCAGGACCTTTTTTGGTTTTAATAGTTTTTTTTCCAAAACAAACCATATGAAGCTTCACAGAGGGATTACTGGAAAACTATTGAAATGCTATTAACAATAGATGAATAGATTTTTCGAATGTTCCAGCGAATTGAGTCCTATCGTGTCTTATCCTGGAATGTTACTTTGCGACAAGAATGTTCAGATTATGTTACCTTTATTAACTAAAGCTCCTTATACAACATGTTTATGTTTATGATTGTTAAAAACAGATGGGTATCTTAATTTGCTAAGGGTTTCTGCATAGGTGTATTATAACTGTAGCAAATATGGAATGTGGGGAGGAGGAGGTGAATAAATCTCCTGGATGTGATAATCACTGAATCATATTAGCGGCAACGAGCTCATTCATACCCCCATCTAGTAATTTCCCCTTCACTTAGTGCCTTTATCTGTGCATAACAGGGAGATAGTATGAGCTTTAAACATGCCACACGAACCAATGTTTACAGATCTATGATGATGTTGGGACCAAAGGCGTAACTAGAAACCCTGGGGCCCCGGTGTGAATATTGCCCTGGGCCCCCCTCGATGTGTCTCATTTCCCTATGTGTCTCATTCCCTTCCCCCAGCCCCTCCATGTGTCTCATCCTGCCAAGTGTATAATTTCCTCCCCTCATGTAACATTCCCTCCCCCCAAGCCCCTCCACATGTCTCATTCCCCCCAAGCCCCTTAATGTGTCTCATTCCCCTCAGGCACCTCCATGTATCTTTCGCCCCCTCCACTATTACCCCTCCATATGTCTCATTTCCCCCCATGTGTCTCATCCCCCCCAAGTGTCTGATTTGCTCCCCCCATACCCTCCATGTATCTCATTTCACACTCAAGCCACTCCAAGTGTCTTTCTCCCCCTCCACTCTTATCCCTCCATGTGTCTCTTTCCCCCCTTGCAGCCCCTCCATTTCTCCCTCTCCCTTCCCCTACAGACCATCTATTTCTCCCCCTTCCCCTGCAGACCCTCCATTTCCCCCCTTCCCCTGCTGACCCTCCATTAATATCCCTCCACAGACCCTCCATTGCTTCATTCCCCCCTTACCCTGCACACCCTCGATTCTCCCCCTCCCCCTGCAAACCCTCCATTTCACCCCCCCTGCAGACCCTCAATTTCTCTCAACTCCCCGCAGACCCTCCATTTCCCCATTCCCTCTTCCCCTGCACACCCTCCATTCCCCCCTTCCCCTGCACACCCTCCATTTCCCCATTTCCTCCATCCCCTGCAGACCCTCCATTTCTCCCCCCTTTCCCCTTCAGACCCTCCATTTCCCCCCCTTCCCCTGCAGACTCTCCACCCCCTTTCCCCTGCAGAATCTCCATTACCCCTTTCCCCTGTAGACTCTCCATCCCCCACATTCCCCTGCAGACTCTCCATTCCCCCCTTACCTGTTTGCAGTGAATGCTGTACCCATCTGAGTCTGACAGGAAATGCTCTCTCAGTGAGTACTTCCTGTCAGACCGCTCGGCCATGCTACACCTTGGTGCTGCTGTGCACCAGCCGGTGCTGCTGTGCACCGGCCCTAAAGGTCTACTGGCTGCCCACAGTCACAGGGGTCACAGTGGTGGCTCGCCCCCTGGAGTGACAGGCCTAGTTGCAGCTGCAACCCCTGTGACCGTGGTAGTTATGCCACTGGTTGGGACCAATGAGTCTTTTTTTTTAGAAACAGAGTAGAAATATTCCTTCTATTAAGAAATGCTTATAATTAAATTTAAGAAATATTAGTATTGTTATATATAATATATATAATATTATGATTATATATTGTTGCAGAAGTATACATATATATACATATATATATATATATGTATTGTGACGAGACCAATCTCGCCACATTGCATTGGAGAAGCCTGGTTGCTCGCCTGCTGCCTTTGGACTATGGCCCCCTTTTAAAAGACTTTATTTTGCCTGCAGAAAAGCTGTATTCGTGCTTTTCTGCCGGTTGTTCGGTAGTTTCAATCTACCGAACAACCGCACGAATGAATAGACCACCTGGGAGCTGGAGTGTGCCGGCAATTAACCTCCCTGAAGCTGCGGTTAACCGCAGCTTAATTGATGAATGCTGGGTGGCCGCCATTCGTATCCCGAACACGAGGTCGCGGCCATTTTAAAACATACGAATGCACAGCGGTGTTCGCCTCTATTTTCATGGAACTAAAATCGGACACAGTTTTGCGCGAACACCGCTGGAGCCGCCGACCTCCCTTCTTGTTCGGTGAACAATAATGTGCACTCAGACCTGAGCTATCTGGGGATATGTTACATGTCTGTGTTTTATGTAGTAAATGTTACTTTATGTATTTTAAAGTATAATACTGGTTTTGTGTCCCCACATGTGTAATGGAGTTTTGCCTTTGTCTTGGGAGATAATTGAGTTACTTTCCAATTATCTCCCAAGGCAGAGGGGAGGAAGCCAGGATGCATTTTGGGAAATACTGTGACTGTGTGTCCTATTTGTCTGCTTGTCTGTCCCTTGTCACAGTCTCCCATTTGGTCCCCTAGGGGAGTGTCCACCAGGTGGGAGACCTGCATAAATACTGGGCAGGTAGCCCTCATTAAACAGACCACTGCTTGACCCTCAACACGGAGCTCTGTCTCGTCTTTGGGGGATTTACTGTATGCTGCTAAGGACTGATTGCCAGGAGTGTAAGCCGCTTGGGAGCTTTTCCTGTTCGTCTGGTAGCAGCAATTCGTATGGTTCCTGTTCGTGTATTTGGAGTGCTACCTTATTCCCTTGTATGCCGTTCGGGAGTTTGGAGCATTCACTTGTATGCAGTTCGAGTGTTTGGACCATTCCCTTGTATGCAGTTCGAGTGTTTGGAGCATTCCCTTGTATGCCGTTCGGGAGTTTGGAGCATTCACTTGTATTCAGTTCGTGAGTTTGGGTGATTCTACAGTAGCTGTGCCTGTCTCTAAAAAGGGGATTATTGTCTAAGCGGTTTTTTCCCCTTTTGTGCAAAACGGTCCGTTACATGTATATATACACAGAAATAGTTTATCAACATTTATTTTTCTGTATTTACCCCCTTCAGAAGAATATATCGATTAGTTTACAAGCATGCTTGCAATAGCATTACCTTTGGCACTGTTTTAGTTATGTTAATTTGTGTGCTGCTGTGTCCATCAGTATGTTGATATCGAATAGGTGTGACAAAGGACACAAGCTTGAACCTATGCACCAACATTGCAAATTATACATATATTTTTTTAAAGTTTATTGAGATACATATATTACAACAAAAGTGTTAAAAGCCGACAGTGCACATCATAGAATGAGTAACATCAGTAGTATTTTAAGAATCAGAGCTATAGACATCAAAGTAGCAGAGAACATAAAATCACAACTTTAAAACATAAAAGCAGTGGTCAAATATGGTTACAAGGATAAATTGTATTTGGTCATTGGAAGGCACACTGCCATTAAGACACATTGTCACTAAGACATAACTAAATTGTCAGATTCTCAGAGGAGTGATTGAAAATATCTTATCTATGGCCCACATATCATTGAGTAATGTTTACTCATGGAAGACCAGTGCATCTCCTCCAAAGACCAAGTTTTATCCATTGTAGGTATACATTGCTCAACACTTGGTGGCCCTGACTGCTTCCATTAGGAAAGAATCAAAGAGTAAGCCACTCCTATAACGAGCCAAAACAAATGTTGCTTATGATTTTGTCCTGAAATAACTCTCATTCCAACAACACCTTAGAATGAGTCAAGGTAAGAGAACAATAGAAACCTCTTAGGAGCAGATCAAAGAACTCCCTGCAAAACAGCTGTATCAGGGTAAAAGAAACACCAAATGTGTTCTATGGAACCACCAACCTCAAACTGGCATCACTAATATTTATCATACTTTATATCCCAGATTGGGATATAAAATATGCAAAAAAGAGGGCATTCTATACTATATAGATATAACCTTATAAAATACTTCTTGCCTGCCAAGACTAACAGGGGAAAGGATAACTTTAGTACAAATGATTTTCCAGTCCTGATGGTTTAACTGAATATGAAGAGGAGGAGGACCATGGGTGGCAGTTTGTAATAGTGCACAGATGTTTGAGAGGGGTCTAACCTCAGTAGATAAAGGTATGTACCACTTTTCAAAAGATGTTAGTTCTCTGGACATCCAGAATGGTAACAAGATTTCAGAAAGTGTTAGTTGATGCACGTTTCTAGGGTTGTAGGTAACTTCTTGCCCAAGAAACTCACAGCATAGAGTGGTTTAATATTCATAAGCACTGGCAATACATTATGATGATGGTCCCTACCCAGCAAGATTGTTATCAGTTATTGTTTCACTCCGATTGGTAGATAGGGGTTCTTTGTAATAGGGTATAGTGGAGATAGGCCTGGAGATTGCTGTAAAGATATTTAAACCCTTCTCCACAATTGCAGAGTGGGCCCTATCAAGGGGATGCAGTTTTTTTGAGTAGTGAAATTTTGCCACAGGAGTGTAAACAGGGGCACTGTAGTAAAACTATGTTCCATAGAAACATAGAATGTGACGGCCGATAAGAACTATTCAGCCCATCTAGTCTGCCCAATTTTCTAAATACTTTCATTAGTCCCTCGCCTTATCTTATAGTTAGGATAGCCTTATGCCTATCCCACGCATGCTTAAACTCCTTTACTGTGTTAACCTCTACCACTTCTGCTGGAAGGCTATTCCATGCTTCCACTACCCTCTCAGTAAAGTAATACTTCCTGATATTATTTTTTAACCTTTTTGACCCTCTAATTTAAGACTATGTCCTTTTGTTGTGGTAGTTTTTCTTCCTTTAAATATAGTCTCCTTCTTTACTGTGTTGATTCCCTTTATGTATTTAAATGTTTCTATCATATCCCCCTCTTTCCTCCAAGCTATACATGTTAAGATTCTTTAACCTTCCCTTGTAAGTTTTATCCTGCAATCTATGAACAGGTTTAGTAGCCCTTCTCTAAACTCTCTCTAAAGTATGAATATCCTTTTGGAGATACGGTCTCCAGTACTGTGTACAATACTCCAAGTGAGGTCTCACCAGTGTTCTGTACAATGGCATGATCACTTCCCTCTTTCTACTGCTAACACCATTCCCTATACAACTAAACATTCTGCTAGCATTTCCTGCTGCTCTATTATATTGTCTGCATACCTTTCAAGTCATCTGAAATAATTACCCCTAAATCCCTTTCCTCAGATGTTGAGGTTAGGACTCTATCAAATATACTGTACTTAGCCCTTTTTATGTCCAAGATGCATGATCATGCACTTATCCACATTAAATGTCAGTTGTCACAACTCTGACTATTTTTCTAGTTTACCTAAATCATTTGCCATCTGGCTTATCCCTCCTGGAACATCAACCCTGTAACATATCTTAGTATCATCAGCAAAAATACATACCTTACCATCAAGACCTTCTGCAATATCAATAATAAAAATATTAAAGTGAATGGGTCCAAGTAGAGATCCCTGAGGTACCTCACTGGTGAGAGGACCATGCTTTGAATATACTCTATTGATTACAACCCTCTGTTGCCGGTCACTCAGCCACTGCCTTACCCGTTCAACAATCTTGGAATCCAAACTTAACCCCTTAAGGACACAGCTTCAGAAGCTTGACTTACGCTTAATGACACAAGCAATTTTTGCATTTTCTTGCTGTTTGCGTTCAACTGCAATTTGCATCTCTCTCATTTATTGCACCGACACATATTATATACTGTTTTTTAAAGGACAGAAAGGGCTTTAATTTGATATAACATATATATATATATATATATAATACACAAGACACAATATATAAATGCTTACTTATTATAAAAAAAATACAGAAAAATGCAAAAAAAATGAAAAATATAGTTTTTTTTTACAGTTTTTGCAATAATAATGTGTGCATAATTAGTGCAGGTTAAGGAAAGTAATTAAAAATAAATTTATTTATTTGTTCTGATTTACAGAATATATAATGTGTCTGGGATTTTAAGTTTTTTTTGGTAGTTACAGGTCACAAAGCACAAGGAGTAAAATAAACTTTTAATGTGGAGCGATTTTAGAATTTGGTATGTTTGTCTAGTAAGCTTAATAGCCATAAAAGAAAACAAAATTGCCACACAAAAGTATATATTTATATAAAGTAGACATCACGGGCTATTTACCTAAGGTTGTTTTGACACTTTCTACGTAGCCATTTCACCGCCAACCTCTGCTAAATATTGGAGTAAAATTGTGTTCTTTTTGGTTTTTGGCACACAAACTTATAACAGAGAAATTCTCGTGTATATTTTGTAAAGTTGGTGTGTGCTATTCCTGTACAAAGTTTTATTTTGTGTTCAGTTACATCTGCTGAGTAAAATGACACCCCCATTGTATGTCTTTTGCACTATTTCGTGAAGTTACAGTGCCATACAGGATACCTGTCCTTTTCAGTATTCACAGTAGAATTTTGAGAGATGAATTTAATGAGCCTTAGCTTCCATTTGGGGTATTATAACAGTTTGACTGTTCAAAAAACCCCCACAAAGGCCTACCATTTGTAAAAGTAGACACTCCAGGGTATCTTATAAGGTGCATATTGTGCCTTAACATGCCCCCATTTTTTCACCAATATATGCCAAAGTATATGGTAAAAAATAATTTTGTGCATTTTTTACATACGGATTGCATTTTTGCTGGGCGTTTTGTATATTTCATATGTGCCACTAAGTTCAAACCCCCCAAATTATGCTCAGCTAAGTCTTCTGAGTAAAATGACACCCCATATGAATGTCTTTGGCACTATTTCGTGAAGCTACAGTGCCATATAGGAGACCTGTCCTTTACAGTATTCACAGTAGAATTTTGAAAGATGGATTTAATGAGCCTTAGCTTCCATTTGGGGTATTATAACAGTTTGACTGTTCAAAAAATCCCCCACAAAGGCCTACCATTTGTAAAAGTAGACACTCCAGGGTATCTCATAAGGTGCATATTGTGCCTTAACATACCCCCATTTTTTCACCAATATATGCCAAAGTATGTGGTAAAAAATAATTTTGTGCATTTTTTACATACGGATTGCATTTTTGCTGGGCGTTTTGTATATTTCTTATGTGCCACTAAGTTCAAACCCCCCAAATTATGCTCAGCTAAGTCTTCTGAGTAAAATGACACCCCATATGAATGTCTTTGGCACTATTTCGTGAAGCTACAGTGCCATATAGGAGACCTGTCCTTTACAGTATTCACAGTAGAATTTTGAGAGATGGATTTAATGAGCCTTAGCTTCCATTTGGGGTATTATAACAGTTTGACTGTTCAAAAAAACCCCACAAAGGCCTACCATTTGTAAAAGTAGACACTCCAGGGTATCTCATAAGGTGCATATTGTGCCTTAACATACCCCCATTTTTTCACCAATATATGCCAAAGTATGTGGTAAAAAATAATTTTGTGCATTTTTTACATACGGATTGCATTTTTGCTGGGCGTTTTGTATATTTCATATGTGCCACTAAGTTCAAACCCCCCAAATTATGCTCAGCTAAGTCTTCTGAGTAAAATGACACCCCATATGAATGTCTTTGGCACTATTTCGTGAAGCTACAGTGCCATATAGGAGACCAAGCCATATCCGTTTTTACCAAACTTTGAATTTTGACGCTGTGCCTATGTGCAATTTCCAAGCATCTTCGCAGGTTTTAAATTCAAACTACCCCACAAAGGCCTACCATTTCTTAAAGTAGACACCCCAGGGTGTTTCAAAAGGTATAGTTTGAACCTTAGCGTGGGATCATTTTTCCGCTAGCTTGTACCAGATGTAGTGGTAATAAGCGTTTTTTCTGCCTTTTTGACATACAAAGTGAGTTTGCACAGTATATTTTGCAAACCTTATGTGTGCTACGACTGTATAATACTTCATATGTTGCTCAGCTATGTCGGCTGAGTACAGCAATACCCCCGTATGTACCTTTGCCAGGTATGTGTGGACATCGGAGGGGCACATTTGGGACACAGCCATTCCAGTTTTTTTCAAACTTTGAATTTTTTATGCTGTGCCTATGTCCCATTTTAGAGTATTTTACCAGGCTATATAATCCAAATTCCCCATAAAGCCATACCATTTCTTAAAGAAGACATCCCAGGGTATTTCAAAGGGCATATTTTGAACCTTAGCGTGGGATCATTTTTCCGCTAGCTTGTACCAAGTGTAGTGGTAATAAGCATTTTTTCTGCCTTTTGACATACAAAGTGAGTTTGCGCAGCATATTTTGCAAACCTTATGTGTGCTATGACTGTATAATACTTCATATGTTGCTCAGCTATGTCGGCTGAGTACAGCAATACCCCCGTATGTACCTTTGCCAGGTATGTGTGGACATCGGAGGGGCACATTTGGGACACAGCCATTCCAGTTTTTTCAAACTTTGAATTTTTATGCTGTGCCTATGTCCCATTTTAGAGTATTTTACCAGGCTATATAATCCAAATACCCCATAAAGCCATACCATTTCTTAAAGAAGACATCCCAGGGTATTTCAAAAGGCATATTTTGAACCTTAGCGTGGGATCATTTTTCCGCTAGCTTGTACCAAGTGTAGTGGTAATAAGCATTTTTTCTGCCTTTTTGACATACAAAGTGAGTTTGCGCAGCATATTTTGCAAACCTTATGTGTGCTTCGACTGTATAATACTTCATATGTTGCTCAGCTATGTCGGCTGAGTACAGCAATACCCCCGTATGTACCTTTGCCAGGTATGTGTGGACATCGGAGGGGCACATTTGGGACACAGCCATTCCAGTTTTTTTCAAACTCTGAATTTTTATGCTGTGCCTATATCCCATTTTAGAGTATTTTACCAGGCTATATAATCCAAATACCCCATAAAGCCATACCATTTCTTAAAGAAGACATCCCAGGGTATTTCAAAAGGTATATTTTGAACCTTAGCGTGGGATCATTTTTCCGCTAGCTTGTACCAAGTGTAGTGGTAATAAGCATTTTTTCTGCCTTTTTGACATACAAAGTGAGTTTGCGCAGCATATTTTGCAAACCTTATGTGTACTATGACTGTATAATACTTCCTATGTTGCTCAGCTATGTCGGCTGAGTACAGCAATACCCCCGTATGTACCTTTGCCAGGTATATGTGGATGTTGAAGGGGCGCATTTGAGACGCAGCCATTCAGTTTTTTTCTAACTTTGAAGTTTCACGCTGTGTCCATGTTCCAATTTGGAGTAGTTTAGACGGTTGGTTATTGAAACTTCCCCACAAACACATACTATTTATTAAAGAATACACCCTGGGGTAATTCAAAAGGCATATTTTGAACCTTGGCGTGGGATAATTTTTTCTCTAGTTTGTTCCAGGTGTAGTGGTAATGAGCATTTTTAAAATGTATTTTTTTTACTTTTTATAACTTTTTTACTTTTAAAAACTAGTTTTTAAACTTTTGTTTTGCTTATAAATTTTTTTAAACTTTCCTAAACTTTCTTAAAACTTTTTTAAATTCCCCATTTTCCCATAACTCCCACCCACCCCAGCTAGCAAAATATATAGTTATAAAATATTTAAATTAATTAAATAAATTGAACCCCTGAGGGTTAAAAAAATAAATAAAAGTTAATCCTCAGGGGTTAAAAAAAATTAGATCACAGTATAATACTGTGATCTCTATTTCATCGCTGTAGGCAGTGATCGACTGGCAGGGAAGGGGTTAATTTTTATTTGGACTAGGTAAAGTGTGTTTTTTTTTGTTTTTTTTACTTAAATGTTATTAAAACATTTTTTTAAGCTTAATTTTTAACTTTTTAAAGTTTCTTTTAAAACTTTTTAACGTTAACCCCTAGTTAGCCTAACGCCAAATCCCCCAATTCCCCACTAACTTCCACCCACCCTAGCTATCTAAATATATAATTTAAAAATAATTTAATTAATTAATTTAATTAATTTAACCCCTGAGGGTTAAAAAAAAAAAAGAATTAACCCTCAGGGGTTAAAAAAAAAAAATCAGATCATAGTAAAATGTAATCCCTGCCAATTGATCACTGTAGTCAGTGATCAATTGGCAGGGAAGGGGTTAATTTTTTATTAAAATGGGTAGGGGGGGGGGACTTTAAATAAACTTTATTTTTTTTTCCAGCAGGGGGCAGGATCATCACTGATCCGGCTCCCTGCACTTCACACAGAACCAGGAAGTGCAGGGAGCCGGAAGGTAAGTATACAGAGCACATGTGCTCGCTCTGACTTGCGGTCAGAGCGAGCACATGTGCTGGGCAGCCTGACCGGGTGCTCCCGGTATGCCTCTAATGCAGAGGCATACCGGGAGCACCATTAACCCCGCGATCGCCGCGATAGCGGCGATCCGGGGTTAATTTTACCGCGTGACGGACGAGGTCCGTCAACCGTCATTAAGGGTCTCCCCTCTGTGACGGACCTCGTCCGTCACCCGTCCTGAAGGGGTTAAAGATTGCAGTTTATTGATAGGCCTTCTATGTGCAACAGTGTCAAAGTGAAATTTGTTAAGCAATGTCTACTGCACCACCCTGATATATTATTTAAGATAAAATCAATAAGATTAGTTTGGCATTATCACCTGTGCAATAATCATGCTGTCTAATCAGCATCTTGCTATGCCACAGCTGAGGTGAAGTGGATGGATTATCTCGGCAAAGGAGAAGTGCTCACTAACACAGATTTAGACAGATTTGTGAACAATGGAAATAGGTCTTTTGTTTACATAGAAAAAGTCATAGATCTTTAACCCCTTAAGGACTGAGCCAAATGTACACATTGTGAACAAAACAAAATGTAAACAAAACCTGGCATATGCGCTACATGTCTGTCCAACCGTAATACACCTCTTTCATAGTAAATGCACCCACCCTTATTATATATCATTTTATTCAGGGGAAACAGGGCTTTCATTTAATATCAAATATTTAGCTAAGAAACATAATTTAATATGAAAAAAATGGGAGAAAATACGATTTTTTTTTATTTTTTTAGTTCTACATGACATTTTAAAGGTCAGTGTCATAATACTGTTTGCTTTTACTGCAATAAAATACACATATTTGTATTCAGCAAAGTCTCACGTGTAAAACAGTACCCCCTATGTACAGGTTTTTATGGCGTTTTGGGAAGTTACAGGGTCAAATATAGCACGTTACATTTGAAATTGAAATTCGCCAGATTGGTTACGTTGCCTTTGGGACTTTATAGTAGCCCAAGAATGAAATTTACACCCATAATGGCATACCATTTGCAATAGTAGACAACCCAAGGTATTGCAAATGGGGTATGTCCAGTCTTTTTAGTAGCCATTTGGTCACAAACACTGGCCAAAGTTAGCGTTAGTATTTGTTTGTGTGTGAAAAATGCAAAAAACGCCAATTTTGGCTAGTGTTTGTGACTAAGTGGCTACTAAAAAAGACTGGACATACCCTGTTTGCAATACCTTGGGTTGTCTACTATTGCAAATGGTATGCCATCATAGGGGTAATTTTCATTCTTGGGCTACCATAGGGTCTCAAAGGCAACGTAACCAATCTGGCGAATTTTAATGTGAAAAAAATGAAGCGCAAGCCTTATATTTGACGCTGTAACTTTTGAAAACACCATAAAACCTGTACATGAGGGGTACTGTTGTACTCGGGAGACTTCACTGAACACAAATATTTGTGTTTCAAAACAGTAAAAGTATCATAGCAATAATATTGTCCGTTTAATGCTGTTTGTGCGTGAAAAATGCAAAAAACGTCACTTTTACTGGCGATATCATCGTTGTAATACATTTTACTGTTTGAAACACTAATATTTGTGTTCAGCGAAGTCTCCCGAGTAGAACAGTACCCCCCATGTACAGGTTTTATGGTGTCTCGGAAAGTTATAGGGTTAAATATAGTGCTTTCAAATTAAATTCCCTTTACTTTCGGCATGGGTTGTCATGCAGGTCCTGCTAATTGTAATTAATTAAGATACCTAATTATGTAAAAATATTACATAAATATATATGTAAAATCAATATATGTATATATATACGTATGTGTATATATATGTATATATCTATATAATTTTTAAAAAATATTTTTATTTATATATAGGTATATATATAGTGATATATACGTATATATTTATGTGTATAAATATATATATTATTTCGTTCTATGTGTATTTTGATATATATATATATATATTAATTTCACAATACAGTTAGAGCGAAATAACACACATCTATATATTTTTTAATTATTTATTTTTAATTATTTTTTTAATTTTATTTTTTAACGTATTTACATTTTAATTTTTTTTATAATATATATAAATATATATATATAACAATAATTATATATATATTTAATCAGTATCAGTCTACATGTAATTTGATATTAATATATATATATATATATAATTATATATATATTAATAGTAAAATACACCTACACGGTGTACATGTGTGTATGTATATGTGTATATATATACTTTGATCATATATATATAATATATATATATGATCTAAGTATATATTATTTTTTTTTTTACACTATTTATTTATTTAATTTTTATTTTCAGCCAGCAGGGGGACCCCCTGTCATTACAGGCAGCCCCCCTGCTGGCAATACAGAAGCCAGCTATCCCCGGCCATGTGATTGTGGGGTCCTCACAAGGACCCCACTCTCACACGGCCGGGAGGCTTCGACGAGGACGGTCGTGCCGCGGGGGGCTCCCTGGGAGTCCCCCCCACCGCGATCGCGGGCGTGGGGCCGCCGGCGACCGGGTAAGTAAGGAAAGACCGGAGGGCGTACTATTACGCCCGGCGGCGTTTAGAGCCGCCTATTAGAGGGCGTAATAGTACGCCCTCCGGTCTAAAGGGGTTAAGTTCAGCACATGAAAAATGGGGGCAAAAACAAAAGTGTTGTGTTTATAATTTTGTTCAGTGTAGATGTGTAGACAAAATCTAAATCAACCCCTCCTCTTCAATTAATTTTAAATTTTATTTTTGATGACTCGAGTTGGACAAACCACATTTGCCCTGGTCATGTCTGTTGGACAATGACAAGAAGTTATTAAGAATTTTTTAGGGCTTAGGACATATTTTGGCATATAATTAATGTGTGAATGAAAGTGTACCTTTCCTTAGCTGTGCATTTTATCTGTACATTATGCAGAAGAATAACCAGCACATGTGTATAGGAAAATAGTTAAGTTAAGCAATGTAGTATGCCATAGATTTCATTAGTGAGGCTGCATGTGAACAAACAAACAAATACATACATGTTGCTTTTAACCGCAATAAATAAATAAAAGAAATACATTGCAACTGTGCTTTTAATAGCAATTTGTCTATAAAAATATATTGATGAAATATTATTCCTTGTTATACAAGATATCAGAATATGTTTTTATGGCAAATATAATCCAAAATTAGCACTCTCTTATATTTTTATAACCATTATATTTGAGGCTGTAAGCTTTTGAAAGCCTAGATTTGATTTAAGTTTCTGCTAGTCGTATCAAGAATTACTGAATGTAATGGAATTGCCACAGTAAATAATTGTAATAGTGATATAACAAGTCACATTGGACTCAGATAAAAATGCTATATAAATTTACCTCCACTAGATTGAGTGTTTTTTCTTCTGTGAATGATAAATCATTGCTTTGATATTTCTTCAGTGCAATTTAAACAATACATTAACAGAGAGTCAGTATATTTCTTTTTAAGATCTTTTGCTGGAAGAAAAATACCCACCCATGTTATATAATGCTAGAAATAATTTCAACATATGTCAGAAATGGTTCAATAAAGTGTACTGCAAAATATACTCATAATATAAATATTACATACAAGATCCATCACACTCACTCATTTACTAAACAGCAATTTCAAGGCTCATGTAAAGTTATAGTTTTATTTAAAAACACCTCACCTAGGCAAAAATAATGAGGGTTTAGTTACAGTATATGATCATACATTGCTTAAGTCTGCCACATCAATGTAGCCCATTTTGACAGGTCCTGCTTTGGCAACCTAATGCCTGCTTTTATGAGATTAATCCACTTACTTGGGAAATGCTTCATACTGGGACTCTCTGCAGTGCAAGATTAAATAGGATCCTGGAATGAGGCACCTGTAATGGGGAAGGGTGCAAAACCATGGAGTTGGCCTGGACTACCACATTTATATATATATGAAACCAAGATGGCTGCACTCACCTTAACATTCATAATTATAAGGGTGGTGCTGGGGCCAATTCATACAACATACAAGAGCCAGCACACTCACTTATTCACTAAACAGCAATTTCAAGACTCACATAATGCAATAGTTATTTTTAAAAACACCTCACCTAAGCATAAATAATAGGAGTTTAGTTACAGTATATAATCATACATTTCACAAGACTGTTAGAACACCAATGTACCCTATTTTGGCAGGTCCTACTCTAGCAACTTAACGCCTGCTCTTATGAGATTAATCCACTTATTTGGGTAATGTTTTCTCCCAAAACTCTCTGCAGTGCAAGGTCAAATAGGGCCCCGGAAAGATCCAAAAGAAGGCAAAAAAAAAAAAGAAACTGTTTGAAACTCCAATTGTGCAACAACAAAACAATTCCATGTCAACCCAAGGAAGACAGTCGGATCACTCCTTTATCTCTTCAGGCAGGATTACACATCTTTACAGTTCTTACAGTAAGAACCCTTTCCTCTTCCTTATACTAAATCTCCTTTCTTCAAGTCTAAATGGGTCACTTTGTGTCCTATGTATAGTCCTATTTTTCAATATATTTCCAGACAATGTTTTGTATTGGCCCTGAATATATTTGTATAATTTTATCATCATCCCCACTGAGGCACAGTTTTTCTAAACTAAACATATTTAACATTGTTAGCTTTCATTGTAACTCTTTTTTCCCCCCTATTAATATTAAAGCCAGCCTCTGCACTTTTTCTAGTGCCATAATATCCTTCTTTAGTAGAGACGTCCAAAATTGCACATTATATTCAAGGTGTGATCTTACAGTTTATATAAAAAGAGACAAAATTATATTTTCATCCCAATAATTAATGCCTCTTTTTATAAATGACAATAAAAGTCATTACCATTTATGGTGTTAGTTGCTTGTGCATTCTAAAACCCTGAAGTGTATAATTTTGCATTTATCTACATTACATTTAATCTGCCATTTGAGTACCCAGTCACCCAATCTATCTAAATCCCTTTGCAGTGAAGTAAAATCCTCGTCACATTTGTGTCATGTGAAAACACTGACACCTAATGTTCAATGTCTATTTCAAGATCATTTATGAATAGCTTGAATATGTCCCAGAACATGAGGAAAAGGGAGAGGATGTGGAAGATGACATGAGGATGGTTGCCTTGGGCTCCTGATAGGTTCAGAAAATTCTGAAGCAGACTACAACAATTGGAAGGGAATAAGAAGATAATGTGGATACAATATTTAATAGTCTCACTTAACAACATTTTTCTTCTTAAAAGATGAAGTGCTGGGTGCCACACTTAGTGTGTGGTCAGGGAAGCACATACATATATGTCCAGAGTGACAAGGACAAAATAGTTATGGCTAGACAACTAGTTCAGAGCATCACAAAGTCTTGTGGGATGTTCCTGGTATGAAGTGGTTAGTGCCTACTAAAAGTGGTGCAAAAAAAGGTGATGAACCTCATCAGGGTCCTAATGCTGTCCATGATAGAAAGGTGTCAGAACACTGCATATGGAGCTGTGTAGCCTCAGATTGGTCAGAGTGCCCATGATTACCCATGTTCACCTCAAAAAGCACCTTAAATGGGGATGTGAGCATCAGAACTGGATCATGAAGCAATGGAAGAAGATTGCCTGATCTGGTAAATTTTCTTTTAGATCAGGTGGATGCCTGGATTGGTGCTTAAAAGCATTCAATATGGGTTGAAGTCAGACTGGCAGAAACACTCTTATGCTTTGGGAAATGCTATGCAGGGAAATCTTGGGTCCTGGCATTCATGTATATGTTACTTTGTCACGTATTACCTACCTAGAGATTGTTACAGATCACGTGCAACCCTTCATGGCAATGGTATTCTCTGATGGAAATGGCCTCTCTTTTAGCAGGACCCTGAAACACTGCAAAAATTGTTCAGCAATGGTTTCAGTAACAGAACAAACAGGAGAAAGAGTTCAAGGTGTTGCCTTGGCCTCCAAATTCCCCAGATCTATCCAAATGAGCATCTGTGGGGTGTGCTGGAACAACAACTACGATCCACCACGCAACATGCATGATTTAAAAGATCTGCTGCTAATGTCTTGGTGCCAGATAACATAGGATAAATTCAGAGCTCTTGTGGAGTCCACAAGGTGATTTGGCAATTCAAAGGGGGGGGGGAGGGTGGACAAGGGGATATTAAGCAGGTGGTTTTAATATTGTGGCAGATCAGTGTTTTCATTCCTTGTTTTTCAGTAACTTTCTAATATTAAGCAAATCGTGACAGAACAAAGATATATTAATGATTGAGACTGTAAAAGTGTAATCTTTCCCATATACTCTCCAACTTTAAGTAAAGCACCTTACCATAAATTCAAGATTGATGCTCTCTATTCCTATTAGAAGCCATTTCCCTCCTCAGGATGAAGCAAATTAATATACCAATGATTAATTTACAAAAATCAACATGAGACATGAATATGATTTGGTGTTACATGTATTAAGTATATTTAACAATATTTAGATCATTTTACAGTCTCTAATAGGAAAAGTGAGGACTTATGTGTCAAGATATATCTTGCAACCATGGATATTAATACACGGATATAGATGGATATTGACCGGGAAACAGCCAAGATATAGGGTACTTCTGGATTTACAAAGAGATATCCTTCAGCACTCAGGAAAGGAAAAACCTCTTGTGGAGGAAACCTCTGAAGAACCATGACTGATGGTTGCACTGTGTAGTTCAATGTGTTCACCAGTAAGATAAGGCCAGGGACTAATTAAAAGTATTTTGAAATATTGGGCAGACTAGATGGGCCAAATGGTTCTTATCTGCCGTAACATTCTATGTTTCTATGTTTCTATGTTTGGGTAGGCTCCGATATATGGCATGTTAATAAATGACAAGGAAGATTAAAATAGAGTGATATTGTATTTAACAAAAAGCAACAGCAATAATTAGATAAAATACACTCACAAACAAAAAGCCGACTATTGGCTTGTCACAGGATATCAGCTGGAGAATCAAACAGGATCTTTATAGGTACATCATAAGATGTTCTCAGGACATGCACATCTCTTATGAAATACATAAAAGGAGGGATCCAATAGTTCAATTCAATAAAACAATCCCAATGTGTATAGAAAAAAAGGGGATAAAATACACTCACAAAGAGCTTCCAATTTAGCTCTTAGTGTAATCATGAAGTGGTATAATCCCCGCTCATGGATATGCCTTGAAATGGATGCACTTCTAGTATTTTCTGATAGACATATAGTAAGGAATAAAAAATAAGGAGAATAGTGCTCTCTGTTTACAATATAAATTTAGATTTGTAGATATAGATAAAATATACTACCAACTGAAAGAGTGAGATAGAAAAAACCACTCACTCAAAAGTGAATGGGATTCAATCTCACTCTAGAAGATTACCTCCTAAAGTGAATGTAACAAAGAAAATGGTAATAACCTTTATTGAACTAAAATTAAGCAAAGAAAATATATTTAATAGGTATAAAGCTTACCCTGGATAGAAACACCATAGAAAGTTGTGTTAGTGAAAATCACATAAAGGTGAGGAATTAAAAACCTGGGGATATGTTCCTTAATCTCATATAAAATGATATATATATATTGTATGTGTACATACGTATAGAGTCTGCTAAAATAAATAGTAGTAAGGCCTCTAAAGAGGACCAAGTAAGACTATAGGGACATCCGATATGTGAACCAATATATAAGAGAAACGGAACATAAGTACAGACTGCTCCGTACAAAAGATGAAAATGAAATAAACCAAGTTGCGCAAAAACGGTAAAATCCGTAAGTGATATATATAGCTGGGATCGTGGTACCTAGCGATAGTAGAAATGCCAATATGGTACTGGAGTTAAACTGTGGTCATTATAAATATACCGCTGTGGATTTTATGTATTGTTTAGTATCACTATTGGATTTCCCCTATAGTGTATAAAAAAAGAAAAAGAGGAGAGAAACAGGATAAAAAGGGGGAAGAATAGTCAAATATCTAATCTAATAAACATAGAGTGGAAATATAATAAGTAAATAAAAACCATAGAAGGATGGAAGTGTAAAGTATAATGGAAATAATAATTAAAAACAGATAAATAATAAAAAAGATAAATAATGAATTCAAATAAAAACTAGAAAATAGATGTAAATGGGAAAATTAATATTAAAATATATAAATATAAAAATATACACATAAAGATATATTGTCATAGAAATAATTATGACTTTTTGGATAAATCAGTACATAAAAGATTAATATATTGGATATTAGAAGTAATAAAAGAAGATAACGAATGGTAAAAAATAAAGAATAAAAATTAATAATATTAAAGAATAAATTAATACATTTTGTAGTGTAAAAAGTTAAAGGAAATTGTATAGGTCAAAATCAGAATTGAGTCCTTCCGGTTGTAAGGTCTTTAGATCACAGACCTAATTCATTTCTGTTTCTCCTAAAACAAAATGAATATCTTCTCCTCTCCAAGGTCTAGTGCATTTTTGTACGCCAAATGCTGTTAATAATTCTGGGTCCTTGTTTTGGAAACAGAGTGTTTTTCGTAGCCTTTTCTGATATTTCTACAGTGCTCGCTTATTCTTATAAACACATAAAGAGAACCTCTTTGTTTGTAAGTGTATTTTATCCTCTTTTTACTATAAACATAGGGATTTTTTTATTGAATTGCACTGTTGGATCCCTCCTTTTATGTATTTCATATGAGAAGTGCATGTCCTGAAAACATCTTATGATGTACCGATAAAGATCCTGTTTGATTCTCCAACTGATATCCTGTGACAAGGTCTATATTGTCAGAAGCGAATACAATAAAGCAATAGTCGGCTCTTTGTTTGTGTTGTTTCTGCTGTTGCTTTTTGTTACAAACAATATCACACTATTTTCGTTTTCCTTGTTATTTATTAACATTCCACACATAGGAGCCTGCCTAAACTGGTGAACACATTGAACTACACAGTGCAACCACCATCTTTATCTTTTTTGTGATACAACAAGGGCTACTTTTGTAACTACCTACGTTACTATCACTCTTTGAGACTTTATTATTTAAGTACCCTTATTATACTGCAACCTGTTTCCTTTTTTTGTTATTTGTCTTGTATCCTTGAATTTTAAGGATATCCAAGTACCAGTGTTTGCTGCCATTTTTGGAGTCAGCGCTGTATCTATTTGTTTTGATGATGATCCAGGTCCAACTGAGGTGTTCAGGCAAAAGGTGCCACCAACAGTTTACCACAATAGTGGATATAGAAAGAGTGCAGAACAGTCCCAATCTCAATAAGGTGATCCTTTATTAAAGGGACACTATAGTCACCAGAACTACTATAGCTTAATGTAGTTGTTCTGGTGAGTATAATCATTCCCTGCAGGTATTTTCAGAGAAAAAGCTGTGTTTACATTGCCTATTAGGGACACCTCCACCGGCCACTCCTTAGATGCATTGAGCATCTCCACGTTCTGCATGGAGATGCTGAACTTTCCCTAATAGAGATGCATTAATTCAATGCATCTCTATAAGCAGGTGCTGATCGACTCAGCCGGCATTTGGCCCCGCCTCCTTGTCGAGTTCAGCCAATACATGGATTGAAGAAAAATAATTTAATTCTGATGATGTCAGCAAGGAGACGGATCGGGGGTGAGGCCGGGGCCCGCAGACCCACACAGTGCTGGAAATAAGGCTAGTTTTCATACTTTTAAGTGGGCTAAGGGTGAGGAGGCACCTAAATGATGGTTTTAACACTATAGGGTCATGAATATGTTTGTGTTCCTGATCCTATAGTGTTCCTTTAATGGTGTTAAAGAAATGGGTGATGTTTTGGCCCAACACAACCTTTATCTAAAGCTAGCCTATGATTGCTCAAACTGCAATTAAAAGGGTTTCAATTAGACAGAGGGTTGTCCCACCCTTAACTATGATGACTAACATCTATAATCCATGTATACACATCATATTTATATCACTAATAAAGCGTTATTCTAACAAAAAGTGAACATATGCCATGTGCAAATTACATGCTTGCATTTGCTAAATATAAATGGAGCAAGAAAGTTATAGAAAAGAGAAAAATATAAATACAGAGTAAAACACATAGTAGATTGCTACATGAAAATTGCTTTCAAATGCTACATTATAGCATGTTGAATACACTTGCTCCATATAAACTGTCCTAAAGGGCTTCAATAGAAACATTTACTTCCTAATACAAAACAGGAAGAATAAAAACTAACTAAAAATGTATATAATATCACCAAATGGAATCCCAGAGGAAGCCATGTAATGCTTTCTGATATCCCCAGTCTAGGAATGCAAAAAAATGCAAAAACACTCTTTTTGTGTTAATTTAGAGACAGATAGACATAGACACAGACAGACAGATAGTTGCCAAAATGCAGCTATATAGTTTGATTATAAAGCAGACTGAACAGAGATCAATAGATAATACAGATACCCGCAAAAAAATGTTCACTAGGCCAGGGGATGGCAATCTTCAGCATTTCAGATGTTGTTGATTACATCACCCATAATGCTCTCCAGCCATACTGCTCCTACAGCCATTATGTTCACAAAGCATTAAGGGGAATGTATTCCCCAACTGGAGTGCCAAATGTTGCCTACCTCTGCACTAGGCAAGTCCCTCCATTCCCTATTTGCAATTAAGGCAGCACGTGTATGCTTAAGTTTCCTGTTGAAGTAGCACCAATTTTTGATAATGGGTAAATGAGTAAATGTGCAAAATTCAATGCCCCCTGCTAGAACCTCCACTGCTAAAATCAGATTGAGGGTGGGCAAGCTCCAAGTCTTCAGACTAATTCAAGTGAGGCACCTCTATGCCACTGAAATGGTATGAGAACCATGTATACAGTTGAACCTTTGCTTGAGACTCAGTTATAATTGAGGAAATAGAATGTTCAAGCAGTTACATCAGCAGTAATGTTTATGACATCACAGCATGGCAGCACCTTATATGATTTAACTGCTAAGGATCACAATTCCTGAAGTGGAGATTATCTTTATTAATATAAAATTAAACTGTCATAAACATGTAAAAGAAGTCTTTATAATAAATATAAATTTTATATGAATCTAAAAGTAAACTTTGTAATCCACTTTACTTTCACACCTCTTGTCCCTCTTAGAGATACCATTTTTTTTAGTATATCTACTTTTATCCGTTTCCAACCTAGTATTGTCAACTGTCATCCTAAACCTGTTTCTTCTCATTTTTCACCCCATACAGTCATTCACACATTATATTCCTTCTAATACTATTTCTCAAAAGAGTATATTTAGAAATTAACAGTGAGCTAAACAAATTGCAAATGGTAATATATATATATATATATATATATATATATATATATATATATATATATAAATATTATTATTTTTTTATTATTTTTTTATTTTTTTTTTGGAGTACAGTTGTTAATTAACTGTAATTACGATTTAGCAAATAAACCACATTTTCTTCTTTCATTGTGGTTTTCTCTCACTCCCTCTTTTTCTTTATTCTGAGCAGAGGTGGACATTCATGGGTCTCAGTATATTCCTTGAACCCAGACAACACCCAGGGGAGGGAAAAGAAGGCTAACCACGATAACCACTCATATTTGTGTTAATGTAAGTAAGCCAAGCAACATAGGAGTATGAAGTTTGGGAGAGAGCACACTGTCAGCACCCTTAAGTTCGTACCAGGAAGCAAAGATAAAGAGATATAGCACTGGGTGAGAGAGTGCTATGACAAAACGATGATGTGCTGAGGGGGTATGATGAAGTTGCTCCTTCCAGGCCACTTCCAGTCCCTGAAATCAGCTCTCTGTCAGACCAAATAGAGGAAAAAGAAGAAATTCCACTGCTGTTTACAAGGCAATGCTACAGAGAATGACTGGTGGGAGTTCTGTACACCCCTATCCCGCCCTTCAACTGAAAACTGCTCCCCCCTCACGAGGCTGCCTTCACTGTCTTACTGTAGCGCAGGCCCTGACAACCACACTTACCAATAATCACCAATGCACAAACGCACTTACTAACACATACTGCCACACAAACTCACATACACTCATTAAGACATACTGACAAACATACACTAACTCACTCACACATTGAACAATCCAAACACACTGACACACACACTCAGTAAATTACACCAACACTGTTAATATTGCTAGTTTTTCAGTTGGATTACTTCTTAGTTCTGTATTACCATTGACTTTAGCTTTTTAGTCTCATTACATTCCTTATATAATTCTTGGCCTGTCACTGTTTACTCTGTTTTGCCAATCTAGGCCATTCCAAGGTCTACTTATATACTACTGCCCTAACCATTGTATTGAGGATATCTGACCTAAGTTTTGAATGGCAGTATCATTAGTAATTATGACATCTAGTAATATTTACAGTTATATCTATGATATGATATATGATATATATCACACATAGCCAAATTATGGCTTACGAGCCGCATGTGGCTCTTCAGAGGGTCTGATGTGGCTTGCGGCACTTTTCAGGGCCGGGGGACCATAATGTAGCCCAGCTGGCTGCCTTAGGGTGCACCAGCTTGGGAGGGGCACAATATCCAGCTGACTGGCAGGAGTGAAACGCACTGCACAGCGCTCCCCTCCTGCCAGTCTAAAAATGTAGCATGGTTGAGGCACACACTGGGGTAGAGGAGCTTGTTGCCTTTTACCAGGTCTGACAGGAAGCGTACACACTGAGTACAAAGAACTGCTTCCTGTCAGACCTGGTGGAGGGAAACAAGTTCCTCTACCCCGGTCTGTGGCTCAACCATGCTACATTCCAAAACCACAATATATGTATTGGGGGGGAGAGTATATTAGACATATGAGGGTGTTGGGGAAATGATACACATGGGAGGAAATGTGAAACATGTGGGATGAGGAAATAAGACACATCGGTTGCTGGGGGAATGAGACACATGAGAACCCTGTTGGAATGAGACACATAAGGGGCTTTGGATATAAGACAAATGGGGACGCTGGGGGAATGAGACACATGGGTGACTGGGGGAATGAAACACATGGGGACACTGGGGGAATGAGACACATGGGATACTGGGGGAATGAGACACATGGGGACACAGGGGGAATAAGACACTTGGGGACTGTGGGAATGAGACACATGAATGGAGGTGCTGCGGCAATGAGACACATGGTAAGGTTAGGGGAATTAAACACTTGTGGGTGCTGGGGGAATGTGACACAAGGGGAAATGGGGGAATGAGACACATAGGGGGCTGGAGATATGAAACACATGGGAACACTGGGGGAATGAGACACATGAGGTCCATGTTGGAATGAGACAAATAAGGAGCTGTAGATATGAGACACATGGGGACACTTGGGGAAAGAGACACATGAATGGAGGTGCTGGGGGGGATGAGACACATGGGGAGGTTAGGGGAATGTAACACATGGGGACGCTGGGGGAATAAGAAATATGGGGAACAAGGGGAATGAGGCACATGGGAAAACTGAGGTAATGAGACACATGAACGGAGGTGCTGGGGGGAATGAGGCACATGGGGATGTTAGGAGAATGAGACACATGGGGATGCTGGGGGAATAAGAAACATGGGGAACTAGGGGAATGAGGCATTCATAATATAAATGCTTTCTGATTTTTATTTCTGTGGAAGGAAATGGGGATCAGGGAGCAAAGGGAATACTACTGTGATGTCCCAGCATGCTCTTACACTACCTGCTGTATTGTGGGATCTGTAGTTTCCCAGCAGGCACTATAGAGTCATTAACGTCACAGAGTACTGTAGCACAGAGGAGGCATGAGAATCAGAAGTGTGCTGTTCTTCTCAGAAGTCACCTCTAAAATATCAAAGTTGTTCTATTTGATGTTTTAAATATTGATTTATTAATTTTGAGCTAAAGAAATAGGGGTCGTCCTAAACATGGGGGCGTCTTATACACAGAAAAATACGGTAATTAGAAAAGCATTAATGGACAGAAGGAGAGGGTCAGAACAGATGGATTTATCGAACTGACACACCACCTTCCAGCTATAGTAACCAGCAAGAAGGCAGTATTTTAAATGTTAGATGGCACAGTGGAACAGTGGAAGATTAAAAATGTTGCAAAACATTTGTTTGTTTTAAAAAAAATCAGCATGCTAAACATATATTACATTATCTAGACCAAATTTTTGAAAATGCATAGATAGGGTGGTGCCTGAGTATCCCTGTGTGGTTATGATATGAGGAGTATCCTGGCTCCATTTTCCAGCAATGGTTTGATCTGTTACCTGGGTCCCTGTCAGGTGCCAAGGTTCCTTTGAATTACTTCTCACTTCTGCAGAAGCTGGATGGTGATCTCTGCACTTCAAATCACTGAAGTGGTCATGGTGCTTGGAGTAAGCCTTTGACTATGAATGATGAATGGTTTCTCTTTGCATATATTGTCAACCATTGACAGAGAATGAGAGACATAAAAATGAGCTAGACAATGATTACATAACAGTTACATAAAAAATCAAGATTTGAATGGTTTGAGGGTGACCTTCAACTTTATAGTATTTCTTTGAGTACCAGATTTGCCTGACACTATATTTATAAGTATCAAATAAAATTGAACTAAATAGAACAACGCTATGAAAGTATTATTTAAATTATAGACCACATAAATCACATATAGACCACAAAATGGGAGGTGGCTATACTCAAAAAAGATGAGTTACTTTTTAGATGAGTCTAACACGGTCAGGTATTAATAATTAGGAGAAAAAACTGCTTTTTACAAAGCTCTATAAAATCTAATTACAAAGCAAAACATATACAATAAGTTGTAAAGAAACTATGTCCAGTCAATTTAGGAAATCACTTTTTGGTGCAAACGTTATTCCTGGAAACCTGAACAATATTAAAAAACAAACAAACAAAATGTTATTTTAAACTATCTTTGGCATCCTTTACTAAAAAGTAAGGAAAATAACTGGGCCAGGGTCCCTCCAGAGCTCTGGGAGGGGGGGTTGGGGGGGGGGGCTGCGGCACATCAGGGTCGTAGTCAGTACTGGCATTGGGTAATGTTCATAATTGTTGCCTATGTGTATGTGTACTTGACTTGTATATCTCAGTAGATATGGCACTCATTTAGATGGAAATACTGGGTCCCTCCTCGCTTTGTCCCCCGCGATGACACTTTTGCCTCGTGGGGCATGTAGACACATGAATGGACTGAAGCCCGATGACCACCATCACAGTATAATTTGCTACACCCAAACAGTTTATTGTACTGTTAGAGTTGGTGATTTCTCTTGCTTCCATCACACTTTTAATGTAAACATCATCACTCGAAACCAACTCTTTCGTTGTACATAGTTTTAGACATATTGTTATTTTTAGTGATTCTCACTTTTACATTTTATAGGACACATTGACAGCATTATGACACAATAGTCCCACTCACACATCTCGGAACATGGCACAGTTGAAGGTCATATCTATTAATGTCAAAAGGTTGAATTAACCTGAGAAGGGGGCATGTGCACTTTGTGAATTCCAAAATGCTAAGGCCTTATTAGTATTCATTCAGGAGACCCATTTCAAAGGCCCCACAGCCCCAACTCTGAAAGATCACAGGTTTAGTCTTGGGTTCTTTAGCAACCCTATGGAGACTAAATCTAAGGGACCTGCAGTATAATTCTCAGGGAACTTAGCATTTACCTCAACGGCACACCTCTTAGATCAGGGGGATAGATTCACATTTGTAAAGGGTCATTTAGCAGAGATGTATACTTTTGTAAATATTTTCTTACCAAACTTCAAACAACACGCAGCCTTAGCTAAAATACTAACCAAACTTACAGACTTTACGGAAGGATTGATGATAGTGGGGGGCGACTTTAATATTACCCTAGATCCGCGACTGGACAATACCAACACAAATATAACCAGGGACTGTAGATACAGATGCAAGATTAGAGAGCTGTTACACAATCACCAATTGGTAGATTGCTGGTGGATACAAAACCCAACTACACTAGATTACACTTTCTACTGACAGTCACAACACTCCTACTCCCAAATTGAGCTGCTTTTATTATTGCTCAGACATTTACATATGGTGAATGACACAAACATAAGCCCAATTCTCTGGTCGGACCATGCCCTCATATTCCTGATCTGATATTACAAATAAACGCGCCACATCCGTTTAACCAGTTCTGGAGACTGAACAAAACCCTACTTCACCTTCCAGAGACAACAGAGTCTGAATCTGTGACGCCCTGTCCAAATACTTCAATGAAAATGACACTGCGGATGTGTCACCATTGACACTATGGGTCGCCTATAAATGCACTATACGCGGGGAACTCATTAAACTTGGGGCGACCCTTAAAAGAAACAGAAGATTTAGGAGATTAACGCATTATTGACGAAATTGCAATTGATGGAAAAATTACACAAACAATACTTTTCCCCAGACACGCTCACGGAGTTGGCAAATGTCAGGGTAAAACTGAATGACCTTCTAGACACCAAGACCCGATGCTCTCTACTCATAATGAAACACAGAGTACGTACACTATACGCGCCTGTTTAATATTCCCACACGGAACGATCCCATGCGACCACATGGACAGTGCCCTGATCCCGACAGCGGTTACAGACTTAGACAGACCTCTGACAGATGACAAATTGCAGATGGCTATAAAGAAATCCCAACTGAATAAAAGCAAAGGCTCCGACGGTCTAACAACTCGGTATTATAAAAAGTACCAAACACTATTGACCCCCATTTTTCCTCAGGACCTTCAATGCAACAGCTCAGAACAGAGTGTGGCCCAATCATTGGAAGCATACAATGCCAGGATACCAGATTGGACGCTGCCTGACTTACATAAACCCTGGAAGCAGATAGAGGCTAGTTTCTTGACTGTACCGATAGACACATTACCCTGGCGGGAGGCCAATGACCATGTACTTTGCCTGAACACACATCAGCACTATACAACCAACTCTGAAAATATGGCACAAATATAGAGCAGAATTAGGGCTTTCACCACCCTGTTCCTCATTACTATTGCTCATACACAATTGTCCATATCTACGGACCTAAGTGCATGGCTGTCCTTGTGCTACCCTACCATCCCGAATATATGGATACAGGACATATGCACCATGGACTCTCTCCCGACATTGACACATTGTCTACCTGACCACACACCTACGTTTTCGGACAAATTTAGACACCATCAACTTATACACTATCTGAAGACGCTCCCGAATATGATACAGGGACCACGTAGTTTGACTAAGTATGAGAGAACCGTCCTCACATGCCCTCATCCCAGACATTTCCTTTCTGAGTCTTACAAAACAATACAGGCACAGGGAGATGGTCCTCTTCCCTCATACACCAAAGCATGGAAAAAGGAACGTGGTATCTCTCTTACCACTCACCAGTGGCAAAAACCTTTTCAAACTACCTACTCTCTGGCGATGAGTTCCAGGCTATTGGAGGTTAGGCTGAAGCTCGTGACTAGATATTATCACACCCCAGACACGCTACACAGTTGGAACCCTACCATTCCAGACAGCTGCTGGAGATGTGGGGTAGATGGAGGAATGTTCTCACATATGGTGGTCCTGTCCCCCAAACGGAAGTTCTGGGACTAAGTTATACCCCTGACCAGCACCATCACTGGCCTTTGGTTAAACCCAACTCCTGCAGAAATCTTACTGCTTCATACAAATCTCTCTTTGTCAAAACTAAAAAAATCATGCCTCCCACTCCTATTACTGGTGGCAAAGTCCCTAGTCCTACTACATTGGGGATCCCCCCAGGTCCCTACGCTGGCGGATTGGAATCAAAGAGTGGTGGAACTTCGAAAAATGGAGGAACTCACTGCTTACTCATCTAATTCCCATGATAAACACGCCCACCTTTGGAAGCCTTGGGTACAGCACTTAGATAATAGGATTGGCCCCGAGAATGGTATTAATACCACCCTGACAGGGACCTCCTCCCTTGAAGTGGTAGTAAGGTCAATGGTAGACGCCTCCACCCCATCTTTAGACACCAAACCTACACCTTGAGATTCCATAGTAATCCCACCGTGGCCGAATAAATAGGTGCAAGATAACTTTAACATTCACTGACCCAAATGCTTTCCTTGATTAGTGACCTATACTCATTTCTACCACTGATCCTATGTTCTTTTATTTTTATTTTGTATAGCGTTTGATTGCAATGTACATAGTTACTTGTTATTATTGTTTAAAACATTGATGTACCAGGAATAACACTGATGTTAACACTGTGAGAATTGAGGTGGGCAAGACACTACTAGATACCAGATGCTAACTATGTGCCCCATAATGGGATTTTTAAAATGTATCTACTATTATTGCCAATGTATTTTGTGTCTGCCTCTCATTGTATTGCCTGACTACGTAATAAAAAGAAAAAACACACACACAACTCCACTACAAAAAAAAAAAAAGTAAGGAAAATAAATTCATTCTTAAATTTTTTTACATGGGCAAATCCTCTTTACAGTATACAATTACACTAACCAAAGAATGAATACAAAAGTAGCTAAAATGTAATATATATATTATTAATTGTACATATCGACACCAGTGTATAAATAATCTTGTACATGCATAGGTAAAATTATACATATTTTCAATGAAAGACCTAATAATTGAATCAGTAACAAAAGAAAAAAAAAGAAAAGAAAGCATACTATAGCAATGTCAGGTTTATGCACTAGCACTAAATGGTAATGGATTACAAACCAAATTAGCCAAGCTGCAATTATAGCGCAAACATTTTATAAAATATTTAAGTTTTTGTGCAGACTATACATTGATGTCTACATTTTGCAAATCATTTTTCAATTCACAGCAATTATTTGTTTAATTAATAAACCTCTATGTACACACTTTGACTTTGATATTGCTCTTTGCATTGGAATGAATAAAATACAAAGTACCAAAACTATTGCAGAAACCTTTTTTTTTTCCCTAACAAGAAACACAGTGGATACTTAGGCTCAGAAATTTTAAAGAAATGACTTTAATATTTAATTAGATATACTAGCATTCGTTTAATTAAAAAAATATGTTTGTCTAAGGAGAACTTAGGACAGGTATTTATATTACCTGATATAAGTAAATAGTTTGGGAAATGGGGCATAAAGATTATATGATTTTTTTTTTTTTTTTTTGTCAGATGGTATTATTTTAACCCTTTTAATTTCTCCTAATTTTTTTCAATTCTTCTTATTTTTTTTCCAAATGTACAAACTATGTTTTTAAAAATAGACAAAAGATGCAAAATATAAAAATACCTTAAAAAGATAAAATTGTCATCATAATGGATTTATACAGAGATTTTTTTGTATACATATTTTTTTGCTAGGTATATTTTATGTTGGCAATGATTTTAGAGAACATTCTGCATACCATTTTTGCATGTATACTTTACTAAGCAGCAATCTTATTTGAGTCTCAGTTATGTATGAACTTGCACATCCTGCCTCTGCTAATATTGGCCCTATCACAAGATGTTTATAAGAAATAGCTTTTGTCTAATTTAAATCAACATCATTTTTATTATTAGACATTTGCAATATTAGTACTATTGTACAAACTGAATATTTGGATGTTGTGGAAGATGTAATACAGTTTTTGTAATGTAACATTTTTTAATTCAATAGTGTGCAAAATAAAACACAGGAATAATGCACAAACATTTTTCATGGTACTTTGGTATATACAGAAATTGCTCTTCTACAGTCTCATTAATGTTATTGCAGGTTTCAATGAATATTAACATTAAATGTGAATTATCGGTAATATCAAAATTAAGACCAAAATTGCCAAACTGTAAAAATTCTATAAGTCAGCTTTCCATTTGACAATTTTTTTGCCTTAAATTTGAAATTCACTTTGAATTCAGTTTTTAATTCTTGACAATACTCACTTTAGTGAAAGACCTAACAGCCAGTAATGTCTGAAAATGTTCAGTATAAAAATGTTTTGAGTAACCCCAGCAGGTTTTAGAGCCACAGGGAAGAATCCACAGCGGTTTCAGTGAAGCACCCACATGGGAGGACACAAACACAAGCAGTGCTAGAGTTGGAGGTCAAATAGTTAAAAACCCTTGGCATTGCGATGGTCAATGTGACTGGCCATCACTTATTAGCCAGTTACCGAATGTTTCCTGGAGACAGGATGGTGTCACCAGATCATATGTGTGCAATAAACATTTTGTGCAAAAATGGTGTATAAAAAGAGGGATATGTTTTTATTGAATTTAATTTAAACTAATTTTTAAGTACTAAACCATAGGCTTTCTTACTTTTTTGTTATCTGTTTAAATATTTTCTAATTAATTATCTCTGCTTTGAGACAAACAAGAATGGAAATGTAGGTACTGTCACTTTTGCCATTTTTTAGAAGCATCCTTTGTCCATTTACTTTTGCAGTACTTTTCTCTTGAATCTTTCTAAACTCAGTATACTGTGAACTCAAAGTTTCTCCGAAACACCTAGTTTGTATACTTAAAGGAAATAAAGATGAATGTGTATAATGTCCAAGCACCATAATCACTGCTTTAGTGGGTATGGGGCGAAGAGTGCCCTGCCCCTGCACCATTCCATGGTGATAAGTCAAAATATTTTAGCACGGTTTTACAACTTTTTTGGGTCTTTCAGCCTCCTGATAAAGGATGCCCTTATATTCTTATCTTTAGCCATTAACCCCTTAAGGACACATGACGTGTATGACATGTCATTAATCCCTTTTAGTCCAGAAATTTGGTCCTTAAGGGTAGTTTTGGCATTGGCTAATTTTAATGGTTTAAGACTAGGATCCACAATACAATAATTAAAGAGATCTAAGGAGATCTTAAAGAGACAGACTCATACAGCTGAAGCTCTTTATTATATTTGCCTATGTTCACACAGGGTACATTTAATAACTTACTTATGCACACAACGGCTATGTTGTGGGTGGAGTCATGTTTTGCTCACTGTAATTAAAAACTAGCAACTGAGCAATCGCTACCCATTCACAAAGAAATGCCTGGCATAGGCATCTTATACCCACATCTGTAGTCATTAGGTGGTTGCTTAAACTTAAATAATAGGGGATTTATTGGTCACTGTCCATTCCCTACCCCTAAAGTCCATTAAAAATTTACTCTAAAAATTAACCAGGGGAACACTAAACTGTCCACTCACTGCTACCACTCACATGTGATGGATAAGGCTAAACCTGCAAAAAGATTCATACTTACCTTCAGATGTAGAGGTTTACACTGTGAACGGGTTTAAGCATGCGTGGGATAGGCATAAGGCTATCCTAGATATAATAAGGCCAGGAACTAAAGAGAGTATTTAGAAAATTGGGCAGACTAGATGGGCCGAATGGTTCTTATCTGCCATCTCATTCTATGTTTCTATGTATACTTTCTTCTTTCATCTTTTAGCCCCAAAAAAGGCCAAATAAAAAGCCAAAATAACCCCACAATACTATTATAAAAAAACAAAAACCTAAAATCCAAAGCGAATAAAAAGTAAACACAGTACAAAGGAACCATATGCGACCAGCAGCCGTAGTTGGTGCACTTCAATCTCTGCAAAATATTTCTAGTAAATACAAAATAGCCTGGGGACACAACAGTTTCGGGTTTAAGCAGCTTTATCAGATCAGAGAAAATAAAGACAATGTTTTGGTCTTAAGATTTAGTGAGACCAAAATGGTGTCCTTATTTCCTCTTCTCTAATAAAGCTTTGATAACTGAAGCTGTTGTGTGCCCAAGCTATTTTGGATCTACTGTTAAATGTTAAAACTTAGCAAAAAAGTAATCCAAGTGAGCCCTGCAATTGCTCTATGCAGAATGCAAAATAGGCCTTTATAAAGGCTTCCCCACACATTGAAATCTCAGACAGAATGCTCTGATTGGTTGGCTTGTAAGTCTCATGAGACTCACATGGGAACATAGTAGCATTTAGTTATCAGGATTATACACTAAACAACAGAACTTGTCTGAATGGACAAAAGTCCACGAAAACAAAAGTTCCTACCTAACTAATAACAATGTGGTCAGGGTTTAGTTGTTGCGTTTGGATGATTTTGGAAAATCACTAATATCTGCATCTGATACAATCTACAGCATTGGAATTGGAGATCAATAACTGCATTATAGTTGATGATGAAATGAAAGCATCTGGCAGGATGCATGTTTACACATTATCATTCACTTGCTTTTTGTAAGTGAACTGATCATTTGAAGAACTATTTGCACTCTGGCAGTGCTAGCAGTTGGAGGTCAAATAGTTAAAAACCCTTGGCATTGCGATGGTCAATGTGGCTGGCCATCACTTATTAGCCAGTTACCATTAGACTGTAAGTTCATTTGAGCGGGGTCCTCATCAACCTATTGTTCCAGTAACATTTTATATTTCTCTAATTTATTGTCATCTTTGCCCATTTTATAATATTTTAAAGCATTACGGATAATGTTGGCACTATGTAAATGCCAAAAATATTAATAAAAAATAAAGAAATAAATATCTTATAGAGGTCAATAAGACCTACATATTGCTATAATGGAGGTACAGTACCTCCAAATGCCCATACCTGCCATTCGGCGTGGCTTCGTGTCCCCTCAATCGGTCCAAACCCAGAGAGAAGTAAGACTTGGCTGTCAAAGTGCTCTGATTTTTTTTTTTTTATTCTTTATTTTTGTAGTGCTTGATCATATCACAAGTATCCCAGTATACATTAGGTAAATAGGAATGGATTGATATGTCATGTCAGAATAGGTATACAGATAGTTCAGCACATTTTTATAACTAAAGTAAAAAGAACTGATGAACACAGTATAGCTCAAAGAAAATGTTATGGCATTGGATAAACATGCTGTGGGCTTAAGGTTAAACCCATTACGGTAAAGAGAATAAAGTAGGGATATATAGTAATGCCTAACTGGGTAGCTTGAGTCCTCCAGGAGGCCCCCAGGTAGGTGGGGTAATAAGAGTTTACAGAAACAATGCAAAATAAACTTATAAGGTTAGGCTGTGCTGTGCCAGCCGATACTGTGAGGAGAGGAAAGGTGAGTGGTCATATGTCCCTCAATGCCTAGTCCATGAGTTCAGCTCATCCGATGCCCACCGAGGAAAAAGCACAGTCTCACAACAGGGGTGAACACCACAAGGCCTTCAGGCCTAACGAAGGCAGACTAGTTATCATAATGGGCATGATTGGTGTATTCCTCCTCTTCAAAAGCACATTGTACTGCCCAACTCTGAGCCGCGTAAGGTCCTCAGGCACTTTAAAAGTTCCAACCTTGATTCCTGATGGTTTCCATCTATGTGTTGGCTTCTGTTGGAGAGATGAGGACTCTCTGCTTCACCGCCATTTTGGGGACTTTGCCGAGGCCACAGATGTCTGCTGTGGGCACACGATTGACTGTTGAGGTGTGTGGCCCCTCTGTTTATCTGGGGTGGTGTGTTGCCTGCTATTTTCCAGTGTCTGCCAGAATTTTTCAAAGATTTTGTTGAGTTTGGACATAAGGTCAGTATGATCCTTGACAGAGTGTGGGTGCCACGTGGCGTCTGTCATGCTTGATGGCTCGCTTGATATCCCCGTGGCCTCAGTGGCTTCACCCTCTGTTCCCAGTAGATCAGGAGAGCCTCTCTGGGGTGGACCGGGATCACCCCCACCGGTCCAAGGGGGGTTACGGGGTGTTTGCATATCGATTAGGGCTGTTGAACAGCTCCGGTCTGGCCCTATTTTATATTTAATTAGGGACCACAGCCACCAGCATGAGTGGAGAGCCAATAGGACACTAGGCCTCACATAACAAATAATAGGATGCCCACCTACAGGCCTGGCTGGGAGCCAGGGGAGGGGACACTAGGTCTTAAAATTCAAAGTATCCCCCACCCATTGCACATATTTAGCAGATAGATTCTTATGTATTTAATTTTTACTTTTTAATGTGGCAGCTGGCTAGGAAGCGCTGGTCAGCCACCACATTATTAATCCTCACTCGGCTGAGAATTTTTAACTATATGTCCTCTGGGTGCTAGCACTGCCAGAAGGCAAATTGTTTGGCGTTTTTTAATCCAGGCTGGAAATTGAATTCTCCTAATCTGGATTTGTCACATTTAGCCCGAATTTCCTTCCTCTGATGAAGATCGGGCCAGATGAAATCCAGACCAAATTCGGGCCTATTTAGGGCCTGATTTACAAAATCTGGAAATTGAGGAATTCCATCAACTATATACAGATTTTGCCCCAGTCGGTTCCGTGCCATTCTGACTTTAGGGAATAACCCTGTATTGCTTATTTTCCTTTTGTTCTGCTAAAGAAAAGATTTATGATAAAAGTAGACATCCAAATGTATATATGTTTTCTTATTTTTTTTTTTTTTTACAGATTTTAGATTTATTGGTGCCCACCCCTACACCATTATTAGAGTGAAGGGAATAGGTAAAGTTATTTTATTGGGGTTTGGGGAGGTAACTATTGAATTTAGCTGAACCAAAAAACCACATGGATAAAATTTGGTTTGTCCAAACCAAATTACTTTTTTTTTAGACAAATCAATTGAGACAAACCAATTTTGTTTCCTGTGCAAAAGTCTGCCTTTAACCTGTTTCTTACCAACATTGGGATATATGTACTTTTTGAATTGTAATATTTCCACTGATTTCAAAAGAGAGATCGCTATTAATTAAGCATAGCATTCTTACTCTGCTACAAAAATTCAGCCCATTGTGTATTTTTGTGCTAATGTCAAAGTAATGCAAACCCAGATTTATCCCACTAAACATCACTTATGTTCCCCTTTGCTCCAGCACTGATTTTGACCATGCTTAAAAGCAAACCTCTCTAACAGAGCAATATTCTGTCCATGTACATGTTTATTGGGGGACTGTAAAAGGCATCTTCCTCCCTACTTCCACTCTACAACTTCCTTTGTTGGTCAAACGTTATGGCTGCATCCTAGCAGCCAGGAAGGAGAAGGAATGTTGAAAGAAACAGAGCACACTTAGTAAACCTGCAGGAACTACTGCAAGTTATAACAGTGTGTAGATTTTGGCATAACTGTACATATTGTATATTGACAATATTCACACACATTATTATAAATTTTGGTTGCATTTTAAGAAAATTAATTCCCAGAAATGTAATTTATAGATATTCTACTTGATGAAAACGTGTAATTTTTACAGGTTTCTTTAAACTGCAATCTATGCACAAATCTGCTGTTAAATTATAAATTTATTCAAACAGTATCTGCCTCATATATTTTGATTAAATTTGTGCTAAATGAATGGGTAGTATTTAAAGATTTGACTTTATTAAAATGTAAGAGATACATTTTTCTGTGAATTTATTTGTCCAAGTAATAGATTTGTTTTACAGTTTATACAGTGTATAGAACAGACATCTGGGACACAGAAAAGCAGACAAGGAAGCAGGAAATTGTTTTATACATAGATGGATAGATAGACAGACAGACAGATGCATTAACAGATGAAAAATTGGATGGGCAGCCTGACGGATGGACAGATATATAGTTGTGTTATTTGTAAACACAGTTGAAGTGTGGGTTAAACATGTTTAAAAGCTCATTCTAAGTACCTGTATAAAATGATACCATCTGCAAATTGAGGCGATAACTAATTGTCATTCTGAAACAGGGTTTAGTTTCAGAGGTACTGAATACACATGCAAAATTCTTCCACTATCAAAATATCTGCTTTAGTAATTGTAAAACAAATTTTAAACTGCTCTCTTCGAGAACCATTTTTAAAGTATTCTCCATCTATTAAACAGATGGCAGCTAAGATTGTAAACATATTTGCTTCATATTGAATAGATTGTTTCCAACATAATACTAATTAACAAATGAAATGACTGACTTTCTGAATAACATTAGAGATAAAAACGTTCTACATTTTTTTTTCCCATTGGCAGTTATTTACTTTGACAATGGAAGGCAGAAAAAAAAGAACCCTAGAAAAAGTAGTTTGCCGTCTTTCTTTTCAGAAGCTGTTGTAAAGATGAAAACAATACTTTAGTTTATCCCGTGTAATTTGTTCATACATTTAAATGGTTGCACTCTTTACAAACAAATTTACAGATTTTGTATTATAAAAGACAATACACTTATACACTTTGATCCAAAGCCAAAATTTTTATTATAGCATTTCAAATGGATGGTAACTATAAAAAAAAGTTTTATTTTCAGAATGTGTATGTAATATCCAGTACTGATGTCCACTCTCACTGGCCCAAAAAGAATCACTTTCCCAAAAAGGAAGGGTTATCATTGTTAATTTTTTTTAAATTTATTTTGTTAAAAGGAAGCAGCAACATTAGGCAGCACTATGCAATTGGGAAGGAATACAAGTGCATTGGCATACAGTATAATGTTTACACAAAATATAGAATAGTATACATACAAAAACATAATGGATCAAGACAAAATGATGACCCTGAGCTTATGATCATCTTGACGTATAATGGTATGTTAATAGTGAGCTGCTTGGAAGAGAAAGATCCCCTAATAAAGGGTGATTCATTGAAGAAATAAAATAAAGAAAATGTTGGCAACCTTCAGGTAAATGCAGTCATAATTTTTTTTTTTCGCAGAAAGGCTCGTTAATTGGGCTTATTTTTAAACGTGTAGAATTTGGGGATGCATCTAATAGAGAGGTTAATAAATTCAAAAGGATGGTTCAGTTTTGAAAAAAGAAATTCTGTTGTCATAAGCAATGATAAAGAAAAATAAGGCAGATAACATTTGGAGTGTGATCATAGAGCATGCAGTGCTAATAAATGATGGCTCTGTTGGTTAACTTTAGGAAGAGAGCTTCAGCACAGAGCACAGTGATACGTGATGGTTTATTTGCCATCAAACACAGAGTTGTAACATTTTGACACTGATCATGTCTTTGTCAAGCACACAGTGTAGTGATAAATGTTGGTTTATTCATCCTTTAAAAAGAGTGTCGAAACGTTGCCCCTCTGTGTTTCATGGCTGAATAAATCACTATGTTGGAATTATACTTTGGTATTTGGACCCCAAATGCAACACAAGCAATGAGGATTTCAGAGGGAAAATCCTATTTGTATGGCTCTATAGTTTAGTCACTGAGTTAATGTGGAGAAGATACATATTGATAAAGAAGAATTAAATCAGAGAGGTTTAATTGAATACATGATATGATGTAATGGAATGTGGAGACTGGGTGTTGGATATAAATCACTATGGAAAATATTGCATTATCTACTAGTTTAAGAAATGGGATATCATCCAGGAAGATGTTTTAGGTGATGAGATTGATAGATCTGAGTAGGTGCTATCAATGAGAAATATTCCAAAGTAGTCTACTGACTTTACATTAGAGGATATTAAAATTGGGACATCTTTGGGATTGAAAATTGAACCCAACAATGACATCAAGTTACTAAGTTTTCCAAATGATTCAATACAGTTAGAAAAACTTTATGAAATTTGTATCTTAAAAAGCCCATTAAATAAAATTTTGACTTCTGTACATTAACCCCTTAAGGACGAAACTTCTGGAATAAAAGGGAATCATGACATGTCACACATGTCATGTGTCCTTAAGGGGTTAATGATTTGGAAAGTTTTTCTAACAATATTTAATTATTTGGAAAGCTTACTAAATGCAAGCCAATATTTTCTAGTGGATATGAGATTAAGGTATTGAAATAGAAATTCCAAATAAAGCAGTAAATTTAAACTGAGAAACTAATAGAAATGTATCCCAGATGTCAAAAGACTAAATTGTATATCCATGAAGAAGCTTAAGGCATTCACATGGGTTATAGATAAAGCAGATTTATTGGATCAAAAATGCAAAAAAAAAAAAGTTTTGACCTAAACAAAGGTCTTTGAACAAATGCATATTTATATACACAGTGCATCATAAAGTAATCAGTGCATAATAAAACAATCAGAGTGAATTATTACAAGGGGGTAGGTAATAATTCAATCTGATTGTTTTATTATGCACTGATTACTTTATGATGCACTGTGTGTATAAATATGCATTTTCTTCTATGTGGTGTTACCCTGACAAAGACTTTTCTTTAGGTCGAAACATTGTTCTTTTGCATTTTTGATAAAATAAATCTGTTTGATCATTGAACCCTGGGAGTGCCTTAAACTGCTTTTTGAATATAAAATATACTAAAGATTTTCCTGTACTACTTCTGCAAGAACCCAGTGGTCTTTGTGGAACAGAGTGTGGCCCCTCTTCTCTTTGTGGTAAAAGACAATAGTGTCAAAGACTTCAGAAAGGTCAATATGTTTGAGCCATGAGAAGTGGCTGTTAGTTTTAGTTGAAATTAGTTTCAGTTGAAATAATTTTAAATCCATTAGCTTGGTTAGTGTTGTCATGATCATAAGGTGAATATCAGTGCCAGGAGAGGATAGAGTGCTGAGGGAGAAGGCCAAAATGATGGGGTCGCTGTACCTCTCGTGCAGAGGGAACTTGCTAGCATTTTGAATCTGGACTGCCTGTATGGGTGGCACCAGTCTGATATGCTTCAGATATGTTCTCTCTGTGATGGCACAAGTGAGCAAAAATTATTTTGAGACCTGTACGGGGATTTACTGAAGGGCAAGCTATTGAGTCTCTCTAAGCTTTTCTCATAGTTCTCATATTCGTTCTCTTTGCCAGAGTGCTGATGGAGACAGATTTTAATAGATTTGTAGATGGCTAGAAATTTAATTTTGGCCGATACAATTCTTTTTAGACAACTAGATTTTTCTGCACACACTCAGTTCAGAAGAAAAGTTAGGTTTGGCCAAATTCCCATTCAGAAACCAAAACACCTGTAACAATAAAAAAAACAGGAAACCGGAAATGGGTCAACCAGGGTGCTGCAAAATATGCATAATATAATGCAGTACAACAATGCAATGATCATTTGGATCCCAGATCAAGCGAAAAACAAAACTAACGAATAGAGGAAAAAAAGAGGAGAAAAAGCAGAAGAAAACTATATTGTAATATTTATATAAGTATTAAATATATAATATAAAATTAAAGATTTAACAGCTCCTCCTGTTCTATTGCTCACTTCTCACTTACATTACTTACATGTGAATAAAATCAACATGTATTTGCTGTCCCCCAGGTCTTCAATAATATTTTGCATTCTCCTAGAATTCATTATCGTCTTAGTAAACAGCATTAAAGTGAGGATTTTCATTAAAAATCTATTAAATATACTCATCATCCATATAAAAAAATTAATGTAAACATATAGAAGTCTGGATATGTAGGCTTTTCTATATTATAGGCAAATATATATATATATATATATATATATATATAGTTTGAAACCATTTAAAATATTTTATAACAAACACTGTACTTTGAGAGCAATTTGAATTTCTCTACATATATAGTAATCGGGTTTGCTGATTTCTCGAGACTTGACACACACACGTATTATCATCACTCTGCACTCCAATAAATATTATGGTGCATCAGCTCGGCATCAGGGAAGAAAATGTACTTGGTACTAAAAACCACTGTTTGCATGACATCATTCCATAACAGATTACACTGTAATGTTCAGAATGTAATCATTAGCATTTAAACATGCATAAAATTTAATTAACCTACTTACCAGTTTGCTTAGAACTTTTGAAGGGCTACCTAGAGTCCTCTCTAAGCATTTTATTGCAGAGTTTTGGAAAGCGCACAAAAGAGAGAAGTTCTCTGGGATTTTTCTCCCTAAAGCTGATGAGCCATGACAGATGAGCAGATGACCCGAGTTAATTATTATTGAATTCGTTATTACTGCTTTGTTGTCACTCAGCTCAGCCAGGGTAAAATGATGACAGTAGGTATCTCATTAAAACAGCTGTTTCAATTATGTAGCGGCAAATATTTAAAAAGCGGGCCTTCCAAGTTTAAAGCTGTTAGCAAAGTTTGTATTTGCTGTGCCAAGATTATTTGACCTGAAATGTAAATCTTCATAAATTATGGAGGTTATATTCTTTTTTTAAATTATTTTTTATGGTTTTTAATTAATTAATATTAATATTATATATTTACCATGCTACTATTTTCTATAATATATATTTTTTCTTGAAGTCCATATTTTTACTGTATGAACTCATTAGTAATAAATATGCATACTTTTAGAACACTTTAATTTATAATATTTTGACTGGACAAAATTATAAATAATTAAGCATAAATATGTAAGGTAGTGAAAACTGACATAGTACAAGTTTAAAAAAAAAATATTTGTATAACAACAAAATAAACAAACAATAAAAAAACAACAAAAACAAGCACTGGGTATTGGCCCAATATATTGAATTGATAATTATCCTAGGCATAGCTTCATATAAGCCCCATATTAAAACAATCAGCCCTGTCGTATTTCATGGTCTCCAACTCTTCTCAATGGGTGACCTTAGAGAAAAAGCTCCTAAAACCCTTTGACCTAACAGACATCACATGGCTACCAAAAAACCTTAGGCCACACACCCCTAACGTATCCCTGTAGATTGCTCTACTTATCCAGGTGTGGGATAAACACGTCACTACACTGAGTAATATGCAAAAATTCCCACTTGCAACCCCAATTAAAGCCTTTACATACTGTGTCCCTACATTACACGCTGCCCCATTGATTGCGGTTGGAATCACCCGCCTTTATAAGATTGTCAAGGAGGACACCCTCTTAAGCTTTAAGCAATTGGTTGAAACCCGTGGCCTACCACAAACATCACACTATTCTTATAAGAAACTGAGATCCTTGGTCTCTCACCATTTAAAACCCACCCGAATGCAGGGAGAATGCTCCAACAAGCCTCCTCATACCAACATCTCACCATGGGAGGAGATCTGTAGGGCAAGTTGCTGCTACAATGTAAGCCGATCTCCATGTGTGACACTATGCTGCTTAACAACACCCCCTTCCCTGATTCCAAAATTGCCCTCCAATGGGAAACTGACATTCAGAGTAAAATCACCCCAAAAACATGGGACCTCATCAAAACCAGCCAGACAGGTTATATCAAATCCTCCCCACAACTGGAGCAACACTATAAACTGCTCTAAAGGTGGTACATGGTCCCAGCTAGGCTACAGAAAACCTTCCCACTCACATCCTCAAAATGCTGGAGATGTGGACTGTAAAAGGGATATTTCCTTCATATCTGGGGGAGCTGTACAACCCTCCTATCATATTGAATGTCCAAACAGGACACACTACTGAAACTCATGAGATGTAACATCCCTCTCCAGCCACTTACGTACCTATTAACCGACCTACCAGATAAACTCCCCCGTAAGATACGGAAAGGGGCACTACATGTTCCAATAGCAGCTCAACAAATGATAGCGAGAGCATGGGAATCACCCTTCCCCCCAAAACTAGCTGATGTGATCGCTGAGATTGATAAACAGTGACTCTATGACTCCAAATTCACTTCCATTTGCCCCCCCCCCCCACACACACACATTACCGAACAGTGTGGGACATGTGGACATCGGCACAGCTTTAATATTTGTCACCTGTGGTGGGGGTGAGAGCGTATGGGAACATATGATAATGTTCTGCAACATACAGTAATGTTTGGTAACATACAGCAATGTTTGTAACCTATGGTACTGTTCCACAAATGTAAGGGAGATTGATTTATTGACGAATGGGCATGATGCTACAAGTGATTCTATTCTTAGTGTATAATATTATATGCTGGTGCATATCACATTCCCCCTCCCCATACTTCCCTCTTTCTCTTCTGTACCCCCCACCTATATTTTGAAATATCAATAAAGTTTTGAATAAAAAAAATAAAAAAAATGATCTGTTGCTAAGGGTATCTGTAGAAATACAGTATGAAGTCTGAAAAAATATGACTGTCTGTGCTCATTTGCATGTCAAGTTTGGAACTCTGGGTAGTCGTGGAAACATGATTTTGCAAGGTTCTGTATAATAGGGACTTTTTTTAAATATATTTATATAATTGTAAGAATGAAATTAGCATGACCTTAAAAAAAAAAATAGTGTGTACTGGACTAAAAAAAAAACATGAAACCTTCGAATATATATTTTAAAAAAAAACTTTTATGCATTGCAAAGATTTAAACATTACAAGTGTTATTCACTGAAGTGAGAACAGAATGGAATTCAAAGTGAATTTCAAAAGTTAGGGCAATAAACTCTCCAACTCAATTTGGTTTGGCTATTTCGACCTGAAATTTCAAATTGACTTTGAATTCCAGACAATTCTCACTTTATATATGGATAACCCTGTTTGTTTTGAATAGCAGATAGGTACATTTTGCCTGAAACCATAGATTAATTCATATATAAATAATTAAATAAATTATAATTAGGGTTAATTCACTAAAAATTTAAATCAAATTGCCAATTTATTCTCTGGCTCAGTTATTGTTATCCTTACTATTAGTATTATTCCAAGTGGTTATAAAATGGTACAATATATTCCATAATAGAAAAGAATTAGAGGACCCTGTGTGAAAGATCTACCTTTTACTACAAAGTTCTTTTATACAAAGTAGTAGTCGAGATAGCTTGTGAATTTACAATCCAAAGGTTATGGTGGGGACTTCATACTAGAGAAATGTGAAGGTAATGGACAGGAAAGCATTTGCACAGACGTGACATGATTGAGGGGGTAGTTGGGGAAGATGCCAATTCTGTTTTCCGATCAGTACAATCTGAAATTGGTGAATAAACCACAACTGCTTTTATAAATGTAGGATATTGGCTGGTTTGAGCAGTGGTTACACACTGCCTTGGAACTGGATAGCCCAGGTTCCAATCCTTTACCAGTAAGTTCCTCTGGCAAAACACCTAACAATATTTATTTACCTACCTTACATCCTGATATATTGTAAGCTTTTTTGAGCAGGGCCTTCTTCATGTCTCTCCCACTCTATAATTGTGTTAATAATAATAATAATAATAACAATGTGGCAAGATAGACCAAACTAACAAATACATGGATATATGATGATATATAATAGCAGTACAGCTTTATTCATTGTGTAAAACTTGTTTAGGTTCATGTATTAGTCGGGCTTAGCTGTACTGTGAATATTGGCTGTTTTTAAAAAGAAAATTTAAATAACTAGAAAATATTAATTTGAAAAGCAACAAATATTGCAAAATAGTGATAATTGGGTTAAATAACAATCCGACCAAAGGTGCTTAAAAAGGGGACAAGAAAAGGCTAGGGAAAGGATTTCTTCATCTCAAAATATATACATTTAAAAAAATATTAAAATCCGTTGATGACAGACAGACTAGGGTTTGCTAGACAGGAAATAATTCATTTATAGGAAGAAACATATTTGACATACACAGAAATATACATATTTGACACACACACACACGCACACACACATATATATATATATATATATATATAAATATATATATATATATATATATGTATATATATATATATATATATATATATATATATATATATATATTGGTTTTAGTTATTGTTAACTGAAAATAATGCATTTCTGACTGCTGTTTCAGTGCCATTTTAAATCTCTGTTTATAGAATTGATATTGGTTTGTGTTACAATGTTTTATAGAACTATATACTTCATTCTAGTTTATTGATATTTAAACCAAGTGCAGAATTTATTGTTTAGCATACACAAGCATAACAATAAACTTAGTTAATCATTGTTGTGGAGGAATTGTTTGTCAGATGTGAAATGGCTAGATATCAAAGCGAAATTAAGCTCTAAAATATAAATGGGTTTATATTTCTGGAAATAACAAAATGTTTATCAAGAACACATTCAGATTCTGCTGTATTGACTGTAGGAAGAACAATTTAACTGGAACCTTCAAATTCATTTAGTAATATCCATTTTAAGAGGGTTAATGTTTACAGAAGGGATTATAATTTCTTGTTAAAAGGAAAAAAAAAATATTTATGATTAAATTCTGTGAACGAGTAATGCAAAATTCAACGAATATATGCATTATCGAACTACAATATAATATATGCACTGTCTATTATTATTCCTATGATCAACTGTGTAAGCTTCAAGTAACTATATAACATTAACACATGCAGCTACAAAGGTGGGTATTATTCGTTTTATTACCAAATAATAATATTTATTAATTTAATAAAATATTGTGAATTAGCCTTTTCATAATTACATTTGTGTTTGTACTGCATGCACAACTTCGACATAATTGATATCAGCCAATCAAAACAGAGCATTCAAACTGTCAGATTTAATGGTCTGTCTTAGAGATGATTTTTACAGCTGTTGCTAATTTCTGGTGGAGCCTAGAGTGACCCTTTAAATTTTAGAATAGATGAGGTCAATAATACTTTTCAGAACTGATACACCCTGCATTGGGTAGTAACAAAATCAGCATTCAAGCATACACATGCATTGCAGAAGTGGATTACATCCAGATTGACTATTGGAATATACATGGATAATTATTTTGTGTTACAGTTTCCAAACTTTACTATCTAATGTTTGGCAGTTTAGCAGCCCATGAATACACATGTCCTGCATGTTATTTGTGTATGATACCTTGCTGTCCATGCTATAGTGGAGTTTTGATATCAAAATCTAAAAGTTTTCTAAATTTTGTGAAACTGAATTGTAAGACCCAGTTGCAGAAAAACATATTTTTATATACATGACTAATTGTGTACCAATTTTTGCTATCTTATTACTACAATCTTGAACATGTAATTTCTCTATACTGTGTCAAAGTCATGGCAGACCGAGAAATTCAAGGGTCAGCCTACAAATAAACTACTGGTATGTACATTTCTGTTCAAGTCTCAGTAACACCCTGATTTAGACTTAGAAATTCGATTCATCCAGAATCCCAATCCATTTGGATTTTAACCAATCGGATTATCATACAAATTCACAAATTCCAAACTGCCATGCAACTGAACAAACCATTCACACAGTGGATAAACCTGAACATTTTGATTCACGAGTTGACACCAAAAAAAAAAGAAGATAATTGATGAGAAAAAATATGATTGATAGGTAGCGGACATCCACTTAATGATGATATTAGTCAATGATCAAGTGAGAAGTAACCAATAGAAGAAATAAAATGAGGAGATTTTTCTGAATCTTTTTTCTGGATGAAATTTGGTTAAATTGAACCACCACATGGATGAAATTTTGCCATGACAATTTTTTTTTTCATGAACTGGTTTAGCTCACCTGAATTTTCTGTCAAACATGTCATGCCTGCTCTAGTCACAGTATTTTACTGTTACAATGCCTGAAACTAAGTTTATCCACCCTGCTCAATCCACAGGTATTTACAATCATCATTTATTTTTTATTTATCAGTCTATTTTACTGTTCAATTTATCATCTACTTTTTTATGTATATCCTTACGTCTCTATGATCCATGACTTGGGTAGGCTTGATCCAAACTACAAAGTATAGGGTTCTGATATCTACAGTGTGAATATTACAGAAGGTTTAGAGGGAATAAGAAAAATGATACGATTAGCTCAAAACTGGAAAAGAGCATTTCACCCAATTCTATAAACAGTAAATAGAATGCACCATATATTGTAGGTATCCAGGAGCTATAGAAACGTAAGAAAAGTGAAGATAAGTAGTAGGCATGTGCATGGGAAAAATTTTCGGTTCGGTTTGACATTCCAAAATTCGGGACTTCGTCAATTCAGGACTTCGTCAATTCGGCACTTCGACACTTCAGAACTACGGCAACTTCGGCACTTTGCACTTCGGAACTTCGGCAACTTTGGAACTTCGGCAACTTCGGCACTTCGACACTTTGGTACTTCGGCACTTCGACACTTCGGAACTTCGGCAACTTTGGCACTTTGACACTTCGGAACTTCGGAACTTCAGAATTTCAGAACTTCTCTTGCAGCTGCTTGGTAGATAACTCCCTAATTCCCACGGTATTAGGGAGTTATCTACCAAAAGGCTAAAAAGACCTAAATCGGTCTTTCAGCCAAATTTACTAATACTAAGTAAAGATTACTTAGTATTAGTAAATTATGCCACTACTCGCTATTCTGCGAGTAGGGGCATGTCTAGTAAACAGTGAGCAGCCTGTGTTAAAAAATAAAAAATACATAAAAAAGGGTCCCCCTCCCGAGCCCCCACCCGCAACTTGCGAGTGGGGGCTTTTAAACTAAAGGCGGGCCTAGATTAGAATAAGGGGGGACCTATCGCTCCCCCCCGGCCCCCTCCCCTGAGCGGTGGGTATGGGCCCTAAATACTTATTAGAGGGGGACCTATGTCCTCCCCCCTGGCCTGGGTGGGGGCCCTAAATTAGACTGAAGGGGGGTACCTAATTTCCTCCCCCCTTGCCCCCACCCCTGAGCGGTGGGTGGGGGCCCTAAATTAGAATGAGGGGGGGGACCTAATGTCCTCCCCCCTGGCCCTCACCCCTAAGCGGTGAGTGGGGGCCCTAAATACTAACTGGGGGTGTCACGAACGCCCCGTCCTCCAAGAGTGTGCATGACGTAGTTGTGGTGGTGAAAGGGTTAAAGTTCACTATTTGTCTGCACTAGACCGGAAATAATGACAAAATCCCCCTTTTAACATCACCCACTCTTAAACATAATAATAAAACTATTACTAATTTAACACTGCCACCACCAAGACAATTTATAAATGGGATGCCTTGGTCCCCCAGGTAAATCAACAATAAAACCCACCAAATATTACTTAATACAATACTTAAGAAATTGTAAAAATACTAACTAGTCTCTTCAGGTAATGTGATTCTTAACCAGAGAAAGGCAGAACTTAATAAATGAATGTTTATTATGAGCAAAAATAGTCACAGTGCATATAACAATATATGATAAACAAATTATTTACACCAACAACAGATAAAATCAAAAAGGATAAAATACAGAAGTCCTAATTACAACTTCTGTCCAGGGTGTCTCTGGCAAGGAAAGATGGTGACTCACTCAAAATTAGATCTTGGCCCCAAGCAAGTACACAAGCACCCTTCAGTCTTGCCCAGGGGTGGAGTTAAGGCGTACCTACAGAAATAATAACTGACCACCTCCTTTGTTCCAGACCACTGTCAATCCAAATGGAAACATTTGGCTCAATCTTCTTTTTTGTACCTGCCACAGAAATAATAATTGCATCTACAAGTTGGTTATTATTTTCCCATTCCATAGACATGTTGCACGTCCCACCCACGATCCAATAGCAAGGATATCACAATTCCTTTCCCTAGGGTCAAGTTAGGCCACTCATGTTTGGTCTTGGTTAGAAGATGGCGCTTGTCACATTCCAAATATAACAAAAATGAGGCTTTATTATTATTCTGTGGGGATAAATATGAATGTTTTTGTCCTTCCTTTGGAAATGATACTGGAACAAAGCTAATGGCATTTACATATCAAGGAGATTTACTCATCGCTGACAAGGTACATGCCAAATGGTTGAAGAGACATTCAGACTTTTTCCAAGTGTAGAACCTCACACCTTGCAGAGCCTTGATTACTTCACATCCATATAGTAAAATCCTTTTCACATCGCTATGCCATTCATACTACCCCTTCTGTCATCTGACCTCTGTGGGGGTCACAGCTTCAAAAGATGTAACCCCTTTTGACCTCAACAATACCATCTCTGTAATTTGTGCCATTTACTACAGGATAATATTCCATAGTGTAATAATAAATTATGCACCCTTGCCGTGACAGGAGGCACCTAATGTCCTCCACCCTGGCCCCCACCCCTGAGCGGAGGGTGAGGGACCTAAATTAGAATGAGGGTGGGGTACCTAATGTCCTCCCCCAGGCACCCACCCCCGAGCGGTGGGTGGGGACCCTAAATACTATTTAGGGGGGGACCTAATATCCTCCCCCCTGGCCCTCACCCCTGAGCGGTGGGTGTGGGTCCTAAATTAGAATGAGGGGGGGACCTAATGTCCTCCCCCCTGACCCCCACCCCCGAGCAGCGGGTGGGGCCCTAAATAAAAAATTAGCCCCCCTCCCCAGGTGACTAGGGATCCACAAACCCCTAGTCACCCCCATCCCCCCAAAAATTAACCCCTACCTAACACCCTCACCCAAAAATAATGAGGGGGGACCATTCAACTAAGTACCTGTAAAAAATGAAATAAAACTTACCATTTGATGTTTTCTTTCTTCTAAAATCTTCTTTTTTCAGCCCCAAAAAAGGCCAAATAAAAAGCCATAATAACAGATTCACTTTAAAAAAAAGCAAAAAAAAAACGAGCGCAAATTTTTTCAGCCAATCAGAGTGCTCTGTGTCATTTTACACAGCATGGGGAAGTTCTTTGAAATTTTCCCTCACTGTGTAATTTGACTCATAACTCTCTGATTGGTGGATTAGGTAACCAATCAGAGTGTTATGAGTCAAATTACATAGCATGCTAAAATTCCAAAGGACTTTCCCACGCTGTGTAAGATGACATAGAGCACTCTGATTGGTGGATTTCAAGCTAACCAATCAGAGTGCTGTGACAGGTAAATGTAGAGGCTTACCTGTCAGTCTCTTCATTTACCTGTCAGAGCACTCTGATTGGATGGCTTAAACCCACCAATCAGAATGCTCTAATTGCAGGGTGGGGCAAGGCTTTATAAGCCTTCCCCTGACCTGCAGAGCTCAGTCTGTGCGGAGCCCTCCATGGGTGAAGATGGATAAAAAAAAGTGTGCTTTTTTTTTAAAGTGAATCGGTTATTATGACTTTTTATTTGGCCTTTTTTGGGGCTAAAAAACGAAGATTTTAGAAGAAAGAAACAACAAATGGTAAGTTTTATTTTATTTTTTTACAGGTACTTAGTTAAATGGTTATCCCTCATTATTTTTAGGGTGAGGGGGGTAGGTAGGGGTTAATTTGTTTGGGGAGGGGGGTGACTAGGGGTTTGGGGACCCCTAGTCACCTGGGGGAGGAGGGGTTAATTTTTTTATTTAGGGCCCCCAGGGGTGGGGGCCAGGGGGGAGGACATTAGGTGTCCCCCTAATTAGTATTTAGCGCCCCCACCCACCGCTCAGGGGTGGAGGCTAGGGGGGAGGACATTAGGTCCCCCCTCTTTCTAATTTAGGGCCCCCACCCACCGTTCAGGGGTGGAGGACAGGGGGAGGACATTAGGTCCCCCCAATTAGTATTTAGGGCCCCCACCCACCGCTCAGGGGTGGGGGACAGGGGGGAGGACATTAGGTCAACCCCCCCATTATTTTACTTTAGGGCCCCCATCCACTGCTCCGGGGTGGGGGCCAGGTGGGAGGGCATTAGGTTCCCCCCAATTAGTATTTAGGGCCCCCACCCACCGCTCAGGGGTGGGGGCCAGGGGGGAGGACATTAGGTCCCCCCTAATTAGTATTTATGGCCCCCACCCACCACTCAGGGGTGGGGGACAGGGTGAAGGACATTAGGTTCCTCCCTTATTCTAATTTAGGGCCCCCACCCACCGCTCAGGGGTGGGGGCCGGGGGGAGGACACTAAGTCAACCCCCCATTATTTTACTTTAGGGCCGCCACCCACTGCTCAGGGGTAGGGGCCAGGGGGGAGGGCATTAGGTTCCCCCCCAATTAGTATTTAGGGCCCCCACCCACCGCTCAGGGGTGGGAGCCAGGGGGGAGGACATTAGGTCCTCCCTCTTTCTAATTTAGGGCCCCCACCCACCGCTCAGTGGTGGGGGCCGGGGGAGGACATTAGTTTCCCCCTAATTAGTTTTGAGGGCCCCCACCCACCGCTCAGGGGGGGAGGACATTAGGTTCCTCCCTTATTCTAATTTAGGGCCCCCATTTATTTTACTTTAGGGCTTTACCCGCCGCTCAGGGGTGGGGACCGGGGGGGCAATAGGTCCCCCTTATTCTAATTTAGGGCCCCCACCCGCCGCTCAGGAGTGGGGGCCGGGGGGGGGCAGTAGGCCCCCCTTCAGGTTAGAAGTCCCCACTCGTGCAGCAAGGGTGGGAGCTTGGGAGGGGGGAATGTGTTTTTTTTGTTTACAGTGAGCAGTAATAGGCTGCTCACTGTTTAATAGATATGCCCCTACTCGCGGTATAGCGAGTAGGGGCATAATTTACTAATACTAAGTAATCTTTTCTTAGTATTAGTAAATTTGGCTAAAAGACCAATTCAGATCTTTCAGCCTTTTAGTAGATAGTTCCCTAATAACATGGGATTTAGGGAGTTATCTACTTATTCTTTCCTGTCTTTCCTGTGATTACATTGACAGGCTAAGTAACTTACATTTTATATGAATGTATGTTACTTGATTGTTGTAAGTGTTGCAAATGCTTACAGCTGAATCCTGGCTTTGTTTTCATACTTTTTATTTAAACTTGTATACAGTGTAACATTCTTCTTCTTCCACTGGGTAAGTATATTACAGTACCTAGGCAATACTGTGCTTCGGAACTTCGGCAGTTCGACACTTCGGCACTTCGACACTTCGGCACTTCGACACTTTGGAAATTCTGTAATTTTGGAACTTCGGGACTACGGTAATTCGGCACTTCGGCTATTCGGATATTCGGAAGTACCCGAATGTCCGAATTTCCCGAAATTCATCCGAATTCATATTTGGATCGAAACGAATTGCCCATGTCTAATAAGTAGGAATAGAAAAAAGAAAGAAAAAGAAAGAGGGAAAAAGGAAGAAAAAGAAAAACAAGTAAATAAATAAAATAAAGATAATACAGATAAAGATACTAAGATGAAGTGATACTAAAAGATATAGAAGTAAATGGAGATGGTGGATAAATAGATGAAAGAAATATAATTGCAAATGACCCTTGCTGAGGTAACTAGAACATATACTGACCAAAAATATATAATATATGCAAGTCTAAAATATAGCAGAAATCCAAGATTGAGTACAAATCTTATATGGGTCATTTGCAATTATATTTCTTTCATCTATTTATCCACCATCTCCATCGTTAATCCAAACTACATTTTAGTTTTGAACCTATCCTGTTGGAGCGGTTTTTCATTTCCCTTTTCATAGCTGCCTCACTGTTTACAACAGAACTGTGGTTCATTCTCAGAACCTACCAGCAACCATGATGACACAAAAACAAACTTTCACTAGGGCTATTGAACATGTTTGAAATTAATAAAAGGTATCTGGCATCACTTCACGGCCATCCATATGCCTTGTTAAAAAAACAATGACTTTATTTCACATTATACTTAACCAACATTCAATTGTATAAAGCAAAGACCCAACAAAGCAAAAAAAAAATCTGACATTATTCACACTGGGGGGGGGGGCAATAGGTCACACAGCGATCTTGAGCTTGGATGATGAATAAACAAGATCTACATATCATGCACTGGACTCATAATTTGCCACCAAGTCCGTTTACAGTGCATGAAACACATATATCTTGTTTTTCCACCACCCAAGTTTAGGACTCCTCTGTGAGATATATACTTTGTTGTCTTGTTTGTTGTTTTGCACATGTTAAGATTATTTTAACAAGATGTGGAATAAAGTGATTGCAATGCTTTGAGTAGTTCCAGATCCTTTTTTTTATGCTGCTTTGATGGCAAGGAGGACCGTCCCTGCAGTTAGAATTGGTTTGAGTGCTTATTACAATTGAAAATATTTTAAGGATGATACATTATGTCAAAGAAAAGTGTTACATTGTTCACCATGACAAATAGGCTTTGTATAGCTGCATATAATATATCATGTTTGCAAATACGTTATTATTAGCTTGCTAAATTGTTTAATGTGTAAAGAGCTTGTCCTCTTTTTTATTTTACAAAAAGTTATGATTTAAATAGAAATTAGCACTTTTATAAATTTAATTATTAAATACCCTGGCTGTCAATCACACAATCAGTCCTGCTACTTCCTGGTTTGGTTAGCTCTGTGGAGCTAAACTCAAGAGGCAATAATTGCCCAGTTCAATTTCACTGTTAGACAGAGATTATCCATTGATCGGTTAACAAGGAATTTAAAGACAGCAATGCAACTGTTCAGCGATAATATTATAGACAACATATCTTCTAGTCAGAGCTTTTTTCCCCCTCTTCAATATGAGTTAGTAACATTTCCAGTGTAAATTACAATGATCTTATGTCCAGTGGTCTTGTCTCCATTGTTTACGTATATCACATCTAGCATAATTTCCAGCTAAAACTATAAACAAGCATATATCCGATTCATCCTATATCTCCCCTGAAAACATATATTTGGAAGCTGAGTTTGGTGTTAGGTTTATTGAGTGGCCTTTTGTCATAAGGGGTTCATCGGGTATAGTGATATGGATTGTGTATTTATGTTATGGTTGTCAAAATGCAGTAACACTCTGTCTCGCTGTCATAGCTATATATGATGGCGGGTTCAATGGTGTAATCAAGTGAGGGGTTATTTGGTGGGCAATGAGTACACATGAACAGGTAAGAGAAAGAGCAGTGTAAGTTATTGTAGGAGTTATGATATGGACATGGAGCTATAGTTATGTCCAGATGAAATTTGTATTGTAAGTTAAAGGTATTTTATTAGAAAATGTAGCTTCCAATTAGCGGTACCAGCTTATTTATCATCAGGAGTAAAACTAACCTCAAGGTGTTAATGGTTAGTAAGAAAATTAATCAGACCATCTATTCTGTTGATTAAACAGCAATCTAACTAAAGGGAATGTAAATTTCTCAGATAATCATTAGTAGAGATCTGGAAGGTGCGTCATTACACTTGCAAGCCCCGGAGATTAGTATAAGGGCCACTGTGAGAATATGAAAGATCATTATAGAGTCACAAGTGGGAAACTCATCAAGTGTTAGGTTTTATGTAGAATATGAAATTATTCTTTCAACCAACTGCCAGTAAGACTTTATGTGAGTGCAAGTCTACAAGATATGGTACATTGTGCTGGTGTTTTTTCGACATCTCCAACATATGTCATTGTTATCTAGGGAAGTTTTTGTCAGCCTGCATTGTCAAAAGTACATTTTACACACAAGTTCTAGGTGTGATGCACATGTTGTTTTACCTTTATGTGTTGTAAAAGCTTCAAGCCATTGAGAAGTATTAAATGTGTACTTTATATAAGTTTGCCATGTTAATAAGGATTTAAGCTGTAAATAAGAAAAAAATGGCCCATGATGCCTGGTAAATTAAATTTAATCTGGAGTTTGGAAAACAACAATAATTTGCCAGCAGCAAAAATTTGGTGGACATTTGTACAACCTCCCATCAGCCACATACGGTAGTCAAACATGGGATTCGCCACATCTATGCTGTGGATATGCGTCAGGGATTTGTCAAACATAACGCGCTTCTAGCTGCATCCCAAATGATTAATAAAACATCTGTGGTGGAAGTAGCTGTCACATATTCATCCGCTTACAAAAATGTAGTTAATGACATTTACTGTCCACACAGGAAAAGTTATGCCGAGCAACAACCAAATCCACAGAAGGGTTAATGCTGAGCAGCAATTTGGGGTCAAAGGCCGGTTACAGCCTATCAGACCTAGAGGAGGGGTATTTAGGCCCAGTTCTCATCCTGCTCAGTGCCCTGTCGTGGTTTCCCTTGTGGTTGTCCGAGAGCATGTTATTGATTCTGGTTATTCTGGTTATTTGAATTGGCATTGTTTTTGACTTCCCTGTTTTCTGGCATCCCTGACTCCTGGCTTTTCCTTATCGTTGTGTCTCTTTCTGTTTCCCTTGACCTCGGCTATTCCTGACTATTCTTTGGTACGTTAGTCCGGCCATTCTAAGGTCCGGTATAAGTTACCTATCAGTCCTCTGTGTTACACAGTTCTACGTGCTGGATCATTCTGTAATCCTGACAGTAGCTCAGAGATGCCAGGAGGTTCTTCTTAGATATCCAAAACAGATATTTCAGTCCCATGCGACTTGTCCAATAGGACTCTATTTTTATCCACTATGGCAGTTATTATTATTATGTTATTATTTATATAGCACAAACAAATTCCACAGCACTTTACAGTGGGTGGACGAACACACAAGTAGTTGTAACCAGACAAGTTGGACACACAGGAACAGAGGGGTTGAGGGCCCTGCTCAATGAGCTTACATGCTAGAGGGAGTGGGGTAAAGTACACAAAAGGTAAGGATAGTATTAGACTAATGACAGTTGCAAGAGAGGAATCAGTCGGGAGCAGTTTAATTCATACGCTTTTATGAAGAAGTGGAATTTTATTGATTTTTTGAAAGAGTGGAGACTCGGTGAGCATCTAACGGAGGAGGGAAGTGAGTTCCACAGGAACGGTGCAGCCCTCGAGAAGTCTTTAAGGCGAGCATCAGAGGTATGAGTAAGGACAGAAGATAGCTGTAAGTCTTCAGCAGAGTGTAAGGGCCTAGACGGGACATACTTGTGTATTAGGGAGGATAGATAGGTGGGAGCAGCATTATGTAGAGATTTGAAAGCAAAAACCAGAATTTAACTTTACAGGAAGCCAATATAGGGACTGACAGAAGGGTGAGGCATGGGAGGTGCGGGCGGACAGGAAGATGAGCCTTCATTATGGACTGTAACAGCGCAAGCTGGAAGCATGTAAGACCACTGAGAAGTGGATTACAGTACTCAAGGCAAGAAAGGACAGTGGAATGGACCAGCACCTTAGCTGCATCTGGCGTTAGGTAGGGTCGGATGTGCGCAATGTTTTTGAGATGGAAGCATCAGGATTTGGTGATAGACTGAACATGAGGCGTGAAGGAGAGGACAGAGTCAAAGTGAACATCTAGGCTGTGAGCCTGCGGGGTGGAGCTGATAGTAGCACCGTTGACTTGGAGGGAGACAGACACAGGAGTAGCAACACTTGAGGGAGGAAAGACCAGAGTTTCAGTTGTGGTCAAGTTGAGTTTAAGGAAGTGGGCAGCTATCCAGTTAGAACTAGCAGAGAGGCAGTCAGAGACACTACTCAAGAGGGACGGCAAGAGATCAGGTTGAACTAGGGAATGGGACATTATGCCTGAGGATAACCAGGCCTTTAATTTAATATTGTGTAAACCCAGTCTGCCCTTCTCTACAGTTTTATATAAGAATTTTGTGGCCAATTTTATTCTTTTTTGGACCAAATGAAGTGTATAAACTGTTTCTCTATGTGGCATAGGCAGGAAATTGGTATGCAAAGTTGTAACATTCGGAAGAGGTATTGGAGTCTTGGCAACAAAGTCACTTTTATGGCAGTGAGCCTACCCAACCAAGAGAGGTATTTGTCCTCTGCAGTGTTGCAGTGTTGTCTCTATGTATTTTTGGAATTTATCATAGTTATGTCTAAATAGTTTGTCTAGCTGTTTTATAATGTGGAGTCCCAGAAAGGATATGAAATCTATTCTCCAATCCAGAGTAGAATTTGCCTGTAAAGTAGTATGTATTTTATTGCTTATATCAATGCCCATGGCTTGCGTCTTGGCCGCATTTAGTTTGTAGTATGAGTTTTTCCTGTATTCTGTAATTTCTTTCAATAGGTTTGGCAAACATATCTGGGGTTGTGCTAGGGTTAGCAGGACGTCATCATCTAAAAAGATTTGCGTGGTGTTCACAGTCTTCTATTCAAAATCCATAGATGTGAATAGAAGTGTTATGTCTGATTTTGGTTGCTAAGGATTATAATACCATGACATAAAGCAGGGGTGAAATTGGGAAACCCTGCCTCATCCCAATGGTGATCAAGAATGGGTCATACAGGAAACCTGCATTGAGCACCTCTGCCTCTGACAAACTATATAATGCCTTTACTGTGGACCAAAAAAAGGCCTGACACTTCAAATTTGGCCATGACTGCCTCAATGAATTTCCAGTGGAGAAAGTCAAAGGCCTTTTCTGCATCCAGTGAGTGGGTCAACCCGCCCCAATCCTTAGTTTTTTAAACTATATATTATGTCCAATACTCTACAGGTATTCTCCTGATATCGCAAAAATACAGGATGCGTCAATATTGAAATAAATTAGAACCAAGACTGGCTAATTTAAAAACAATAAACAAAAATAATCATAAACGTAACAATTATGTGACATTTATAATGTCCATAAAAGGATAAACTATTTTTTGTTTAGTTTTTTCAGTTTCTTTAGAACTGACCATCTTTGTTTTTGTTTTTTGTTTAGTTTCTTTAGTGTTGATCCACCTCTCTGTTTTTGTGTCTAGCTATTCTCTGATCCCTTCCTACCAGCCACAAACCCAACCTTGTCAGCATGGACAATATGAGGGAGAACTTTACTCAGCTTGGTTGTGAATATTTTGTCAAACAAGCTTTGGTGAGGAGTGAGAAAAAAAATAAAGTACAAGAGAGTACTGAGAATGGACAACAGCTCCAGATCTGAAAGTACTCTCTTGCACCTTGTTTATTTTTCACTATGTGTGCCAAGAGTATGTCTTTATGTAGGGATCGACCCGAAATTGCCTCTATGATTGTCTGGACTAGTTGGGGTGCTAAAATTGTATTAACGGTCTTGTAGTATGTGTTACCAAAGCCATCTAGGCCCTGGGACTTGCCTATTGATAATGATCCTATTGCTTCCAAGATCTCCTCCTCATGTGATTTATACAAGCCATTTTTTACTGGGTGGTGAGCTTAGTCTTTTGGGATCATAATTTTTGTCCTGTTTTTGGAAATTGTGTATGTCAATTTCTGGTTAGCTTGTTTCAATTTCTGCCTCTGTGCAAGTAGCTTCCTCACTTTATTTCCCTGTGTTTCATAGCGCACTTGTACCTGCCTTTGGTAATATCCCTGTCAGGACGTATCTGTTCCGGCTCCGTTCCGGCGTTTCCCCCTTTGTGACGCGGCTCTCTTACGCTATATAGAGAGACCGCTCCAGATTCAAACCACTTGGTGATTCTCGGACCTACTTCCGCATTCAAACGCCGGCTAAGCGCTTCGTTCACAAAGTTACCAAACCTTTGACTATTATAAAGGATTTTGCCTTCTCTGTACCTCTGACCACGGATTGTATTGGAGTCTCCTGAAAACCAGAATGTGTATATCATTCATCCCTTGGATTCCAGCTATACATTCCCATGGAGGACAACTCCCATCAATCTTAAGTATACTAATTACTCTGATCTCTGAAGACTTACTTACTAATGAACTGTTTCTTGTTTGCTATAATCTTCAGTTACTTCCTAATGAATTGTTACTTTGCTATTCCCATGGAGGACAACTCCCATCAATCTTAAGTATACTATTCACTTCCACCTCTGAAGATTTAATTACTAATGAACTGTTTCTTGCTTGATATAACCTGCAGTTACTTCCTAATGCATTGTTATTTGCATGCTATAATTCTCAGTTACTAAAATATTATTGCATTCATTAAGACTTCGTTTTCTTCACTAACTGCCTGCAACCACCACTTTGCTTTAAAGCTACAGTATCCTTAATAATTTTCCGCTTTCTTGCTATTGTAATTAATGAGTTCTACAAGCTGCAGTTGAGTTCCAATTCTAAAACCCCTTGTAGCATAACAATCCCATTGTTTCTAAAGCCTGATGATGAATTAGCTTGGTGAGGTGTGAAATTTTAACTTTCAAATCATGTGATGGGATGAGCTGGTTTTGGACATTTAAATGTCCAGTTCCTGTTTCCATTGTCTCAATTATGTTTGTGTTTTTTTGCGTAGGAGTGATACTTTTTGGATACGCACCCCTCTTGCTAAAGTTTTGTGTGCCACCCAAATAGTTCTAGGAGACATACCTGGTGTAGTGTTTTCCTGAAAGTAATTGTGTAGTGTGGTTTGTAGCTCTTGTGTAAAGGTGTAGTCATGTAATAATGCTGTGTTGATCTTTACTGGTGTTTCAAATCATATTGCTCTTTAAGCTCTAGAGCGACATGAGCATGGTCAGAACATGTTATTTGTTGCAATGAAAAATGTGGTTTCAATGTGGATCCCTGCATAAAAACAACCTTCTAATTGAGAGGCTAATAATGTGTATAGGAGCATTCACTGAATGTAATCTAGTCTCCTTTGGTCATCAAGGTCTTAATGTGCGTCGGCAAATTCTGAAATTCTATCCTCCATTGTGGAGGTCTTTGTGCCTAGGTCTTGCAGGTATTTGTGGCAGTTTCCTAGCACTGTCTGGAGGTTAGCAAGGAGTTTAAAGGGCATCTCATCTGGCATGGTCTGTAGAACCCTTTTCAGTAAGCATGGGGGATGATTCTGGAGATCCTCACACCTAGTCAATGTTTGGCCAGCTATTCTATGTTCCTCTTGCCTTTATTCTGTGACATGCTAAGTTTTTTGAGTTGAAGGGGCCAAATTTGTACTGTTTATGGCTAAATCAGTGCAGAGCAGTTAAAGTTCTCCTGTCCCCCCCCGCCCCCCCGGCTCTCCACATTTTGAGTAAAGTAATTTGTTAACCAACTATATCTGATTTCTTATGTTGTCAGTGGTGTATGTTAAATATAAATACTATATTATGAAGTGTTGTTGCACAAGTATTGGCAGATGTATATAGGAAATGTACATAATGAACAGAGAAAAAACATTGCAATGCATTATTAGACCACCCATGTTCATCTCATGGAAATATATAAAGTATAATAACTATAAGAGTGATGAGTGAGAGTCTGAAATAAAACCTACATTACATCATACTAAAACTTTAATGATCAACTTAAAATTAGAAACATGACAAAGAAGATGACTCTGGAGAGATTAAGTTACTGCAGATCGTGTTTGTCTGCTCCAGAGTACAGTGAAGTGGCTGCTTTTCAGTGCTTACAGTTCAAATGTTTTATCCGCTCTTTCAGTAGTCAATTAAACCAGAATTTCCCCATTTGCTTTCTGTTGCAGGCTAACTTAGCCTATATTGATTTTTACTAGCTATATTGCTACTTAGAGTCTGCTAGGTTTTTTGAATTCTCTGTCTCGAACTGGTCACGTTTGCTCTCTAGTATAGTTTTATAGTAATAGGAATAGACATGTCTCAGGAAATTGCACTATTGAATAAAACTTTGAAAATCACACATGGCGTAATTTGTGTTAACCTTTTTTCATGAGATGCTCCATTTTCTTTTAAATTTATATTGAAGATTATGCAAATTATATAATAAACAAATATAGACAAGGCAAAGTCAGGGCAAACATTGCAAGTGAAATAGACACATTGTTCTATTTCTCCTCTTCTCTATGCTGGCTGAAGAGGTGATGCTATTTACATTTAATTTTATGTTTCACACCTTAAGAAATACATATTTGTTACTAGTTGGAGATTAATTTCAGGCCAAACAGCAACTCAGCAAATTCAGTTGATCGGACAACATTTTGATTTCTGAAATGTCACATGCTAGAATCTCAGGGAAACCAACCGTGCAAGCTCAAACATGTTTGTTCTGATTTATGATTCAGGGTTCTATTCCCAAAGGAGGCAGACCAGCAGTGGTCGTGTAGGACTGGGAGATAGCATGAATCATTAATTCTAGTGTGAGACTAGACTTAGCTTACTGTTGTATGCAGCTAGTTAGCTAGTTAGCTACTGCCATGGACACTTAAAACAACTGTGAGTAAGAGATAGGAAATTGCCATTGTGCCATGGATTCTAGAGTGAGATTAGGTTTAAGATATTGGTGTATCTATCTACTAGCCAGCAGTCAGTGGTATTTAATATAACTTTTAGGATATGGTGTGAGACCAGGGTTAAGGTGCTGCTCTATCTACCTACCTAAGTAACAAATGGTGACACTTCAAACTATTTTGAATGGGATATAGGAAATTGTTATTGTGTCATTGAGCCTAGTGTGAGACTAGGTTACCAATTTACAATTTTGGTTTGGTTTTTCAAATTATCAAATCACTAATTTAATGTTTTATGGCATACTGGTGGCAGCCCACGGTACCTAGACATGGTGATGGTAGTGAAGGAGATCCATCCTTAGCATCATGTCAGGTTGAGAGAGGATCTGTAAAGCAGTAGGGCTATTGATCTCTTGTGATGGACGAAAAGCACACTTCAGAAAATATATGACAGGCAAACAGATGAATGGTGTCAAATTGGTTAGGAGATAAGGCAAGCACCATTCTACACTTTGTGTTCATGTTCACCAATAGAGCTGTTACAGAAGAACAGTGCACACATAAAAATACATCTTTAAATTTTACAAGGCTACTTAAAATCACCTATTTCAGCAAGCAAACATGGGGATTCAGTTCCACGATATGGCCATATTGTGTTAAGCCCACCACTACTTCGCAGTACCCCAATATCAGTGGGTCCTACACTAAGTGAAACGTGGAAGACAAATTAAATAGAGCTAGTGCTAAATAAGCAAAAGTGTATTATAATAATCTGCAAATAGATAATTGTCCTAAACTGATGCAAGCTTCCCCATGTGACTCTAGGATTCATTCTGAATACACTCGCAAATGTCCTCAAAACTGTAGTAGTTACAGTGCCCTGGTGCCCTTTCCCAGTAATTGGTCAGACCATTTTAGAACAGTTTGACATCTTACCTGGTTCCACCATGCAGCCACCTGAAACTGAATCTTCTCCATCCTGTCTCCACTGAACATAGCATTCCATTCCAGAGATTCCCAACAGGGCCACACTCTTTGGAATTGTGTGGGTGCCCAAGGAGATAAAAGTAAGCTGTCAAACCATTCTAAAATCATTTTGACACATTTCATTGTAGGATGCAGAGACACTCCTTGCACTATGACCACTGCATAAATATGTAGTGGTTATGCTGTTCGGAGCATTTATTTAAGAGAATATACTGAACAAGAGATAATAGTATGAACATAGATTACATGTAACCTAGGATCATAGATAATAAGTGTTTTACATGTATGAATTCTTAATATTAGCAAACATCTAGTCTGTCTGGGAAATATATTCAGTAATCAAGACTTAACATCTTCAACAGTATTGGTCAGGGGTTAATAACAGTGACTCCTCAATCTCTTGTTGGATTTCATTTCCCAGAAATTTCCTGTCAAGTCGTAGAACACTTTTACTCAAAGCTTATATTTTAGCTATATTAAGGAGTACTATGATTATTTAGTGTATTGAGTTGAATTGTTCTGTATAGGCCTATTTCATGCCTTTTTATTTGGTTAACACTTCAGCTTTGCAGACTGAATAATAAGCAATGGGTTTTAGAGAAAGTTCACTGTAAATTAAAATTAGTAACCAGTTTTGTAATTACCTTTGCATTACATCTAATAATCCCACAAGCTGAACGAATGATTGTATGGTTTGGACTCAGAAGGATTTCTAACCATGGTGCTGTGCATTGCAGGATCCCATTAATAATGAAAATATCTGTCACTTACCAACAACATACATTCCAAATTTAATTTGAGGGGAAAAAACCCTCTGGGAGTGAATTAGTGGACTTGTGAGAGAAATAAATAATTATCAAACATCTGTGTTCTAAATAGTACGTGCTTTATCAGACAAACAACTGTTACCATCTCATTGTGTAAAATTGCTTGGGGAAAATGCAGAATCAGAAAAAGTCCATGTTAGAAAGCAAGCAAATCATTTTATTTAGTTGTATTAACGGCTAGATGTGCCTTAATCATCTTATTTTTATTTAGACAAAGGAAAAAAAATTACTTTTGTATAAGGGTCATACATTGTTAGTAAATTAACTGAAGTTAGAAAATCTGAAATAGTATAGGCATCATTTCCATGCGCATGTATGTGTGTGTTTGTGTATGTGTAGTTTGAGTTAGACAGCTAAGGTCGGATCATCTAAACAAAAACATGATGTCAGATGAGACTAATGGGTCCAAAAAATATTCAAAGGCAAATACGAAGAAATCTTGAATGTATTTACTGTTAGCCTTCTGACTTCCACAGCAAAGTTGATCCAGGTATTTACTTCAGATTAATTCATATCTAAAACAAAAAAAGAAAACTATGGGGATGAGAACACATAGGACTTGTGTAATAGTAAATCTGTATGCAAGTACCCAATGAACATAGGCTTTTTTGGTGTTTGCAAATCTGTTTTAGTTTAAATAAGAATACTAGACAATGCTAGATACTAGATAACCATTCTGAGAAACTCCACATTCTAAACAAAATTCTCTATACGTTTCTAGTAAGCTATATGTCAAGAAAGCTATGTGTTTAAGGACTGCATGGCAGGCATAGTTTTAATGCCCAGTGATGGCATAGAGCCATAGATCATCATTTAATACTTAAGTTCCCCCATGTCAGTTGGGACAACAAATAGTGGCCCCAGACTGACAGATACGCTATGTGCAGTGCTTAAAGTAAGCCCTGTACCAGCCTTTTAGCTCCATTTAAATTAGCATAGTTGAACGATCATGTTATGCTGCGGTGATTATCTTGGAGTGCTGGTGGATTCTGATTCTTCTACAGTGGTCTGAAAAGACCTAGTTCTGGTCTCCCTGTATGGCTCCTTGCTGACAGTGATCGGCAGTTGTCAGTATTAAATAGTCATTAGAGGCTGGGGTTAGTGTTAAAGTTAGGTTTGCTGTTATGTTAGAAGTAGGTATATGGTTTGTGTTTGGGATAAGGTTAGAATTGGTGTTAGAGGTAAGGTTAGGGGTGGAGTTATTTTTAGAAATAGCTCCAAAGTTTGATGCTTTTCATTATGGTAAAAAAGATTTTACCAAATAGCATCTCTTGCAAATAAGAAAATAGGCATGTCAAAGTTAGGGCATGTCTGTAATGTGACCAATCAAATCACTCATGAATCTGGTAAAGGTTTACACTGTATGTATGGTACCATTGTATTGAAAAACAGTAGCTGAATAAGTCTTCACACTAGTGGGGCATGTGTGATCTGTGAAACTCCCTATGAAAATAAAATACATGTGAAAAACACATTTAAGTGAACTATAACTAGCAGATTTGACCTTATAAATGGTTAAAGGAAAAGTTTCAAAACACTTTAAACTACCAATATATACTTTTGTGTAGCTGTTTTGGATTCTGTGACTACAATTAAAGTCTGAATGTCAGCATGACACATTTTGCAATGGTTTAGTTTTCAAACATCAAGTCACACCTTACAATAATTGTTCTATAACTTAAATGAATTGAAAATGTGGAATTATTGGGCATTTTAACAATCAGTACCAGCCCCGGACTGGCCATCGGGCACAATGGGCAAATGCCCGGTGGGCCGCAGTGGCCATGGGCCGAGGCCGGCAGGGAGATCACAGGATCTCCCATGCTGGTCTTTGCAGGGCCGGCACTATCCGAACGCTGGCCCTGCAGTAGTCCACGGCGGGCCGGTGGGGAGATCAAAGATCTCCCTCACCGGCCCACATACAGTATATTGCGGCCGCCGGCGGGAAGAGAGTGAGGGAGACAGCCAGCAGAGGAACCCGGAGGAGCTCTAACTTACAGCTCTGCCGGGTTCCTCTCTCGAGATTTGAAGCATTGCCATGGCAACGCTCCTGGTCTCGCGAGAGTTAACTCTAGCCCCTACACTGCATCCTCACACGCACATAGTACCCTCACGCAAACACAGCACCCATCACTCACACACAGCACACACACACTACACCCCTCACACACACACAGACTGCACCCCTCTCGCACACACACTACACCCCTTACACACACACACACACACACACAGCACCCTCACACACACTGCACAATATGCTTTCCTAGCATTTTTGTCTCCTGGTATCCCAACTATGGAGACACCAGAAACACATTTCAAGCAAACACAGTGCAAGCATATTATTAAATTTGCTTGTGCTGTGCAGAACAAATACAGGGTCTTTTTCTCATGCCAGAGCTCTTCCGCAAAGCTCTGCGCATGGTCTACCATGGAAGAGAATTGAACCAACACGCTCACTTTGTGATGAGGTGTGCTTGTCATTGGTGATGACAAAACACACCCTATCTGGCTCCGCCCCCTTTTTAGAGGGTCGCTGTAACAAAAAATGCCCGAAATTTTCTTCCAAGTCCGGCCCTGATCAGTACTAATTAGTAAATCAATTTTGTGATATTTTTGTTTAGTTGCAAGTGACAAATCACAAAAAAAATTTAAATAAAGTATAGATGTGCTGGGTATAAAATAATCTTTGAAGAGATTATGTAAAAGTGGAAGAATGGCATACAAGATAGCCGTGCGAATGTTAGGAGAGATTATGTGTGCATTAAGGAATGAATGAAGCACTAATTTGTAACTGAATCTTTACTAATTATATACTAGACATGTGCACCAGTGAAATTTTTTGTTTCGTATGAATGATTTTGTACTAAGTAAAAATGTCATTCGTCAATCCCGAATTCCGTCCGCAAACCATTCATTTCCGAACAAAATTTGTTTAAAAAAGAATTTGTGTTCATCCAAAGATAATAGTATCTACACAATAACTCATTTTAAAGAAGTACATGTTAATAATTTCATCAAAACAGATAGTTGCCATTATAAAAGCTGGCTCCAGAGTATTCCTAAAAGCCAACTACTTAGGCTTAAACGGAACTGTTCAGAAAGCAATATTTTTGGGGCCCAAGCTAATGAGATGAAAGAGAAATTTATTGAGAAAAGATATAACAAAGGAGCAATAGAAGATACCATAAAAGAAATATCAAGTATGGATAGAAATACTCTAATCAAAAAAAATGACCAAAGTAAAAAAAATGGAAAAGAATTCACGTTACCGATAGTCTTAGATTATCATAATAAAAATAAACAACTAAAGAAAATAAAAGAAGATAGAATATTAGGAAAAATTATTCCAGATCAACCGAAAATAGTATTCAGAGGGGCCCCAAACTTAAAAATGCAACTCACAAAGAATTATACTAAAAAAGAAAATTCTAATGCTTTGAGTAGTTTTTTAAGTAATAAGAAAGGATTTTTAGATGCAACTGCTGTATAGCTTGTAAGAAAACCCAAAAAATCAACAAACATACTGTGGATTTTAAATCAAATAATACTAATAAAAAAATATGAGATTAAAGACACCATCACATGTATGAGTAAGAATGTCATCTATTTATTAGAATGTCCGTGTGGTCTACAATACATAGGAAGAACTATAATACCCCTAAAAACTAGAATTGGAGAACACTGTAGAAATATAGAAAAGGGTTTTAAAAATCATCTTGTATCTTCTCACTTTGCACTCCACAATAATGACCCACGCCTACTTAAATTTATTGGCATCACAAAAGTATCCCAACATTGGAGAGGTGGTGATATGGTTAGTAAATTGGGTAAAAAAGAGATGGAGTGGGTGTATTTTTTAGATACACTACAACCCAATGGACTCAATGCTGAATTTGACCTTTTTCATTTTTTGTAAAATTCTTTTAACATGTATTTTTATTTTTTATATTTTTTTATACATTTTTTATATATATTTTTTACATATATATATATATATATATATATTATACTTTTATACTTTTTCCTTTTTTTATATGAATGATTTTTTTACATTCAACTTTTAGCGATACCATACACCTCGTTTATGTTGTTACTATATAAAGATTTTCTTTGCACATGTATTTTTTAACAGTATTGGTGTTCTTTTATTCTATATAGAGTCTAATGTATGTCTCTATAGCTAAATATACTGGCCCTTTAATTGTTGTTATATATTTATAAAATCTTGTTAATTATACAATGTAATTACTGTATGCTCAACCAGTAAGCTTTGCCACATAGGCTATCATTAAAATACATTAAGAACTGACATCTTTTCACAGTTAGTATATATGTATAACCGTTCTTAATTTTCCCTTGCTTTGAGGATGGTGTATAAACTACTCCCCCCAGAATGCACAGCTAGTCGCGTGACGTCATTTCCGGGTGACGCACGCGACTACCGGAACTACGAACAGCATTAGGACTACACGTCCCATCAGCCCCTGCAGGTCGCGTTACGTCACTTCCGGTTGGCGCACGCGAACGGCCGGAAGCAGGAAGAGTGCACATACCGGGATTATGAAATTGACACCCTATATAAGGACTGAACTGACATTCCCAATTATCTATACTTCTGAAGAAGCCCCCATTTGGGCAAAACGCGTAAAGTGGATCAAGAAGTCTGGACTTTGAACTTTGAATTTTTATTGTAGATTTTATATTCAAGATTTTTTATTTTAATAATAAAGTTGTAGTTTGTTTCCAGCTTTGATCTACCTCTTATTCCTGTGCACCTTGGTACCTGCTTATATCCCTTCGTGGGGATCATACCACCACAAGCATTCACCACCAGAGCAAGTTTAGTGCTCTGGAAATTGTAAGTAGGGTATTTACCCTTTGTTTTTTATTTAATACTCTTATACATATTACACTATTGGATTTTATTTGTGCTTCTATTCTATGCACGTCTGTGGAGCCTTGGAAACCAGATACCACCACCATATCCTTAGACGGGGATCATACCGTCCAGGTGCTATTCAGCAGAGCTCTTAGCAGCTCTGAAAAGTGTGAGTTGGTCCTTCTACTGGTTCTCGTTAATATCTCACTATTGTATTATTTTACACTGGCATATTGCACTATTATTTCTATTTTTATCCTTTTAAGGTTTATATTTACTACCTCAACACTGGGATAACTTGTATGTATGTACATTTTTGTTTAATTATCCTCTACTATCCTGTGGCACGGTTTACCACTTTGTTATTGCACTTTCTGGTTAATAGCAGGTATTGGGAAATCCTGCTGGTTTACTGCTGCCGTTCACTCATACGTTCTAGAGAGCGCCTATACCTGTGTCTTTTCTATGTCTATTATATACAATTTGTCCTCCGGTAGGCATAATCACCTAGCAAAGCTGGAGTCAAATGCGAGAGCTGAAAAACCCTGGTATTGCTATGCAGGGCCAGATTAAGAGCCCAGTGGGCCTGGTGCTGACAATTATGATGGGGCCTAACTACAGAATCTTATCGACCAAAAACACTAAAACAGTCATACCCCCCAAGCGTCATGTATCTGATGGAGATGGTGTTGGAGGGAAACTCAAAGAATGCAGCTATAAGAATAGACATACTCTATGCTAATCTCTCTCTAATTTATGCTTTCATCTTTCAAGTAAATTCATACCCCCTAACAGCAGTGTCCAGTGAAGCAGGAAGTCAATGAGCGGGGTAAATGGGTGGGCCACTGACGCAAATCACGTGACCAGAACTGCCAAAAGGGGCATGTCTGTCCAAAGAATTGGACGCCCAGTCCCCTAGTCTTCCAATGTCTCAGTGTCCTTATTTCTCCCTGTGTCCCAATTACTCAGTGTTTCCCTTGTCACTAGGATGCTAGGGGACACAGTGAGACATGGGGACACAGTGAGACTTGGGGACACAGTGAGACTTGGGAACAATGAGACACTTGGGAACACTGGGAGACATGGACACACTGGGAGACATGGAGACACTGGGAGACATGGGGACATAGACACTGGGGACACAGACACTGGGGACACAGTCACTGGGGAGACATGGGGACACTGGGAGACATGGGGACACTGAGACACTAGGGACACTGGCAGGGAGGCTTGAGGACACTGTGAGACATGGGGGCACTTGTGGACCCAGACATGGGGACACTGGGAGACATGGGAACACTGAAAAATTTGGAGGCACTGGGAGACATGGGGACACTGAAATATTTGGGGGCACTGGGAGACATGGGGACACAGAAAAACTTGGGGAACTGGGAGACATGGGGACACAGAAAAATTTGGGGGCACTGGGAGACATGGGGACACTGAAAGATTTGGGGGCACTGGGAGACATGGGGACACTGAAAACTTTGGGGGCACTGGGAGACATGGGGACACAGACACTAGGGACACTGGCTGTGAGACATATGGACACTGGGAGACATGGGGACACAGACACTAGGGACACTGGCTGGGAGACATGGGGACACATACACTGGGAGACTAGGGGACACTGGGTGCTGTGGGGAGACACTGAGACACTAGTGACATTGGCTGGGAGACATGGGGACACTGGGAGACATGGGGACACTGAGACATTTTGTGACACTGGGAGACATGGGGACACTGAGACACTAGGGACACTGGCTGGGAGATATAGGGACACTGGGAGACATGGGGACACTGAGACACTAGGCACACTGTCTGGGAGACATGTGGACACTGGGAGAAAGATATTTGGGGACAGTGGGACACATGGGACACTGAGACTCTAAGGACACTGAGAGACATGGGGACACAGACACTGGGAGACTAGGGGACACTGGGAGCCATGGGGACACTGAGACACGGGGGACATTGGCTGGGAGATATGGGGACACTGGGAGACATTGAGACACTGTGTCCCTAGTGTCTCCCAATGTCTCTATGTCTCACAGTGTCCCCAAGTGTCTCAGTGTCCCCATGTTTCCCTGCTGCCTTTCCCACCCATCCTTCACTTCCCTGAGCTGTTGTCTGTCTGCAGACTGGGAGCTGCTGTCTGAACTCTCTGCGCTGTGTAGCTGCTCCCCCACCAATCAGTGAGTAAGAGAGGCAGGGAGGGATATGCTGTAACTTCCTCTCCCTGCCTCTCTCCACAAACACAGTGACCCCTACTGGCTGGTGCTGCAGAGTAATCTCCATTTATACTGAGAAAAAATCTGCATTTGTATTGCCGGTATTACTGCAATACTGTCACGGCCAGGCAGCCCCAAATACCGGCTGTGCTGGTAAAATACCAGTCAGGTGGCAAACCCAAGAGTAGTGTTTTAAATGGACCTATTCCATGGGCCTGGGCCTGGGCCTGGAGCTGCAGCTCCATCAGCCCCTATGTTAATCCGGCCCTGTTGCTATGTCCCAGTCATTTTTCTCATTATACCATGTCTCAGTAACAGCGACTAAATCTACATTATCAGTTGCCATTATTGCCACAAGTTCATGGATTCCCTAAACTGCAAGCATTTATAGACATGTCTCTAATCTTATCATTTTTTAACACACTTGCTACAGGCACCTTCTGTACTTGTTTTGGGGGGCAATTGGATTGATGTTTTATTACCCTTTTGCACCCCCTCCTAGTTTAAATTCATCCTAGCAAAACCTCTGTACTGCTCACTGAGCACATTTGATCCTTTTTGAGAAAGATGCAAACCATCTTTTTGTACAGTTCCATTCCAAACAGAGCTACCATGAGAAATGAAGCACAATCCTTGCTCCCGACACCATTCACCAAGTCACAAGTTAAAGTCCCTAATGCACATCCGCCTGTCGTTCTGAGTGTAATGCAAGTACATCCAATTCCCCTTCCTGCTTTGCTCACTTAACAATATTACAAATATGTCTCCTGTCTCTGTGAGCAGTAGATCCGGGAAGACATCTCACAAGACCACTATTTTCCATCTCCACACCTCTTATGATAAAACACCCCAACACCAACTGCTTTCTATTATGCCTCACCATAGTCTCCAAGCCTGTCTCCATAATACCACTACACTCAGTGCCTGAGAATGTCTCCACAATACCACAACACTCAGTGCCTGAGCCTGTCTCCACAATACCACTACACTCAGTGCCTGAGCCTTTCTCCACAACACCACTACCCTCAGTGCCTCTGTCTGTCTCCATAACACCATTACACTCTGAAAGTGCTAAAAATGAATTATGTAGAGCAACAGACTGTGCAATATGCCTTTTATCAACAACGCTAAGTCTACCAGATCCTACAGTAATCTGTCTGTCATTCCTAGTACGTCTCTGTGGCAGTGGCTTTGCAACAGTTCCAGCCTGAGTTTGTTTACCGGATAATTTACAAATCTCAGACTTCAAAAATACAATCTCCTGCCGTAATATAGAGAACTGTCTACAGATTAGACAGCATCCAAATCTCCAAAAAGTGGAACGTGAAACATATGCATAATAACTATAACACTGAACTAAGTCTTCCATTTTAATGAGGTGAGTAATCAAACAAATCTTAACTTTTTTTGTCCTCTTGTATAATTGAGATTACCTTCAGTTTATCTCCAGAATATGTCCAAGCACACACTTTGAAGCAGCACTCAGAAACAGCAACCAAGCTATATTAGCCAAGCTAATGACCACAACCCTTATATAACTTCTAAAAGCACCACCCACTAGGCATGTTTAACACCTGGGTAGACCTATGCCTTTTTGCAAACAATAGCTAATGAACCAACAATCAATAGCAAACACCTAGCAAATCAAATCAAATACCTTACCAAATACCAACAGGATAGCAAACCTTGTGCAATCAGTAAAATTTTCCTATAGATGAATCTTACCTGTAACAGTAAAAAGAAAACTCTTAGCAAAATCTTAGACAGTTGAAGAATCTGTAAAACTCTCCAAAATGTCTCCAAGCACACACTTTGAAGCAGCACTTAGAAGTAGCAACCAAGCTATATTAGCCAAGCTAATGACCACAACCCTTATATAACTCCTAAAAACACCACCCACTAGGAAAGTTTAACACGTGGGTAGGCCTATGCTTATTTGCCAACAATCAATAGCAAATACCTAGTTAATTAAATCAAATGCATTACCTATTACCAACAGGAAATCAAACCTTCTGCAATCAGTAACCTTTTCCTATAGATGAATCTTACCTGTAACAGTAAAAAGAAAACTCTTGAAGAATATGTAAAACTCCTGAATATCTGCAAGCACACAATTTGTCCCATGTCAGACTAAGAGGTTGCATGTGTCTGTATGTGTCTGGACAATCTAGATGACATCCTCCTAATGCACCCGGATGGGGAAGTTCTTGCTTCTCAGAGGGACTATCTTGCTTCCCTTTTACAAAACCTAGGATTTGTAGTGAATTTACAGAAATCAGAACTAATTCCCACTCAAATAATTATTTTTCTGGGTTTTGTACTGAACACCAGGACTATGTCGGTAAGAGTCCCTCAGGACAAATGGGACAAATTATTGGTACATCTGACCTCATCTCTCTGGCACTAGAGTTGGTCCTTGAGAGATCTGGCAAAGATTATTGGGACATTAATAGCTTTAACGATGATTCACTTTATTTTGCAGAAGAAGTCAGCTGTTTTGAGGGAATCGATTAAGACAGGGTTGCTATTGGGAATCAAAATACTTTCTCCCCGAGAAGAGTTGAAGTCTATTCTGGGGTTAGAAATCCCACTTGCTTGTCCCTTGCTAGTGCAGCTTTTTGCAGTTACTCTGACTTCAGATGCCTCAAATTACGGTTGGGGAGCTTTCACACCCCAAAAAGCGATAAGAGGAATTTGATCAGACCAAGGGAGACTCCTTCATATAAACATCTTGGAGATAAGAGCAAAAAAATTACTCTCCAGGGTCTGGTTCCTCTAAACCAGTTACTGACATCGGTAAAAGTCCAATCGGACCACAGAGGGGGCACAAGATCAATGGTTCTTTGTTTGGAGGCTCTAGATCTTTGGTCTTGGGCTTTAGCAAACAAAGTTCGGGTATACTCAGAACACATTCCGGGAGAGGTAAACGAGCTCACAGATTCTCTCTCTCGCCAGAATTTGTTTCTGGCAACTGATCAATTAAAGAGTGCTCTATTAAATTTGATAAAAAAGCACTTTTGGCCATAGACAAGTAGATCTGTTTGCATCCCAAACATCTGCAAAACTCCCAGGTTCATCTCCAGGATTTGGACAAAGGGAGTTTGGAAAATGGATGCACTGTCTTTCCAATGGACAGATGTTGCAGCCCATTATGCTTTTCCCACTCCATCTTGTCACAGAGTATTAACCCTAACACGCAGAGTTTAGGATAGCAAGGAACGGAATAATGAAATATAAACATCTTATCGGGCCTTAGAGTGGCTGGACTTAATGTAGACAGAATAAAACGTAGTCAAAATACGAGGTCAGGGTAATAGAGAGACAGCGAAAATGAGAACTAGCCAGTGTCAGGTACACAGTAAATATCAGGGCAAAGGGCAAAGAAGAAAAGGACAGAGTTAAAGAGAAACTCAGAGTCAGGAAACAAAGCCAAGGTCAATAACAGAATACAATACAAAACACTAGGAACGCACTAAAGGATACTGGGAACAGAAACCACAATAGGGCACAGAATATAGGGCCAGGTAAGTTTAAATACTTTTAATATGATTGGTCTACATTATGCCTTTCCCCCAAAATGTGCGTGAATGGGGTGCCAGAATGATGTGGGCCAATGGGAGCCGACCACAAGGTTAGGCTCCCATTTTCCCTTTAAGAACGTACTAGTGATGCGAGTAGCATTCCCAATACTGTACTGGCCGCGAGCCCAATCAAACTGTTCAGCCCGCCAGGAGCAAGGTGTTTTTTGAGCCGCACCTGGCTCGTCTGAAGACAGGAGACCCAATCTGTGTGCGGCTCGATCAGAGGAACCCTGCCAGCATGCAGACCTTGAAAGTACTGTTGCATTACCCCCACATGAAGACCCGCCCACTGGGTTTAGTTCCCCTTGGAGGGGAAGCGGGAATGAAACGCACAAAGAAGATGAGGAGCGTTAACATCGCACGTAGAGACCCAGCTAAGTTCCCCAGGTTCATATCCCTTCCAATGGACCAAATACTGGAGACAGCCCCGTAAGAGACGAGGATCAAGCACAGAAGCCACCTCATATTCCTCTTGGCCCTCAACGGACACAGGAGGAGAAGGAAGGAGTAGGTTTAGTGTATCTGTTACAAAGGAGCGGTTTGAACAAGGAGGTGTGGAAAACATTAGGTATACCCATGTTCTTAGGAAGATCCAGGGCATACGAAATCAATAATTTTCCTCAAAATACGGAAAAGGCTGATAAAACAGGGAGCCAGTTTCATAAAAGGAGCTTGAAGATGAATGTTATTGTTAGAATGCCATACCTTATCCCCCACAACATAAGAGGGAGCTGCCCTATGAGGCCTATTAGCCTTAACCTTCTGCCGAGCCACAGATTTCACCAGGGAACGCTGTACCTGCTCCCAAGTACTATCTATACCAGCCTAATGTTCGTCTAGAACCGGCATTCCCTGTGAAGAAATGTGGACGGGAGAACAACAGGATGCCAGCCATAAATAACATAAAAAGGGAGAAGACTCATGCAAGGCATTATTGCTAACGAATTCAGCCGAAGGAAGCAGGTCAAACCAATCATTCTGGTGGGAAAAAAACAATGTAGATATTGATCTAGGGACTGGTTGGCTCACTCAGCAGCACCATAAGTCTGGGGGTAATAGGCAGAAGAAAAGAACAATGAAATACCCATCTCTGAGCAAAAGGCTCTCCAAAACCGGGACACAAATTGTCGACCTCTGTCAGATATAAAGGAATCAGGTATACCATGTAATCTTAACACCTCCCTGGTGAATACTGTTTCAAAGATGCCTCTGTTACGTGTTCCTGGAGGGGTCTGCTGGCTAGTCTCCTGCCCAAGGACTACAGACCATGTAAAAAAACTGGGTTCTGGTGGATTTCCTCGACTGTTCAGAAACCGAACCAACTCACGAACTACCGACCACCCGGGAGACTTGTTAAACCCTATTAACACCTTGTAACGATTCTAACCGCAGTATTCTAAGTGTTCGCCTGGGTGGCCGCTGTTCAAATGCACAAACACGTGGCGGCGGCCATCTTGTTTGCATGAATTCAGGCAGCAGTGTTTAGTCGTCAAGTGCATGGAACTAAACTCGGACACTCAAACTCCCGAACACTGTTGAACTTCCATTATCGCCTGCGTTCGGTTCATCGTGGAAGGGCACTGTTCGGTGGAATAGTTCGTCTGGATGAGGGGAACAAGCTCCACAGTTCAAATATAAACTTAATTTGGTAGTTTATTCATTTTTAAACTACCGAAGTTGACTGACCATTACCACTTTTCTCATGGAACTATTTTGGGCAGGAGCCTCGAGTGCAGTCGGTCAAAAGTTGACTGGCCTAACACCCGAGCCACATGGACATGTATCCTTAGAGCTCCAGGGATTTACCTGAAAAGAGAGCAAAATAAACGGGCTGCAAAGCTCAACAGCCTACAGAGTGATCACAATGTCTCACGGCAGCAAGCCGAAACTGACTAAAATAGACAAAGCCTCCATCTTTCTGGCTAAAGCCGTAACAAACAGGCCCTGTGATGGTCGCGAGGAATCTCAAGATGGCAGTGGACTGGGCTCACAAGAGGGCTCTCCATCTCCCCCTTCCTCTCCAACACCGATAGTGGAGGATAGCCCCCTTACTGTGTCAGCCATGAAATCCTTCATGGCGGATTTCTCCAAGCAACTACAAGACACCATCACTGGCCAGATAAAATCACTGGTGGGAGAGCTTAGGAAGGAGCTACAGGATTTGGGCCTATGCATGTCCCACATGGAACACACCATGAGTAAACATGCCACAGCACATAACCGCATGGCAGACCAGATTCAACAAATGAACCATGCTATTAAATTACATAACCTTAAAATTGGACGATAGATCCAGTAGAAACAACCTCCACATTAGAGGTATCACTGAAACTATCATAAATGATGCCGTACATAACTACTTCCTGACCTTCTTCCAGGAACTCATACCTGAAGTGCACCCAGATCAAGTAGTACTGGACAGAACAAACAAACTCAGGAGGCCTCAACACCTCCCGGCCTCGACAACCTGAGATGTCATTACCAGGGTGCATTTCTTTCATGTGAAGGAGTGGATTGTTAAGGCGGCTAGGAATAGAGACCTACCTGCACCATATGCGGGACTAAAGATTTTCACCGACCTGTCTGCTCAAACCCTCCAATTTCGCAAATCCCTGGTTCCGATCACCACCATGCTCAGAGCACCGCTGGGGCTTTCCGGCCAAATTAATTGTCCACCATCACAACTCTAACCACCCCATCGCATTCCGTGGAAGGAGGTGTGATGAAACTGGCTGATTGGAAACTACCCAGACTGGATATACAGCTGGAATCTGGAATCTGGAATCCCCAGATTGTCGGTGGACTGGCCCATGGCCTAATACTGAGGCTGAGTATATCGCTGCATATATGAGGTTTTCCTTTACTAATTGTCTAACTTAGTCCTACGGACATTGTTGGGGTGATTTTACTTATGTACCATGTATGCCAATACGTAATCCCTACACTTAACTAGTTGATGGCTAGAATAGATGCTGCCCATTAGAAGTCGCACAGTATTGTACTATTACCCCTGGGTCAAATAATGGGACATTAAAGGATAAGTTACCCGATTGAACCGGTTTGGCTTTATGTAGCAAAGGTTCCTAACAGACACATTACCAATGCATATGTCACTTCACTAACTCTGTTGCTTTATACCACCCCCACCCCCCGCCAGAGTCGTCAGAACAGCAGACAGACCAGGGACCACGACCCCCTCACCTGTGCCTAGTATACCTAGGTACAATATAGCTCACGATGTCTGAGCTCCATCCTGTTAGATTTTGTAGTTTACTTTGTTTTACCCTCCCTTTCTTCCCCGCCCCCCACCCCCTGCCACCAAGTCTGATTTCAGTTACATACCCCAATGAGCCTTACTACATATCAGGTCCTCAATGGTTGTGTACCGCTGTGTTCAACACCTTTGCACTCCAGGATAAGGTGTATTTCGTTTTACTGAGTATGCTCTGTCACTGCAACAACGGTAAAAACTTATCCCTATATGAAAGTAATCTCGTATAATGTAAGTCGGCTCAGTTCCCCGAACAAATGGAGCATAGGGACGTGGTTCTCAACATCCAGAGACGATACATAGATCCGCATGGGCATTATGTAATACTTGTGGGCCTTTTCAACGCAACTCAATACACAATAGCCACGGCCTATTTTCCGAATTCCGACTCAGCAAATTTTTTAAACACACTCCTCTAAAAGGTGGAAGACTACCATCAGGGAGGCCTTATACTAGGTGGAGATTTTAACTTAATCCAATCACCACAATTAGACACGTCTGGTAACAGATGAAAAAGATTATCTAACACCTGCAAACGCTTCACTGCCCTCATCTCTAAACATGGCCTCTATGACTGCTGGAGGGTCACACACCCTGCGGAGAGGGATTACACGTTCCACTCTGCAGTGCATAATACCTATTCCAGCATTCCTATTAGATATCACGTCTCTGGCCCAATTGGCTGACTGGAATATAGGCTCATTTGCATGGTCAGACCACTGCCCTGTTTACTTACACTACACAACTCTTTCCAATTGAAGGGTAAAGGGAACTGGAGACTCAATAAATCTTTACTCACAGACAAGACCTTTGCCTCACACGTAGAGGGTGAGCTTGAACAATACTTCCACCTCAATAGTGGAGGGGAGGTCTCGGATGCCTCGGTCTGGCTTGCCCATAAGGCAGTCATCAGGGGCTTGTTTATTAAAAGGTCAGCACACCTAAAGAGACAGCACCAGCGGGAGCTCCTCCAATGCCACAAACATATTGCAGACTTGTCGGACTAAAACAAGTCCAACCAGACCAGAGAACTAGCAACCAAAATCCAGCAGGCTTACCACAAACTACACACACTAAAAGCTGCAAAAACTGCATACCTATTAAATAGAATGAAAGCCACTACTTACCACGTCAGTGGAAAAGCAAACAAATACTTGGCAGCAAGGTTGCGAGAAAAACTTTCCCTTAACAGAATAGCACACATCATAGGGAAGGAGGGGACAAAGAGACTAGGGTCGCAGGAGATTAGTGATACCTTTGCCCATTTCTACTCAAGGCTCTATAACTTGAAAGACGATCCCAGCACACATACTCCCACTGATTCGGAGGTGAGATCATTCATAGACAAAGCTAAGCATCCAAAACTTTCACAGGCACACATAGAGGACATGCTTTCTCATTAACAGAAGTGGGGGACACCACATGGGGTCTGCCCAGCAGCAAATCTCCTGGTGCGGATGGGCTCTCAAACCTATACGATAAAGAATTTGCTCCAACACTGGCTCCACACATACTGGGGACCTTACAACAGGTGATGGAGGAGGGAGTCCTGCCACCAGAGATGCTGCTGGCCACCATAGTGACCCTGCCGAAACCTGACAAACCGACTGACAATTGCAAAAATTTTCGCCCCATTTCCCTTCTTAACACTGACGCGAAACTCTACGCCAAGATCCTAGCAAAAAGACTCGCCCAATTACTGCCCTCATTCATTAAAGATGACCAGACTGGCTTTGTAAAGGGCTGACAGGGACTAGATAACACCCGTAAACTGTCGGTGGTACTCCAGCAGCTTAGGGGGGCTAGGCAGGACGGTCTACTACTTGTGCTGTATGCAGAAAAAGCATTTGACTGCCTTGGCTGGCCTGTTCTCAGGGGGGTTTTGGGGTCATACAGTTTCCACTCCCGAGTAATACAGAAAATGTTTTCACTGTACTCTGATCCCGCTGCACGGGTGCTCCAATCAGGGTTCCTCTCTTCCCCATTTGGGATTTCCAATGGGACGAGGCAGGAATGCCCACTCTCCCCACTGCTATACGTTTTGGCACTGGAGCCCTTGTTGGAGGTAATCAGAGTGAACAGCGGGGTTCATGGAGTGACAGTCTGCCATAAGGAGATCAAAGTAGGGGCTTTTGCTGATGATATCTTACTGTACATAACACACTCACAAACTATGCTCCCCAAAGTCATGCAGATGATCTCTCAATGCTTCAAAAACACAGGCACTATGTTCCTTACCCAGTACCTTGGTCCAATATCTCCAACGCACTTACACATTCGAATGGAGGATGGACACACTTAAGTACCTAGGGGATAAACACACACATATGCTAAGTGGTCACTCGGCTTGTCACTGGCCACACCCCTCATGTCTCTCACTTATTGTATCCCCACATTCAATGCCATCCCGTGGCACTCCAGGGTGGGGAGCCACCCACTTGGAGCACCTTTATGGTCTGGGTACCCTACTGAGCTATGATGTATTGGAAAGGCGATACTCTTTGCCCAGGGCATCCCAGTACATTTACATCCAATTAAAATCGTTTTTGGCCAGACATTACCACAAAAATTATGTACCTACCATCCCATCTACTACGCCCACAGCGTGGGAAAAAATATGTATCACTGGGTCAATTCCTACAGCTTGTAAACCAATCTCCACCAGTTACCGGTTAATATCCCACCGTGTGCCGTTTGCTGCTTCAAAACTAGCACAGCAATGGGAATCTTATTTAGACTGCTCCATGCCAGACAAAAAGTGGGACCATATCTTTCAATTACCTAGACAGCTGATCAAATATTCTAACCATATAAAACAGCAAAACAAAACAATATACAGGTGGTACATTGGGCCAAGTAGACTGCACAAACTATTCCTCAGCCACATTCTGGAGATGCAATGATGCAGAGGGCACTGCATATATGGTGGTCCTGTCCACGCATTCAAACCTTCTGGGCAGATGTCCATGACATAGCTCAAGTAGCAACTGGATGCACCATCCCACTATCGCCCGTACAGCTGTTACTAATTGCCCTAACTGTAGGGTCCCCTAGAGCCAAACAAAAATTACTACAGAGCTCCTATGAGAAGGGCTTGAAAACACAATTCCCCCCCAAATCAAACCTCCCTAAAATCATGGAATATGTGGGACTCGTGGAGATCGTGTACCAAATGAAATGTCATTGCAATTAAACGTCGGAATGGAGCGAGAGGTACTATGGGTATAGCTCTCTCTCTCTATGGGTTTGTGCCACTTATACAATGCACCTGTATATAGTGTTGGACAGACTGTGGAACCTGATGCTGGAACAACGTCCTTATATGCACGAAATGTGTAATGCACAGTTGCAAGAAAAAGTATGTGAACCCTTTGGAATGATATGGATTTCTGCACAAATTGGTCATAAAATGTGATCTGATCATCATCTAAGTCACAACAATAGACAATCACAGTCTGCTTAAACTAATAACACACAAAGAATAAATTGTTGACATGTTTTTATTGAACACACCATGTAAACATTCACAGTGCAGATGGAAAAAGTATGTGAACCCCTAGACTAATGACATTTCCAAGAGCTAATTGGAGTGAGATGTCAGCCAACTGAAGTCCAATCAATGAGATGAGATTGGAGGTGTGGATGTGTGAGGTTTTCATGGATTTTGAGGGTAGTTATGGGGTGTTTGTAAATTGTGTGTTTTCTGTAACTGGAGATAATTGAGTTTGTACAGTAACTGACTCAATTATTCAAGGATTACCCTGTGATTTTGTGTAAGAAGCCCCTCGCATGGGCTTTTGCATATAAGGCCATGTGTGGCCCTGAATAAAACAGATGACTTCCAGCATTAAGCCTTGGCTAATGGTTGGGGGAAGGCAATACTGGCGATAATTACTGCGATACCTGCGATACTCTCTGAATTAAGAGAGGTCTACCTGGTTGAAGCTGGGTCCAGGGTGGGCGGAGAAGGCGAGACCCCAGCCAATCCGGTGCAGTGCTTATGGTACTCGGTGACACTAGGAAGCGTGAATTGGCAGAGGTAACCCAGTTGGGGTACCAGGCGATCACCATAAATGCTATAGCCAGCCCCTTAGAGGATGGCAACTTAACTAGGGGTACGAAATGAGTCATCTTAGAGAATCTATCTGTTATCATGTTAAAATGTTTTGAATATAACAGTGTGTCCTGTTGTCTTAGTATCATGAAAAAGGCACATTAACTCATGCCTTTCAGGAGGGGCTACCAACAATTTATCAGTAGGTGCACCTACGGGAGCATCATTTTGTTTGGATTGTATGTCTTTCAATACAGTAAAAAAAATTGAAAGCAGGGTGGTAGCAACAATCCTCTCGGGGGAACTTTAGGGGTAAGGTACATCTTTTGGGTATCTGCAGTCTCAAATTGTCTGTATAGAGCATCAGCTTTAGTGTTACGGTTGCCTGGTCTACAGGTTATGATAAAGTTAAAGCGGGATAAAAACAGAGACCACCTGGCTTGTCTAGAAGATAACCTTTTCACTTCGCTGAAATGAGATGGGTTTTTATGATTTGTAAAAATGATAACAGGATCCTTAGACCCTTCCAAGAGGTGTCTCTACTTTAAGGGCTGCAATAATAGCAAGGAGTTCTCTGTTGCCAATATCGTAATTCCTTTCATCTTTAGACAATTGTTTAGAATGGAAAACACAAGGATTCAATGGCTTGTCAGGGGACCTTCTTTAGGATAGGAAAGCTCCCACACCCAGCTCAGGGGCATCAACTTCCAATATAAATGGCAAGAATGGGTTTGGGTGTTTCAAGATGGGAGCTGAGGAAAATGCAGATTTTAGAAATTGGAAAGCCCAAAGTGCTTCAGAGGTCCAGGAATAGAAATCGATGGCCTTTTGCGTGCAATGATGGAAGAAAAGTTCTTAATGAACCTTCTATAATAATGTGCAAATCCAACAAAGCACTGGATGGCTTTTAGTCTGTGTGGCAGGGGCAAGTCAATGACAGCAGAGAGTTTATTAGGATGCATACGAAAACCAGCAGAAGAGACTAGATAATGCAGGAATTTCACCTCAGTCTGATCAAACAAACACTTCTCAAGCTTACAATAAAGACCATTGTCTAAAAGTGCTTGTAGTACTTGTTTGACATGAATAAGGTGTGTATGCAGGTCAGGGGAATAGATCAGAATGTCATCCAGGTAAACAATAACAAAAGAATGTATAAACTCCCTTAACACATTGTTGATAAAATCCTGAAACACTGCTGGAGCATTACAGAGAACAAAGGGCATCACAGTGTACTCACAGTAGCCACTCGTAGTGTTAAAGGCAGTTTTCCACTCATGGCCCTCTTTGATACACACTAGATTATACACACCCCTAAGATCTAACAATAAAAAACAATCAATGTTTCAATCTGTCAAACAATTCTGTGATTAAAGGGATAGGGTAGGCGTATCTTTATGGTGATTTTATTTAAACCCCCATAATCGATACAAGGCCTCAAATCACCTTTCTTTGATCCAAAAAACAAGCCAGCCCCAGCTGGAGAGGAAGATCTCATGAAAAACCCCTTCTGTAATGATTCCCTGATATATTCATCCATAACAAGGTCTTCTTGTGGTGACAAAGGATACACCCTACCCTTGGGAGGAATAGTGCCAGGTAGTAAATCAATCGTACAGTCATATGGTCGATGGGGTAGTAATTTATCTGCTTCTCTTTTATCAAAGACAGTTTTCAATGATATGTACTGTGGGCATACAGCAGTAGACATAGGATGAGCTATAGGAACATTAATAGAATTTAAAGGAGTAACATTAGTGATACAGGAGTCTTGACATATGGTACTCCTGTTTTCCAATTAATACTAGGGTTGTGTTTGGACAGTCAAGGATAACCCAGCACAATTTAAAGAGGGAGAAGAGATAACTTGGAAATGAATTTTTTCAGTATTTAACATCCCTGTAGACATAAGAATAGGAACCATTTTGTGAGTAATCACCGGAGAACGTAAAATTCTACCATCTATGGCCTCAATGACCAAGGGTGTTTCTTTCTCCCCTAAAGGTATTTTGTATCTCCTAACAAAGGTAGCATCTATGAAATTTTCGGCCTCTCCTGAGTCGACCAAGGCTTGGACGTTCCCTATATCAGAAGTGTCATTGATAAGCAGGAAAAAAGGGAGAAGCAATCTATTAAAAGGCAAGTGAGGGGACTCTGATATCACACCCAAGGCCGGTCCCCTAAGCGTTCTTAGGTACGGGAGTTTTCCAGATGAACAAGACACTCCTTTCTCAAATGTCCTTTCTGACCACAGCAAAGACAGAGTCCCTCCTTCCTTTTAAATAGTTTTTCTGCTTCAGAAAGTTTTGTAACTCCTAACTGCATGGGTTATGCCCCTGGAAGGGTAGCTGTCTCAGGACTGAGGACCGCGGGTTAATTGGAAATAGCAATGCATCTATTTCTTGTTCTGGTATACTGTCACTCCTGTATTCTATTATCTATGTCAATGAGGTAGTCTATAAGATCTTCCAAAGCGACAGGGAGTTCTCTAGCTGCTACCTCATCTAATATAATATCAGACAATCCCTCCAAAAAGGCAGAGACAAGGCCGCTATTGGTCCAATCTACTTGAGAAACCAAAGTACAGAACTGAATAGTGTATTCAGCGACAGAGCTGGATCCTTGTTTAATTCTCATTAAGGCTTTAGCTGCGTTTTTGGCCTTATTGGTAGTATCAAAGGTCCTGCGAAATGCAGTCAAGAAAGCCTGATAATTGTCACCCAAAGGACCGTTAGCCTCCCATATGTAGGATTTGCCCGCTCAAGTGCTTTATCTGTGAGGAATCCCACTTTAGCTCTATCATTAGGAAAAGATCTGGGAAACATCCCAAAATGGAACTCTACTTGATTAATAAACCCTCTATATGTCATGGCATCACCTCCACACCTGAGAGAGGTTAAGGCGGTACAGAGACCTGTGTCTCAGGGGTTAAATATGCAGTCTGGCCATAAGAGTCTGCAACACATGAGCAATTTGATCCATGCGATGGTCTTGCTCTCCAAACCTCACCTCGTAGGAAAACATTTGCTGTCCTAAACCTGCTGGGTCAATGGCCCTATTGTAATGTCACAGAATATTAACCCTAACATGCAGAGTTTAGGATAGCAAGGAACGGACTAATTAAATATAAACGTCTTACCAGGCCTTAGAGTGTCCGGACTTAACATGAGCAGAATAAAGCATAGTCGAAATATGAGTTGAGGTCAAGGTAACAGAGAGACAGTGAAAACGAGAACTAGCCAGAGTCAGGTACATGGTAAATATCAGAAGGGCAAACAAGACAGGCAAGGGTTAAAGAGAAACTCAGAGTCAGGAAACAAAGCCAAGGTCAATACCAGAATACAAAAGAAAACACTAGGAATGCACTAAAGGGTACTGGGAACAGAAACCACAAAAGGGCACAGAATCTAGGGCCAGGAAAGTTTAAATACTTTTACTTTTTAATTTGATTGATCCACGTCATGCAAAAAAATGAAGAGAATTTAATAAGAGGTCTACATCCCAAGTAGATGTGTAACGTGGAGTACATGGGCAGCAGACTGTAATCCTTTTAGTTATCTAAAATACAGAGTAAGGTTAGGGATAAGAAAATCCATAGGTTTTGATGTTACTGACCACTAAACAAGAATATAACTTAATGGTAAGAAATTATAAAGCCAATGGAATGGTGTCTGACCCCTGAGAAGTGGATAGAAAAGAAACCTCCCATTCTTTTAATTCCTCAATTATCTTTCTATATCTTACCCTAGATCAGCGTCTTAAAGAGGAATTAATGATGCCCAGGACCTTATCCGGTAAAGGTTAACAGCCTAAAGGTTAACAGCTGACTATTCCTGATTATTCCTACTTCAATAGCTTTTTAGATTTTTAGTCAGCATTAAATAATTAAAGCAATAATTAAATAAAATTAAAATACACAAACTTAAGCCTTGAGCCCTGAGAAAAACAAACTGAAAGCTGGCAATGCCTAAAAGAGAACCCATGATATGAGCATTTACTTTGATACAATTTGGTCATGAGTGAAGAAGACCAATCCTCCTCAAGGGACAGGGAACAATACCCTGAATTATTTCTACATCTACAAAATAAAAATTCTCATCTTCTACCAAAAAGAAGGACATTAAACATTTTTTTGCAAGACATCCAAGCTATGTTGAAGTCTAATATAGCAGTTGTTTTAGAGGTCTTATTGGCTACAAGACTTAGGCATTCATTTTCGGTAGGCTCTTTTTTCCATTTGTCCGAATTCTGAATCTCTAAACGGCAGACTTTGTCAAAGTTATTTTGGACCGGTGCTCCATTTTCTTATTAATAAATTAAAGGGACATTATTATTTTTTTTTGTATATAAATTTTGTATTAATTTTCTTTCAATATGCACATACAAAACATATAAAACAAAACAAACAATACACACAATCCTTACACATAACTGTGTCTACCATATATGTACCTTAGATATGATACTGTTGTCTATTGATTTATGCCTAAACGGTCCTAGTTTCATAAGACTTATAAATTAAAGGGACATTATAGTTACCAGAACAACTACAGCTTATTGTATTTGTACTGGTGAGTGCAATCAGTCCCTGAATGATTTTTGCAGTAAACACTGTTGTTTCAGAAAAAATGCAGTGTTTACATTACAGCTTAGGGATACCTCCACTGACCACTCCTCATATGGCTACTAGTGGTGCTTCCTAACGCAGTGCTGCACACAGTGCAGCACTGCCACAGGAAGCACCACTAGTAGCCATATGAGGAGTGTGCAGCACTGGCATTCAGTGTTTCCACCCTATGCATGGAGAGACTGAACTTTCCTCATAGAGTTGCATTGATTCAATGTATCTCTTTGAGGAGATGATGAATGGACAGGGCTGTGTTTGGCTTGTACTGGCTTTGTCCCTGATCTGCCTCCTTGGCAATCTCAGCCAGTCCAATGATTCCTCATGAGAAATCATTGTGACTGGCTGAGATCACCACTTCTGATAATGTAAGTCAAGCAGTCAGATCAGGGGCAGAGCCAGCAGCAGCAGACTGGAATAAAGATAATATGTTACTATTTTTAGGGAGGTAAGAGGGGGGTCCAGGTGAGCTAAATAGTGTTTTTGTAAAGCTATAGGGTGTTCCTGATCCTATAGTGTTCCATTAAGCTCTTGTGACCTTGTTGGTCATGTACATATTGCCTCTATTGGCTCTTGTCGATCAGTGTATTATATGATAATTATTAGAGTTGTACTTAATGTTTATTTACATTTAGGTCATATATATATATATATATATATATATATAAAAACTGCCATTATGCTAAATTGCAGCTACATTATATTATATGTATATTATATACATATTATATACTTATTATAGTATATTTTTAAACAAAAAGCATACATTAAAAGTACAAAGAAAATTAAATTGCAAACCATTTATGGGAAAACCATAACCAGATAAACAAGTCCAATCAGTATCATTCCAAACCAAATTAAAGGGACACTCCCGGCACCATAACTGATCAGTATAATGTATGTTTATGGTACTAGGAGGCTATAGCTTCAGACTCTGTGATTATTGTAAAAATGTGTAAAAGCTATTTAACAACATGCAGGGGATTCCCTGACACCTTTAGTCCACCCCTCTGCTGGAGATATCAATATAAAGAAATAAACTGCTATATAATCTGTCAAAATATTTGCATGGTGTATGTAAGTACTGTGAACACTGTGTTCTATTCTCAATGGATAACATGAAAGCAACGTGCTTCATAATTATGTCTCATTTCTCCAGAATAGGGAGGGGGCTCAGGGTGCAGGAAAATCCCATAGTTTCTTTTCATCAAAATGTGTGAAAACACTGACAAAAGCACTGCACCCATAGGATCTTTGCACCATAACCACTACAAAAGGCTATAGTTTGAATGAATAAAACATTGATCCGTACCTTTAAAAGCTGTAGTTTTCTGCTATCCGAGGTCCTGAAAGGAATTTTACTAAGACATTCTGTGTCTTACCTTCTACATACTAACTCTTTGAAAGACAGGCTATTTTCTTTCAAAGTCATTTAAGACAAGGCTCACATTTGGGCATTCTGTCTACTTAAGTTGTTATTTTGCAAGGAAACCGTACATTTTATTTACCAACACAAAAATGTTCACAGCTAATGTTTCTTATTCCTGATGAAATGATGTGCACAACATCGCTCAAGTGTTTTTTTTACAATGTAAATACATTGGATGTTTGCCGCCTAAACACTCATTCATCACATTTTTTCATCTTCCTTTGCCAATATTAATACAATCTGGGATTAGGCTACCTTTCGAACAAGCGCTTGTCTGCAGGTCTGCTCCTTAGGTGACTGTGTTAAAATATCCTATTCCAGCTGTAACACTTGTTTTACAAGAGCACTGTTTTTGTCTGACACAATATGGAACAACATTTGTCATTCGTTATCAGGGGTGATATATTTGTTAGCTTGCAGAGAAACATCTGCTGTGCTTTAATCTCCAGTGTGCAGGCCAATATTCATAGAATACAGCTGCATAAAATCCAAGTATTAGATGTGCCTGTCCAGTTTGACATGAAGGCTATTTGGCAGGCAGATAGAAGCAGCTTTGTATTTGCCTTTTTACATATTTATTGATGGCAAACACTTGACAGAATCCATACTGTATATCTATATTAAGCAAAGCTCCCTTAGCAGAGCATACTTCTTACCATTTAAACAAGAAATTTGCCTTACATATTAGTATAGACATTTGAATCATTATAAAATCTGTATGTCTCAAATTTTCCCACTCTACCTTACATAATGGATGAGTTGAACATGAGGCTCAATTTGCTCAATAGAATATGCAGATTATCCATGTCTATGTAGCAATGTCATTATTTGCTTTAATTCATTGTACCTGGTTTGTTCAATAAAATTTGCGCATTAGAAAGACATGTGCAGAATATTAAAGAGAATTGACGAGTTTCCTGCAAAATTCTACAATTTGTACACAAAGATTTAAATAAGTATATGTGGCTTTCTTTAGTTTTATTTGGCTACACTATATATAACTGCTAGGCATATACTATTACATCATGCTGTACAGATGGTAGTAAGAGTTGACAATTTGTTCATCTTTATTATAGATTAAGTTTATCGCATTAAAAATGCACATGAATTAAAAGACAAGGTCACAGGTTTTTTTGTAATTTGCTTTAGATATTTATTTTTATGGTATATTAGTATGGCCTCTGTATAATATTGCTAGATAAGCTTTCCAATGGATTTTTTATTTTTGGATAAACATTTGATAAATATGAATAAATATCATGAAAACAAAGAATAATTTTGTAATAGTTTGATATTTTTTGGATATATTGATATATTTTTTATATATATGGTATATTTTAGATATTTGAGTTTATCCAAAAATATTAAATCATATGGAAAGCTTAACCAACAATAGTAAATCGATGACATGTTTACGTATAAGAAATCGGCTAGATTTCACTCCAGTGAAATAAACGTTCTTCTATTATGTAGAAATTCCATATATCTAACTATGAATGGAAATCTACTAAATTAATGGAATGTTGAAGTTTTTTCTTTAAGTTCTTCAATTAATATCTTCACTTATGTCCCCAAATGTGTTTTTGCCAAGAGAAGAAATGCAGGGAAACTGGTCTCTGTCTCTGCCGATTTAAAGGAATACTAATATGAAGTATTGGAAAACAGTTTAAAGTCTTCTAATTAGTAAACATAAGCCTGAGCAGCAATGGGCAGTGGTGATTGGCTGAGAGTGTCAGCTACCCAGTGCTGGCGATATGAATTGGTATGGCTAAGAGAGATTGTAATCTCTGCTTTAGCCATACTTGCAATAGGAGCTGTTCTATGGGTAGTGTGGCAAACGTACCTATGTCATGAGCTCCTGGAGGAGCCTGCTAGCCAGCCTCCTGCCCAAGGACTATGGGCTGTATCCAAAGACCCTGTTCGGGAGTAAACCTGCCCAGCATCCCCAAGCAGCTTTGTCTCGATGCCCCTGGTTCAGCACTTTCCCTTCTCTGGAATTGAACCAAACGCCATTTGCATGAAGAAACCCATGAATGGTCCTCAGCGGTACCTTACCGTGACCGCTATAGAACTAATTTCAGCATGAGGACTTCGTGGTTCCCGGTCACTTCAGCGGTACTTAGCCGTGAATGTTATGGAGCTGTTTTCAGCATTAGGTGACCTTGCAGTTCCTGGACAACTTGGTCCGGGGTTTTGAACCACTTTGAGACCCGCCAGGAGAGAGCATTTTAGAGAGAAGTTGCCTAAGACTTAGTCGAACAAATGCTCCCTTAGAACCAAGAGGACAACCTCATATTGCGGCTGCAAGAGCTCAAGAAAGTTGACTGGCCAAAGCACTCATTGCTCTGGAACTATTTTGGGCATGGGACCACATGTGCGGCCGGTCAGAATCTTGACACAGTGACGTTTCCCCTGCACTGCATGAATCTGAGCACTATTTGGATAGCTTGGGTGCTCAGATCAGGGCTATTTGGGGATGTAGGACTTGTGGGGTTTCAATTGGTTTTTATGATGTTTTGGGGTACTTTTATGTTTTGTGTTTGGCTCTCTGTTCCTGGGAGATAATTAGCTTACTGGTCTTTAACTCAATTATCTCACAGGCACAGATTGTCTGTCAGTGAGTCTATTTGTATGCATCAGTGAGCTTGTGTTTTTATGTCAATGAGCTTATGTATATCAATGAGATTGTCTGTGAGCCTGTGTATCAATGAGCTTGGGTCAGTAAGATTGTCTGTGTCTGTGTGTGAGTATGCTTTACTGTTTAATTTAATTACCCTGAAAGGACTAATATTTTGAATTAGAAAAAGAAATATACCAATAATATATATTTATATCTCTGGGAGGGGCTTGTATGGTATATAATGGAGACCCCATGCTGGGGGCTGGGTTCATAAGCAGGCAACTTGGCCTAAATAAACCAGTTCCTTTTAGCCTTCACTCAGTCTTGACTAGTGTTTGGGTGGACCAGCTATACTCTCTGCAGGAGAGCTTAATCCCTTGAAGCTGTATCCAGGACCCTGTCCTAGGGTGGAAAGCCATAGCGAGACCCCAGACAAACTGTGGAGGCTAAGGACTGGATCACTGCTGGTGTCAAAGTGATAGCTAGGGAGCGTGTTTGGCAGAAATATCCAGTCGGGGTACCAGGAACCCTCATTCAGTGTTAAACTGTTCAAAATGTTTTAATGGTTTACCATTGAATCACATGTGAATCCAGGGGGAATGGGGTGGCACCAGGGCATGTACTCCCCATGAGCTACCAAGGTGACACATCAGAAATGTTTGAATCTTTAAAACCTTCATAACTATCTTTTTTCTATTGTGCAACTGCAATCTCTACTGACCTACTCTGCATGTAACAGTTTACAGGAACCCTGAGCAGCAGACCACTTTCTAAGTATGTGTTTTACTACTCTCTCATACCTCTCAGTCCAAGAAAGGAGAAATTGCATCCTGTTTTAATACGAATTCAATGACGCTGGGATTGTAACACAAAGAAAAAGTGCTTACATATTGAATTCTTAATAAAGTACACTAAGCAGTAGATATAAGAACACTCTATTTTATGATAAACAGGTTAAAAATATTATACAATAGTAGCTGAATTTCTTACTGAAGATTTGTTTAAAGTACTTATATGGTGTTAAGTGTTGCCTGTGGATTATAGACAATTGTTTATTGAGACATGTGGAATACCCACATTAAATTCATGCACAATGAGGTCTGTTCGGTTCCACAAGTGATTAAACATTAGAGCTTGATGAACAGTCAATGTGTTACATTTATAATAGCTAGATATTCATTCTTGAAAGGGACACTAGTCACCAGAACAACTACAGTTTATAGCTTATCCAACCAATCAGAGTGTTCTGTGTCATTTTACAGTGTATGAAAGTTCTTTGGAATTTTCCCATTTTGTGTAATTTGACTCATAACACTATGATTGGTTGCTTTAAAAAAAGAAAGAAACCAATCACAGTGTTATGAGTCAATTACACAGCATGGGAAAATTCCAAAGAACTTTCCCACAATGTGTGTGAAATGATACGGAGCACTCTGATTGGTTGGATTTCAAGCCAACCAATCAGAGTGATGTTACAGGTAAATGTAGAGACTTAGAGTGCTCTGAGCCTAATTGCAGGGTGTGGGAAAAGTTTTATAAGCCTTTCCCCATCCTGCAGAGCTCATTCTGTGGCATGCCCTCTATGGGTGAAGATGAATTATTTTTTTACCGTCTGACTTTTTTCTTTTTCAGATTTTTTTTTTTTTTGCTCTCTTTTTTTTTTTTACAGTTGTAACGCATATGAAGAAAGAAAAGAAGAAAGAAGACAGCAAATGGTAAGTATGACATTTTATTTTACTAGTTTAGTTTATTGCCCCCCTCACTATTATTAGGGTGAGGGTGGTAGGTAGGGTATTTTTATTGGAGGAGAGGATGGACTAGGGTCTTGGGGACCACTAGTCACTTTATTATTTGTGGTCCCCCCCACTATTTATATTATGGTACCTACCTGCCGCTCATGGGTGGGGACCTGGGGGGGACATTAGGTCCCCCCCATTATTTATTTCATTTGGGTCTCCACCTGCCGCTCATGGGTGAGGAGCACGGGGGACATTAGGCCCCTCTTTTAATTTTTAGGGTCCCCACCCGCAGCTCATGGGTGGGGACATAGGGGAGACATTAGGTCCCCTGGACCCCACCCATAGGGGGGACATTAGGTCCCCCTTTAATCAACTAGGGACCCCAACAGCCGCTCATGGGTGGGAACCAGGGGGGACATTAGGTCCCCTGTTTATATTAATAGCCCCCACACGTGGGTCAAGGGTAGTGGTGCGGGCCCCCCCCCATTTTAGTTTTGTGTATAGTTGTCACTGGTAGTTTTAAATGACAGCGAGCAGCCACTGGCTGCTTGCTATTTAGGTAACATGCCCCTAATCACGGCATACCGCAAGTAGGGGCATGTGGATGGACACTATAATCAATATGGGGATCATAGTGTCCCCCATACTGATTTTTATTTAGTTTTATGACAGCGAGCAGCCACTGGCTGCTCGTTGTCATGTAAAACTGGATATAAATGTGTCTTATATAGAAGTGTAAAGAGTACGGTAAGAGTATGTGTAAAAAGTTACTATTTATTATTTTTTGCTATAATGTTTGGTAACATGTACTCTTACCATAGCTCTCTATCACTTCTATGTAAAATACTGATTTATTTACATCCAGTTGTAATGACAGCAGTTTTTAGGCGACATGCCCCTATTACACAGGGGCGGGTGGGGGGACCTGGCAAAGGTAGGAGCGACAGGATTTAACCTATGCCATCACCCCCCTTATGGCAAAAAGAGGCTGGGGGAAATAGGCACACAGTGGGGCTGGGGAAAGCATAGGCATACACACACAGAGGGGCTGTGGAGGGGGAAGAGACACACAGAGGGTTGCTGAGGGAGAATAAGAGACACAGAGAAGATGGAGTGGAAGAGACACAGATAGCTGCTGGGAGGGTAAAGAGATACACAGAATGACTGGGATGGAGAAGAGACATACAGTGGTGCTGCGGAGAGAGAAGCAATCAGAGGGGCTGAGGGAGAAAGAGAAAAATAGAAGGACTGAGGAAGAGACACACAAAAGGGGTTGGGGAGAAAGACACACAGAGGTGCTTGGAAAAGGGAAAAAAATAAACACAGAGGGGCTGGGGAAGATGAGAAAGAGACTCACAGGGACTGGGGAAACTGAGAATGAGATGCAAAACGGGCTGGGGAGAAAAAGACACACAGAAGGTGCTGGGGGAGAAAGAAACATACAGAGGAGTTGAGGAAGGGCAGAAAGAGACACACAGAGAGGTGGGAAAAGTGGAAAAAGAGAAACAGAGAGGATGGGGAAGATGAGAAAGAGACACACAAAATGGGCTTGGGGAGAAAGTGACACATAAAAGGGGCTAGGTAAAGGGAGAAATGAGATGCAAATGAGATGGGGAGAATGACACACAGAGGGGCTGGGGGTAGAAAGAGGCACACAAAAAGGAGCAGGGGGAGTAAGAGAGACACAAAGGGGCTGGAAGGATGTAGGAGACACACAAAGTGGGGGATAAAAGATTCTCAAGGGGATGGGTTGTAAGAGACACACAAGGGAGGAGTCAGACAAACAAAGATGAAAAATGGAGGATAAGATACACTAAAGGGGGTGTTAGTCACAAAAGGGGGATAAGATAAACTAAAGGGGGTAAGGCATTCAAAAGAGGGGATAAGAAACACTAAAAGGGAGTTCATTAACACACAGGTAAAGATGAATTTGAGAGGGGGCGGCAAAATGCATCTTCGCCTACGTAGCCAAAAATCCTTGCACTGGACCTGCATTTAGCAATAAACGATTGGAGAGCACATATGTGCTGCACCAGGGGCCATTATTAGTGCATGGGTGTCAGAGGCTGTGAGATAAAAATGTAAATGATATTTCAAAAACAGAACCCAAAGTTTGTAAGCAGAGTGGAATTGAATACTCTTTTACTTCATGCATTGAGTGTTTGATTACGGTTTGACTCTGCCTGTTTACTATGTTCTGATAAATATACACTCAGACACAGTTATCGACACTGTCGCAGGTACTCATAGACTTTCTATAAGACACACACACTCTCAGACCTCAGACATACTTACTATCCCCTCACCCTCTATTGTGAGGTGAGTGCTGATGAGACTGTTTTTAAGAATGTCAAAGAGAATGTATGAAAGCATAAAAAGAAAGTCTGTGTGTGAGTGTTTTATTGTGTCTATGAGTGTGCTCACCCACTAATCATTATTTTTTTTACCTTGAGTGCTTAAATTTATGGATTAATATTATTATTATTATAATTTATATAGCGCCAAAAAATTCTATGTCTTATTTATTTATAAAACTCTCCCAGACACACTCAGTCACTCTCAAACATACCATAATTTACTTATTAGATCTAATCAATTCCTACAAAATGTACATCTATTTCAGTAAATGAATATAAACAAAGTATGGCAATAAAACATCCTATAATTATACAAACCAATATGTGGTCTGAAATATATTGATCAAGTGTTTCATGGAAACCATTTAAAATGCTTTTGGGAGATGATAAAGGGTGGATGAGAAATTACTATAATAAGCAATTCTAACATATTTATATTGCAACAAAGATTCCTAAATTTGCTCAATAACTAAAAGCCATTTATCACATGACAAAACAATATAAAATGATTTACAAATTATGATCCCTAAGCTTGTAATGAGTTTTGTCATGACACAGCAAGCATTAAAACATCATGTGCTTGTTTAGTGACTAGGCAGCATCGCTGCCTAGTCACTAGTAGTTTGAAAAAATTTTAGGCGACATGCCCCTACTTGTGGCATGCAGCAAGTAGGGGCATGCGGGAGGATTTAACCTCCCTTTTATCAATATGGGGATCAGCTATTTTTGCTGTCACTCATGTATTTACATTAAAACATAGTAATCGTTTTCTATTCTTTATCTCTCTCTATATATAATTTGTTTTTTGTTTTTTTTTAATTCTTTATTTTTGCGGTGCATCAAGTTCAAGTATGTAAAAATGTATAGAGGAAAAGAAATTAAGATAAACATTACATTATGCAATAAGATGTAAGTGCAACCATTTTTTTTATACGAAATTATGCAAAACATGGGTCAACAGAACAATAAAATGTCAGATGGGCTCATAATGTTAAGAGCAACTAGTAGTCAATATATGAGGCGACATAGGTCGCTGAGCGGTTGGAGTACAATCAGTTGCAGGACTGCATATATGCTTATATGGTCATGCTTAAAACAGTTAGGGGTTTAAAGGTGCACAACACGCTGGATTGGTGAAGTTCTAAGATTAATTAGCCTAAGAGGTGCTGGTAGCAATGTCGAATATCCCAGACGCGTGTCCGTATTAGGGATTGTGCATCAAGTGAGCCCCTAACCAAGAGGGCCGCAGGGGGGGGGGGTTTGGTAGTTTAGTAGCAATCTAGACACCATGGAGTGTGAGCTTAAGGGCGCAAATAGAGTATGTGCAGTGTAATAAGTCTCAGATGGGGCAATTGCCCAGATATTAGTAAAACATAAAAGGATATAGCATACAAAGAACAGTAAGGAACACCCTGTTGATAGCTAGCTTCTTCGCTACTGCATATGGTAGGATAGTGGTCAGGAGGCATCTGAGGTAGTGTGGTAGCTCCTCTGCAGAAATGGCAGTAGGGATGCCCCTGATTTTAACATGAGTGCGCCTTTGGCAGTCTTCCATGGCTGACATTTTTTGTGACATGGCTTTTTAAATGGGTTTGAATCTGCTGCAGCATATCTTGTAGTGAGGTTAAGTGTGTTTTTACCTCAAGTATATCCCCCTCTGCAGCCTTTACTCTCTCTGTGACAACTCGCACCTCTGTTTTGATCAGGGCTGAATCGGCTGTCAGCAGCTTATGGATGTCTGTGAGAAGTATCTTCAGGTCACGTTTAGTGGTTGGGGCTTAGTCATCAGGATACTCACCGGGTGGTGATCATGAAGCTTGGGATTCAGGTTTTCCAGTCCCCATTGTAATGGAGCAGGAGGAGGGTTTGTGGCCTTTGTAACTCTTGCAGGTGTGGGTCGAGGCTGCGCCATTCTCTGTAGCATCGCCCAGATGTCTCTGCTGTCCATGGCAGCATGAGTCTTTTGTGACCCACAGCCCATAGCCGACATACTAGTGGGCAGTGCAGATGGTGGGGTGAGATAGCAGTTCCGACTCCGCTCTCCATACGGTCCTTCAGGAACTCAGTAAGGCCCAAGGGCAAGTGCTTGAAGTAGGCCCCAGTCTTGCATTTACATCAGGGCTGCTTTTAGATGAGGATAAAATACATTGATTGGGGTGGTATGTTTCCCCGACTCAGGCAAGGTGAGTGAGAGAACTGGATGGGCTTTTGGAAAGCTGATTTTAACAAGATTGTGAAGTTTGCTGAGGAGCTGTTAAAAATGGCATCCAGTATTTTTCTAGTCAATATGGCTGTCAAGCTCCGCCCCTGTTTGTTTGTTTTTAACTGGGAAATGCAGGTTGGAATCCCTGTCAGACCAGTGATATATATATATATATATATATATATATATATGTTGTATTAACAATGTATTAACTATCCACTTACTTTTTTCATCCACACTTTTTTCCTACCACAACTCTTTTTACAAGTAATGCCGAGCCTCCATAGCAAGCCAGTAACCAATCTCATGATGATGAGTTGCATTAACAACGAAAGAGTTGTCCATGAGTGGTTCACTGGATTTGCTCCTCTTCCTGAGTTGTGTTTCAAAGCTGTTGTATACAGCAGACATATACTCCAAGGAATCCATGTATAAATGTATAAAGTGGAATTATGAGGCAAAAATGTTTTTCTTTGTTGAGCTTTTTTTTTTTTTTTCTTTTTTTTTTGCATACATCTATCCAGAATCCCTTGTAGTTGTGAGAGCTGTTAAAGTGAAATTTCTGTGGAAAAAGCAAGTTGTATGGCTTGACTGGTGTGTGTATTTGTGTTTAGCAATATATTAACTATCCAATATATATCTCAAATCCTAGCAAATAGAACACCCCTTCTAAAACTGTAATGCAGAATATGTCGGTGCTATATAAATGTTAAAATATATGAAAAATCAGTTTGAGATGTTATAGAACAATGTTTTTGTAATTAGAATTCTAGATAAATCTAGACTGAATATTCTAAGCCTTCAATTAAATTACATTTGTGATGTAAAAATGCTTTGGAAATGGGAATATTTAATAAAAAGGGAATCGTTCAGAACTAGCAATGATAATGTTTGCTTCTAACCCCCCGATTAATCCCCCATACATTTTTGCATTTCTGAATAATCCATTATTATTTTCCTTTCTATCCCTACTTGTCATTCTTAGTACCTGCTTCTCCAGAATACAGGGGTTTACAAACATTAAAGATCAAGTCGTTACATAGTTACATAGCTGAAAAGAGACTTGCGTCCATCAAATTCAGCCTGCATCCATCAAGTTCAGCCTAGCTATATGACTTTTATTTCTAAATATGAATTTACAGTATATTGTAGCGTTATTGACCAGTTAAATGTCTTTGTTTTGCATTGTCTTTTTGTTCTTTAAATCTACAATTCATTATATAATGAGAATGACATATCTTGCAGTTAGCGATGTTTACTTTAAAACATCAGAGAGCTATAAATCGTATATACAAATTTATTTTTTAATGTCTAGTGGAAATATACTGTAACTATTATGAACAAGCTAAAAAATATATAGTTAAAATAAAAAATAAATATTAACAATACTTTAAATTATATTATTTAAATTTGAACATTCTATTTAATAGATATTTAGATGTGGTTTAGATAAGTGTACCTACTAATTATATATATAATGATTTAACTATATAAATATGAAAACGTTCTTCTGAATTGAATCTGAAGTTGGGATCCTGTATTGTAGCACTACACTGTTTTTTTTTTTTTAATATATATCCAGTAGTTGAAAAAAAGGAGGAATTGTGGCTTCTTGGTATTTATTCCCAAGATAGTTTAAAATAATAACGCAAAGCATTTATAAATATAATGTATAATTAACATCTGTCAGACTACATAGTACCTTATCATGTTTTCCCCGTAATTAAAGCTATGTATGAATTGAGTTGTTCTACAAATAAATGCATCTGCTTAGACATCTGTGACAAAGCTGTTATTATTTTGGCTATTAAGCAGCATTTCTATAGATAACTTATCCTAACTGAGAAATTTGCTGAAAAGTTATAGACAAGGGACTTTTTTTTTTACTCTAGTGAACTATAATAGAAAAAAAAAACCTCTAACTTTTACACATTTTGGCCAATAATTTGCCATCGTTGCATTCATTTTTGTTTATTAAATACTAATTACTTCTTTTATTGTTTGAAGAGATTAAACGTTAATAGGAGAAACTAAATAAACAGAGCGCCTTTCTGCACAAACTATATAAGCTAGTAATTAATTTGTGGCCTCCTCTGAGCTAATTAACTCATATAAAGAAATGAAGTTAATGAACCATAATTCTAGTCATACAAGTGTAGATACAAGCAGTTTGACTTAATGAATTAATAAGATATTTTGGTTCTTATAGGTTTTTCAATTGAGTTCTCAGTCCGTAGGCATCTTGATGTTTATATCCCTTTTAAATATTTCATAAATGTTCTGGTTGTTTGGTCATGTGTGGAGGTATAATGTAGTTCAAACTACAAGAAATGAAAACCAAAGTCTTGAGTTCAAAATCACAGCAGGGTGCACATGCAAGAATGTACTGATATAAGCATGCATTGTGAATAAAACAAAACAGTTTTTTTTCTATTTCATTTTTTTCATTTATATTTTTGTATCCTAACTGTGGCAAAATCTGTCTGTCTGTCTATCTATTCATCTATCAGATATCCCATTTAAACATATTATACATTAATACGAAAGTGCCTTACTCTCTCTTGTGACTGTGAAAGCCACCACTCTTCAGCAAAGGATATCCATACGAGTATTCATTGTGCTTGTGAGATTTTTTGTCCCATTCAATCAAAATAGCATTTGTGAGGTTAGGCACTAATATCTGACAAAAAGGTCTGGTTTCCAATAACATTTCAATTCATTAAAAGGGTGTTCAATGAGGTGCAGACCACTCATCCACATCTCACTTTTTGCATAGGGCACTGTTGTACTTGAACAGGATAGTGAATTGTTGCCCCAATGTTAGAAGCACTCAATTGTCTAAAATGTTTTTCTATCCTGTAGTATTGAGATGAACCTTCAACTGAACTTAGGGTTTAATTATCTATATTATTATTTTTTTATAGCGCCAACAAATTCCGCAGTGCTTTACAATGGGTGGACTAACAAACATGTAATTGTAACCGGACAAGTTGGACGCACAGGAACAGAGAGGTTGAGGACCCTGCTCAATGAGCTTACATGCTAGAGGATGTGGGATAAAATGACACAAAAGGTAAGGATAGTATTAGAGAAGTCGATTGGTAGAATAGTATTCACTGAAGACTTAGTGTGTGTATTTTTAAATGACTGTTGCAGGAGAGAAATCAGTTGGGAGCCATTAACTGATACTCTTTTGTGAAGAAGTAAGTTTTTGATGATCTTTTGGAAGAGTTCCATAGGAATGGTTCAGCCCTAGAGAAGTCTTGAAGGGGAGCATCAGAGGTGGGAGTACGAAAAGAGGATAGGCGTAGGTCTTCGGCAGAGCATAGAGGCCTATATGGGACATACTTGTGTATTAGGAAGGATTGATAGGCAGCATTATGTAGAGATTTGAAAGCAAGAACCAGAATTTTAAATTGAGCCCTATATCTTATGGGAAGCCAATGCAGGAACTGACAGAGGGGTAAGGCGTGGGAAGTGTGGGCCGACATGAAGATGAGCCTCCCCCCGCATCATTTCAGACTGTAATGGGGCAAGTTGGGAGCATGTAAGACCACTGAGAAGTGGATTGCAGTAGTCAAGGCGAGAAAGGATAGTGGCATGGACCAGCACTTTAGCCGCATCTGGTGTAAAGTAGGGGTGAATGCACACAATGTTTTTGAGTTGGAAGTTGCAGGATTTGGCGATCGACTGGACATAAGGGGTGAAGGAGAAGTTGGAGTGCAAGAGAACACCTAGGCCGCGAGCCTGCGTGGTGGAGCTGATGGTAGCACCATTAACATAGAAAGAGAGAGAGAGAAACGGGAGTAGCAACACTTGAGGTAGGAAAGACCAGAAGTTCTGTTTTGGACAGGTTGAATTTAAGGAAGTGGGTAGCCATCCAGTTAGAAATAGCAGAGAGACAGTAAGAGACACTAGTCAAGAGGGGCGGGGAGATCAGGAGAGGACTGATAGATTTGCATGTCATCCACATATAAGTGATATTGGGAGCCAAAGGAGATGATGAGTTTACCAAGGAGGCAGTATAGATCGAGGACCAAGGACTGGACCTTAGGGGACACCAACAGAGAGGGGTTAGGGGGAGGATGCAGAGCCAGAGAAAGAAACACTGGAAGAGGTCTTGGAGATGGAAGGATGAGCACCAGGAAAGAGCAATATCTCATAAACCAAGATGATCAACAGTTTCAAAAGCAGCTGAAGGTCAAGGAGAATTAGGATAGAATAGTGACCACGAGATTTTGCAGCAATTAAATAATTGGATACTTTGGTCAAAACCATTTCGACAGAGGGCTGAGCACAAAAAACAGTCTGAAGTTGGTTGAGCAGAGAGTTGGACTCGATGAAATCTGTTTATCAAGCATACACTGCTCTTTCAAGGATCTTGGATGCAAAAGGCAGATGCGAGGTAGAGCGGTAGTTAGAGGCGGAGTTAGGGTCAAGGTTGGGCTTTTTAAGGATCAGGATTACAGGTGCATGTTTGAAGGGTGATGGAAATGTGCCATAGGAGAGGGAGAGTTTGAGAATTTTAGCGAGAGGCAGAGCAAGAGAAGGAAACCGAGTATGGATGAGATGCGAGGGAACAAATAGGATCAAGGGAGCAGGTGGTGGGGCGGGAGGACCAGAGCAGAGCAGAAACTTCTTCCTCTTTAGCGGGTGCGGATGAACATAGAACAGCAGAGGGAGTTAGGTTGGGGAAAGTATTGTAAGGGGAAGGAGAGAAATGAGAAATATCTTCCCTGATTGTAGTGATTTTGTCAGTGAAGTGAGATGCAAAATATGGGCGGTCAAGTTGGTAGGAAAAGAAGCAGCAACAGGATGAAGAAGAGAGTTACAAGTGTGAAATAGTAGTTTTGGTTCCCGGGAGAGTGTAGCTATGAGGGTATTAAAGTAATTTACTTTTGCAGAGGAAAGAGCCAAGTTGTAAGAGTGCAACATAAATTTATAGTGGAGAAAGTCAGACATGAAGTGAGACCTTCGCCAGCCACATTTAGCAGTTCTGGAGCATTTATGGAGGTATTGAGTCAACTTGGTGTGTCAAGGTTGTAGTTACCGTCATTTTCTTTTCATGGCTATTATTCATGTCAGCATATACATCATGGGCTACTTCCGCCCCTTTACAGCTAATAGGACACCAAAGGCTTTAAAAGGAGGCTCCAGTCCTAAGGTCCTCAGTCAGTAACAAGCTCTACAGTAGATAAATAGAGACATTGATGGATGGGTAGTATATGCTGCCATGAATAATAGCCAGGAAAAGAAAATTACGGTAAGTATGAATACATTTTCACTTTCCTGGCTAATCATGGCAGCATATACATTATGGGAATAGCCAAGCTAACAAAGGGAGGGACAAAAACATAAATAACTGCCAAACAAATAATCAGAACAATTCAACATAGATTAGAAGATTGAACTGAGTTAATTACTTACTTGACGTCCCAATTGCGTATCATTGACTGCTTTAACGTCCAGTATGTAATGCCGGACAATCGCGTCTAAAGAGGTCCGAATGCAAGCTTTACAAAAAGTATCAGCAGAAACCATTGCCATGGAAGCCCGTGACGCTGCAACAGCATGAGTGGAGAGTGCCTTGATACCCTTCGGTACAGGTAGAGAATGGCATTAATAGGAAAGTTGAAAACAGGAAAAGTATGTACATCAGACTAAAATTCTAAATTTGAGTCAGCAGATCCTTACCTTGAGCATTCTGGTCCTAAAATCTAGAAAAATACTTCTGGACCTGGTAGTTCTGAGAAATGGCCATCAGATCTACGTAGGGTATCAGTCAACCCTGAGGATACGTCGGGACATAGTTGCCATTCCACCTTGTCCTCAGTTACTCGGCTCAGGTAATCAGGTAAATATTCTGAGCCCCTGGTTGTTCTTCTGTGCCCTGATCATCATGGGCTGTAATTCTCTCATCAAAAAGTGGCTGTGAGACCCACCTTGATGATTGATATAGAATACAGTCGCATTGATATTGGAGCAAATTCGGATCCACTTGTACTTCAGCAACCCTCTGAAGTGAAAGTGAAGGAGAGCCCTGAAAATTACTTGCAATTCCATAAAATTGAATGGTAGTATTGTGCCTTCCCTTATCCACAGACCTTGTGTAACATGGTCCAAACACTGTGCAACCAATCCTTGAAAACTGGAATCTGAGCTTATAATTGACCAGTGAGATACATTCTCTCTTTTCAGCTACCAGGTAAGGTGTAACTCCACTGATGGTGACATCGTCAGTGGCTGGCTCCAATTTATCTTTCTCTTGTTGAACCAAGATAGGAAGGGCCTTTGAGGAATCCTTAGATGCCATTTGGGCCCGTCTGACAAGTCTGATGGTGGAAGCCAGGATTCCTAGTAGTTGCATTTACTTTCTTGCTGTTACCAAGCTAAAATTAAGAAATTGGAAGAGCTTCCACAATCTGTGGAAATGTTCCTGAGATAGGAAAAAAAGCAGAGCATAGAATTTTCCACTCAGAATTGTCAACCTCTGAGCTGGTGTGAAACTGCTTTTCTTGATATTCATCAAGCAGTCAAACTTCAGGAGTTCTGAAAGAACTATATCCCTCTGTGTGCCTGTCTTCTGTGGTCTGAGGCTATCAGAAGTAGATCATCCAGATAATGGAACCAAGTGGTGTTCTGGACTCTCAATATCACTATAAGCACATATAAGTTTCTTGGGGCTGCAGTGAGGCCAAATGGTAGGACACTAAATTGGAAGTTATCTTCTGAGATAATGCTGAAAATCTAGTAAGGATCTGATTCACTCCATCCCGAAGACTCTGACATTCAGCCTTTTGTTTGTCCTTCTTAGGTCCAGTATAGGCTTTCATGTGCCTTTTCTTTTAGCACCAAAGAGAGGTGAAAATTGTAACCGCTCTTGTAATGGGACCTAAGAAATCACCTCTTTGTCCAGAATGTTTCTTACATATTCCTTCAGTGCTATACCTTTTGATTCATCTGTCTGAATTATCTTGTTGGTATAGAGACTCCTGTGTCTGAAGAGAAAAAAAACCTCCAGTCTATTTCCATCTGGACTGTGGATACCACCCATGTCTCCAGAATGTGACAAGCCCAGGTATGTCTGATCAGAAAAAATAAGGCTCCTAGTACTGGAGGACAGACACAAGTTCATTGCTGAAGGGCAAAATGACTGCTTCATAGCTCTATTAGAACCTTGAAAGGCAGGTTTACCAACTGCCATGAGTTACCTCTGGAGTATTCCCTGCAGGGTCAGTAACTCCATGTATCTCAGAAATGCTGGTCACTGGAGGTTCTCCTGTTTGACCATAAGCAGCTGTGATTCTTGGATCTTCAGTCCTGAGATAAATATACCTTGCATCCCTCAACCGCCTTTTTAATGGATATACCCAAAGCTTTCCTAAACAGTAGCTCCCCTTCAAATAGAATGGTGAAGAGGGAGGCTGACTTGGAGGATGAGTCATCATCCCAGACACAGAACCACGATGCTTTCCTAGCTGCTATAGATAAAGCCATTTGTTCGAGAGAATATCCAAGTTACATCTAGGAAAGCTTCTATGAAGAAGTCAGTTGTAACCTGAATACTTCAGACTGAATCTTCAATCTTGGCTCTTAACATCTCTCTCCATAATAGCCTTTAGATCTTTAATCACACTTTTCATGGTTCTAGAAACAACTGTGAAAGCTACAGCTGGATGACATCCTGCATCTGCAGGCGTATAAATTTGGACAGGTCTGCTTCCACTTTTCATCAATAGGTTTGCGTAAAAAAAAGCAGAGTTGTCAAGCAATAGCATTATCCCAGAGGCTACCCTGGAAATTGGTGCATCCACCTTAGGTGTGTAGTCCAGGGGGTGGAAGCACCTTCCTCCACAGAGTAAGGTTTGGCCTATTTTTCTTACCCCTAAGGCCTTTGAAATACCTTGGAACTTCCTTTGTAAGCCATGCCCGCATGTCATATGGCTGTGCAGGTATAGGTGATGCTGAAGCGGCTACCTTCTGGAGACAGTCTGTTTTCCTTCCACTGCTTTCCCATCACAACCAGAACATGATGTAGATTTAGACAATACTTTGCAACTTAATTTGTAAGCTATGCCAACATGTCCTGTGGCTTGTTATGGGCAAATGCAAATATTGTGTTCCTCAAACTGTGTACTTTGTCTTTAAGAGATATTAAAAAATGACAAGGTGTTAGAAATGGAACATATTGTTTTTCATGCATGTTGCTTTAAGTTATAACCTCTTATATACCTTCAGTGCTTAATATGTTTACGCCATTTTGTCCCAGACTAAATACAATAACAATAATGCATAGACAAGCTTCAAGGCTATGCTACGCCTCTTTCAGTACATAATATACTGCTGTAACCCTAAGTCGATAAAGATGTTCATACTTTAAGATGCCAATGTGACCTAAGTCAGGAAAATTTCCATGACGTGTACACCCTTTAGTTATGGCCTTGTATTTTTGCCAAGTTAAGGGAGGTCCTAAAATGAAAATGAAAGTAAATGAAAGTAAAATAAGTTACTTTTTCATATATGAACTACGGTGACCCTAAAATGAAGACACCTAAGGAATAAATAGGTATACTTTTAAATGTTAAGACACAGACAGAGGAGAGATTTGGAGACAGATGCTGCTCCATCTTATAATGACATAGAGGCTGACATGATGACATGTTCAGGAGGGTATGTTAATCTATTATTGATATTTGCAAGCATTTAGTTTAATCTTATAAACTCTGCTGTAAATTATTGTAATGGATTTTATATGTCTATATTTATATTTTTATATAATAAATATCTAAAAAGACAAAACTTTATTGCTTATTTTATATTGTATTCTCAATTATTTATATATGTTAAATAGAGGATCCCTTACTAACTATATAAAATTATGGCTAAGATAGCTGTATGGTTAGCCCTACTAAATTCTATGCTTTAAGACGATATAGTGGTAAATAAGGGAACCAGCCGCGGTTACAGCTGAGCAGGTATGGGTGATGCTGAAGAGGTTACTCTCTGAAGACAGTCAATACGTAACGGTTTTCCTTCCACTGCATTCCCATCACAATCAAATAAACAATAAATAATTAAATAATAAAAAATATATTACCTGTAGCAAAGTACTAAAGTAAAAAAAGGGCACTGAACCAGTCAAACAGATTTTAAATAAATTACCCATGTCTGGAGACCCTGCAAATACTTTTTGTGACGAGACCAATCTCGCCACATTGCATTGGAGAAGCCTGGTTGCTCGCCTGCTGCCTTTGGACTATGGCCCCCTTTTAAAAGACTTTATTTTTCCATGCAGAAAAGCTGTATTCGTGCTTTTCTGCCGGTTGTTCGGTAGTTTCAATCTACCGAACAACCGTACGAATGACTGGACCACCTGGGAGCTGGAGTGTGCCGGCAATTAACCTCCCTGAAGCTGCGGTTAACCGCAGCTTAATTGATGAACGCTGGGTGGCCGCCGTTCGTATCCCGAACACGAGGTCGCGGCCATTTTAAACCATACGAATGAACAGCGGTGTTCGCCTCTATTTTCATGGAACTAAAATCGGACACAGTTTTGCGCGAACACCGCTGAAGCCGCCGACCTCCCTTCTTGTTCGGTGAAAGTGCACGAACGGCCCGGTGTTCGGTGTTTTTGTTTGAATGTCTTATACCCCAGATAGGAATCCCATGGAGCCCATTCATATGAAACTGACTGTGTAAAGACTTTGGCTCCATGGCGATTAAACTGTATTCGTGTGGTCTGAGTGCCATTCACCTAATAATGTGCACTCAGACCTGAGCTATCTGGGGATATGTTACATGTCTGTGGTTTATGTAGTAAATGTTATTTTATGTATTTTAAAGTATTATGCTGGTTTTGTGTTCCCACATGTGTAATGGAGTTTTGCCTTTGTCTTGGGAGATAATTGAGTTACTTCCCAATTATCTCCCAGGGCAGAGGGGAGGAAGCCAGGATGCATTGTGGGAATATACTGTGACTGTGTGTCCTATTTGTATACTTGTCTGTCCCTTGTCACAGTCTCCCATTTGGTCCCCTAGGGGAGTGTCCACCAGGTGGGAGACCTGCATAAAAGCCGGGCAGGTAGCCCTCATTAAACAGACCACTGCTTGACCCTCAACATGGAGCCTTGTCTCGTTCTTGGGGGGATTCACTGTATGCTGTTAGAGACTGATTGCCAGGAGTGTAAGCTGTTCGTCTGCTTTTCCTGTTCGTCTGCTAGCAGCTATTTGGAGGTTCCAGTTCGGGAGTTGGAGTGCTATTTTGTATCCAGTTCGTGAGTTTTGGTGTTCTGCAGTAGCTGTGCCTGGATCTCTGGAAAGGGGGCCGATCGCCTAAACGGTTTTTACCCCTTGTGTGCAAAACGGTCCGTTACACTTTTAAATAAGTGTAGGATGTTTACTGTAATATTCCCTCCATTTTATGTACTTTCTGGCAATTCCCCTTATCCAAGATAGCTGCCGCAACTTGTATTCCCATAATGCAAGTCATCGGTATTGGGCCCTTTAAGGCACAAACTGCACATGCGCGGGCCTCTTCCAAGTGCAGTTTAGAGACCGGGGAGAGAGCTCGGTCTGCAGCATACATAGCCCCTGAACACCAAGGGAACCGGGAATAAAGTTCTGGGACCAAGGGGAAGCATAAGAGATACAGTAAAAGTGCCTGCAAGGTGATTAAAAGGCAACCATGTGCAAAAGTCAAAGTTTAAAGGCACCACTGTATAAAGGCATCATAGTATAAAAGGTATCACAGCCTAAGGCACAGCTGCATAATGTACCACAGTTTAAAGACATCACAGTTTAAATGCATCACAGTATAAAAGCATTACAGTATAAGGCACAGCTGCATAATGCACCACGGTTTAACCCCTTAAGGACACATGACATGTGTGACATGTCATGATTCCCTTTTAGTCCAGATGTTTGGTCCTTAGGGGGTTAAAGACATCGCAGTTTAAAGGAATCACAGCGTAAAAGTACCATAGTAAAAAAGCACCATAATATAAAGGCACCACAGAATGAAGGCACCCTAAAATATCAAAAACAAATAAAGTAATGAAGAGAAAAAACATACATGTCCACAAGTAAAGGGAGCAAAATCTTTACATCCTAAGGGCTGTAGGACAGGAAAAAGACTGAGGACCTTAGTGATGGAGCCTCCTTTTAAAGTCTTTTTAAAAGGAGGTGTTTTTTTCTGTCCTATGGGCTGTAAGGGGCATAGCTAACCTATGATGTATATGATGCCATGATTAGCCAGGAAATATAACAGCCCCCTGTTTTCATATATATATTTGGAAGTCTAGGCCAACCCCTTGCACTCCTCCCTGTCATAGGTGCCTCATTCCAGGACCCTATTTAACATTGTACTGCAGAGAGCCCCAGATGGAAAAAATTTCCCCAAGTAAGTTGATTAATCTCATAAAAACAGACATTGGATTGTTAGACTAAGACCTGAACAAATGGGGTGCATTGACGTTGTGGCAGGCTTATGCAATATATGATCATATACTGTAACTAAACCCCCATTATTTTTGCCTAGATTAGATGGATTTTTTTTGTTTTGTTTTGTTTTTAAAGCTAATAAAATCTGTGAGCTTTTAAGTTGCTGTGGATCTTGTGTATTGTATGAATTTGCAACCCATTTATGCATGTTCTGGTGAGTACAACCTCCCGTTTTTCTTTCTATCACATTTCCATAAATTGTACCCCTCACATTAGCAAAATGTTGAAATGAATACAGTTGCATTTATTTCAAATTAATACATTTTTCTCTGTTCAATCTCCCCTTTTTCTCTGCCCTAGGCTCCCCCTGCTTCTCCTCTGCCCCATGCTCTCCCTGCTTCTCCTCCCCTCCGTGATCTTTTTGCTTCTCCTCCGCCCCATGCTCTCCATGCTTCTCCTTCGTCCCTGACTCGCCCTGCTTCTCCTCTGCCCCAGACTCACTCTGCTTCTCCTCTGCCCCAGACTCACTCTGCTTCTCCTCTGCCCCAGACACACAAACTGTCACACATGCAGACATGCAGACACACAGAAACAAACACTGACAAACATATAGATACAGATACACAGACACACCTGCAGATACGCACACTGACATACATACAGATGCACAGATACAGATACAATGATACACGAACATACAGATACAACTACTGACACACATACAGATACAGATAGAATAAAACACTGACACACATGCATATACACAGACACACAGATACACACATACAGGAACACAGACACACATATACATGCCCTGTCACAAAGATACATACCCTGACACATATGCAGATACAGCGAAACACAGAAGCATACACTGGCACACATACAGATACAGATACCCACACTGACATGCAGATACGAACACGGACACACAGATACAGTGACACACATGCATATACAGACATTGACACAGATATAGGCATGGACACACATGCAGATACAGACACTGACACAGATATAGGCACTGACACACATGCAGATACAGACACTGACACAGATATAGGCACTGACACACAAACAGGTACATACCCTGACACAGAGATATATATATATACATACCCTGACACACATGCAGATACACACACATAGATACATACACTGACACACAATGATACATGTCCTGACACACACCCTAACACACAGATACATACCCTGACACACAGATACACATTCTGACTCACAGACACATATACTGACAAACATGCAGATACACACTCACATATATACACTGGCACACTTCTGGATACATAGTCTGACATACAGACACACAGACACACAGACACACACAGACACACAGATATTTACCCTGACACACTTAAGGATACATACCCTGACACACAGATACATATCCTGACACACATGCAGATACACAGACACAAAAACAGACACATACCCTGACACACATACGGACACATACCCTGACACACTGACATAGAGAAACACACAGAATCAGCCAAGTTTCTGGAGAAGAGTCTCTAAGTCATCCATGGACTATAGGGCAAGTGTGTTGGCCCCATGTTGAGCCACAAGGGAGCCCTCTGCACTTAATTGGTATTAGGGTATTTGATGAGGTGATCTCTAAAATTTTGGCAAGGGCAGAGAAAGGTAACTCGCTGAATATGGACATCATACATCCTTTGAAATTCACATTAACCATGGATCTGGATCTGTTCATAATGGCGGATCTTGGTGTATGCAATGGTGTCTCTGGGGGTTCCCATAGCCACTGTTGCTGACTTGCGCACCCTGAAAGCTTGCAGTATTAGGGGATATTTATATCATTTGAAGGACACATAAAGGTATTTAACGTCTGAATAAATGTCAATAAATTTTCTCCGTCCACCTTCTCAGGTATAAGTCGTAGGCATATGTTGCGACGCTAGTGGTGCTTGTATTTTTAGCCCTATGTCATAAAAAAGTAATGGGGATGCAAAAAAAATATTTATTTAAACAAACCCTATATACAGCATGTAAAATGGTGTACATTGTATTTTAGGTAAAATATTTTTTTACTTGGTAAGTTAAATAGATTAATTATAATTTATTATAAACACACAAAAATATATGAATCATTTATCAAAATAATTATTTTAATAAAAATATTTATTTATCATCTGAATAAACATCTTATAGGAAGTATATTACCCTTAGGCAATATTCAGCATGGGCTGATTCATTCTTAAATTATAGACAGCTAGATGTGCTTCCCTATCCATTATTAAACAATTATAAAATTGATTAAGAAAAAAAAAATTATTTCCATTCAGTACACTCTGTACACATTGCAATTTAATTCAAATCTCCAGCAAAATATATTTTGAAGAATCTGACACCTTACTTTCCCAAGAAATTGAATTTTTTATCTAACATACTCTCTTTCAATGTGTTGTAAGTGCCTCTAGCATTTATATAATGTGTAATATTTATATTTTATATTTATATTATGTGTAATGCAGCGCTGTATTTACCGCAAGGTTAACAAGCTGCCCCCCAAGTGCCCTGGCAAATACCTTGTTAGCCTTGACTTATTGGGGCTTAAGAGCTGGGCAGCTGGGCAGCCTTAGGCTCGGACACATTCCATTACAGTCGGGCGGCTAGGGAATTCTGATCTGTGAGCTCTTCCTGATCTGTGAGCTCTTCCGGATCTGCTCCCTCCCAGTCTGTCAGTATGTGTGTGTGTGTGTGTTTGTCTGTCAGTGAATGTGTTGTTATATCTGTCAATGTGTCTGAGTGAGTGTCGGTCAGCGAGTGGGTGTGTCTGTGTGTATGTCAGTCAAAGTGTGTGTTAGTCTTTAACATTAAGAGCAGTGGCCTTGACAGGAAAGGGTGGGACAAATTTAAATTAAGGGGTGCCCGAGTTCCGTCAGGCCAAGGGCAGCACAAATTCAAAATACACCACTGGTGTAATGTAATGTTAAATCTATATTATTAGATATTTGCTTATACCAACATAATTTGAGTAAAATCCATATTATAAATTACACATCCATTCAAGCATTCTCTAGTTTATGTTGTGTTCCCTTTTTGAAATTAAAAAGATTCTATAGTACCTGGAAAACAAAGCCGTTTTCCTGGCACTATAGAATCCTACAGTGCCACTCTCACTTGCGCCCCCCTCCCGCAAGGTTGAAGGGGTTAAAACCCTTTCAGTCACTTACCTGAATCCAGCAACAATGTCCCTCGCGCTGCGTCAGGCTCTGCCCACGCTCCTCCCATGCTGACGTCAGCTGACAGGGGATACCTTATTCGCATGCACGACAATGGCCACGCTCACATTAGGATTTTCCCATAGGAAAGTATTATTCTATGCTTTCCTATGGGGAAAAAATCTGACGCTGGAGGTCCTCATGCAGAAAGTCTGGTAGACAGCCACTCAAGGTGGAGTTAACCCTGGATTGAAGCCCACTGAGTAACGCAGGGGGAAAGTGGGCCTTGACAGGGCCAGAAAGTTGGCAGGTGAATTGTAGGTCAATGGGTGGGTTTAGGTTAAAGAGTGGGGAGGAGAGTTAGCCTGTTAAATAGCAGCTATCTTACATTTAGGCTATTTTAATTTGAGCTGCCCTTACCTGTGAGTTGTCCCTCCCACCCTACCTATATATTTTGCTTGTGTTCCCATTTGGTCACAGTGGCGGGAAAAAGGGCTTGGTTAAACAGGAATTTTGTGGGTTAGGAAAGTGTTAAGCCAAGGTCTAGGCTGGAGGAGGCCGGAGTTAAAGTGTTTGGTAGATTTGAGACCGTCGGTGGCTACGAACCAAGGGGTGTAGGAGTGTCTGGGTACACCCCTGCAGGTAGATAAATGTTGTGGGGCCTCTTTGGTAGGCCGGGTGTTATTTGTTATATATTATTTATAATGTTCATATTGTTCTTTGGTAGGGTCATTGTCAGGGGTATATTGGGGGATGGAGCGGAACGAAGTTATTACTGTTGACAACGACCCTAAATTGTTAATTTAAATATTTAATAAAGCTGTGGACGTTTTACTCCAACAGAATAATTGGTGTCCGTGTATTATTTAAGTATAGTTAGCACATGCCGAATAACGTCTGTGCATATGTCAAGTAATTATTGCAGTTTCTCAATAACTGCAATAATTACTATTGTAGGAAATAATTACTATTTCAATGAGCTGAAGTGGTCTGGGTGCCTACAGTATCCCTTTAAATATATATTTGTATTCAGAATTGTCATAAACAACTTGAATCTTTAAAGTCATATAAAAAAAAAGAAACGGTTTAACCAATAAATGACTATATTTTACCTCTCACTCCCTCTCTATAGTTAGCATGCTACTAGGTGCAATATTTATTAATTAATCATGAATGAGAAAACTACTTGGGTTGGCAATTTAGTGTCTAGAGCATTTGGACATAGTCAATATGTTTAAATTTCCAAATAAATATTATTAACATGGTAGATGTACCTTCTAATTAAATTTGAATATGGTGTGTTTTTTTTTGGTGATTGATGTGTTGGTTTCAGCATCTGAGAAATGGCAGACGTAGTTGGATTTCTACATTCTAGAGTCCAACGTTTAATAAAAATGCTGTGATACAGTAAATTATTTCGTAAAAGATACTTTGTTGATTGACCAGTCTTGTTCAAATTGAGACAAAACAAACATAAATAGTCATATAACACTTGGTGTCAATTGCTTTTATTTCTATGTTAAAAACAGCAACATAAGGTCATGGTAATCAGAGGATCACCAAAAGGATATGACTGGAAAAGGTCACTGACTCTGAGGAACCTCAATTTTTATACATAGGCGACAGAGCCAAAATATGCATAAAACACATACACAAATCCAAGACTGCATCAGTGGTACTGGCTCTTGGGCAAAATGTGATCATTGTTGGCATATATTAATGTAGTTGATAAAAATTGAGCATCATTTAAATGTCACAATATACCTAGGGGTTGTTGCTGGCTATACACCCGTATTAAAATGGTTAGCCCAACATGCTATAAAACACACAGCAAAAGTGGACATATAGAACATGATATTGTTGTCTACACAGTGCCTAATTCTCCCCTGTATCTCACTTGGTATATAAACACGGCTAGAGCAACAGCATTAAGGAACCAGCAATAACATATATATGTATGTTTGTACACATAAATGTCTCTGTGTGTATATGCAAAATCCATTTCACGCAAATGGATCATCAAAAAAGTTACTACAGCTGAGGAGCAAAGCTTAAATAAAAGTATAAAAAAATTGAAAAGTTTATAAAATAACACATGCATGACATTTAAAAGTGCCGTAAGTAAACATAATAATATCCTTGAGATATCAGTAAATTTGACATTTGGATTTATGAAAGCTCCAGAACTTTTTAAAGAATGATTTATCTATAATACATATTTTACTGTTGTATGTTCTATACAGAGTGAGAGCTATTTATTTGGTAACATCAAATTCACTTATATATTTATTATAATTTATTTTCCATAAAAGGGAGATAAATTAACCCAATCTAATCTGAAACGAAAGCAGCATATATTCCTACTGAGACTTGGCAAGGGTCTGTTTCCATTTCTTCAACTCAGCGTCTGTTAGATTGTTGGTTATCTCTCTTCTTACAAATATTGTGAGCTTCCAAGTCTTTTCAGAGAAATAAAGTATGTGCTTGATTTTTCCAGATCTGCCACCAGCCTATCACTGAATGATGATTTAGCACTACATGGTACAATGTGCAAATACCCATTCATTTCAAATCTTGCTTACCCTCCACTGCTAAAGAGAGTACAAGTGTTAACAGCTGTGTTTAAGTGCAAGGGAGCATGTGATGCTGGCATTATTAGAGAGAGGATTTTTTGCTGAAGAGATAGTTCAAGCATGTCTGTTCCAGCAATCATGGAACATATGTTCTTCAACAAGGGAATCATTAACTATTTATCATAAATACACTAATTATCATATCACTATTTATTGCATATACATATGCCCTTTAGCTGTTGGAGCATCAAATCCCATAGTTCTAAATTTTTAGACTTTGATTCAAAGTCACTTCGGAAAATAAACAAAACAAAGTTATTAATGCTATCTACCATGTATAGAGTTTTATTCTCAGTAACTTGCTTTATAAAAATAAACAAAATAATTTCATACAATCCATAATATCCATTTTTTATTATTATTAATAATATTATTATGATCATCATCATCACTATTATTCCAAAAAGTGCCTTCTTATATAATTTTAGAGTGTAGCAAATATTACTATATTTAAAGTTTATTAGTTGAAGATTTTAAATGTTCTGTGGTACACAAATACATTTAATCTAATACTGATACAATGTTTAGTCTAGAACTTGGCTTCTCAACCCATGGTATGTGTTCCCCAGGGAAACGCACACCTAAAGCAATGGGTACGCTACCCAAATACAGTGCCCAGGGGGAAGAGATGAAGATGACAGCAGCCACACTAGACCAAGTGAAAATATCCACTCCAGCTATTCCAAAGGTGTCAGTATCCTCTGTGTGGAAATGTGTATGTATCAGTATTCTCTGTGTGTAACTGTGTGCAAGGCCGCCACCAGAAATTTTGGGGCCCCTAACTCAGCTCAGGGTCTGGGCACCCCGGGGGCCCGCCTCCAAGCCCGCGCACAGGGTCCGCCTCCAAATCCCGCCCACATGAAAACACACACAGACACAAACACACACTGATACAAAAAGACACAAATACACACACACAGATACATACTAACAGACACACATACTGAAACAGACATACACACATATAGGCATACATACTGACACACACATACTGAGACATACACACATATACAGACACACAGTCATACATAGTGACAGACAGACCCATACTAATATACATACAGACACACATGCATACCCACTGTACAGCGCTACAGAATTTGATGGCGCTATATAAATAATAAAATAATAAAATAATAATAATAAGGACATACAGACACATACATACATACTGACATACATACAGACACCGACATACATACACGCATACATACAGACATATATACATGCCTTCATACAGACAGACATACATGCATACAGACACTGACATCCATACACACACAGACAGACATTCACAATGACATACAGACATACATTCATACTGACATACATTGATACTGGCATACATACAGACATACTGACAGACATACATACTGACATACATTCATACAGACAGACATACATGCATACTGACAGACATGCATGCATCTACTGACATCCATATACATATACATACATACATTCATAATGACATGCAGACATACATACAGACATACATTCATACTGACATAAATACACTGACATCCATACACACATACATACATTCATACTGACATACAGACATACATATATACATACATACATACATGCAGACATACATTCATGCATACTGACATACACGCATACTTACAGACATACACACACACAGACATACATTCATAATGACATACAGACATACATTGATACTGGCAAACATACATACATACATACATACATACAGACATACATTCATGCATACTGACATTCATGCATACATACAGACATACATTCATAATGACATACATACATACATACATACATTGATACTGGAATACATACATACATAGTGACAGACATATATACATACTGAAAGACATACATACATTCATACAGACTGACATACATACTGACATACATGCATACAGACACTGACATCCATACACACATCCATACATACATTCATAATGACATGCAGACATACATACTGACAGACAGACATACATGCATGCATACAGACACACACACACACAGCTCATTTTTCAGCCACCCTCCTGTTCTTACCTTTTCTTTGTAGGAGGGTGGCTGGGGCTGATGGGAGTCAGCGCGGCTCTCCCTCTTCATTGGCCTCCATGCTGGCTCTCCTCCCGCGCGGTTGCACTTTTTTTTTAAGGGGCCCGGTCGCGCTATAACACAGCCAGAGCGCTGACCGGGCCCCTGAAGATATAGGGCCCATCGGGTGGCCCTATGTGCGTGGGCCACCCGATGGGCCCCATTAGTATGCGGGCCAACGGTGTAACTGCACCGGCGGCAATTCTGCCGCTACACGTGGGGCCCGGGCACCGCCGGGCAGCCCTGGCTGTGTATCAGTGTCCTCTGTGTGTTACTGTGTGCATGTCAATGTCCTCTGTGTGTATATGTGTGTGTGTCAGTATCCTCTATATGTAAGTATATGCATGTATTGTATTTTTATTTTGTGACTTTTATACTTCAGATTATTAGTTCATATGCAATATTCACATTCAGGAATTTCCTGGAAGTCATAATTTGACCGACCACACGCATGGCCCCCTAGCTGAAAATAGTTCCAAAGAATCACAGCTAAGTACCGCTGGGTACCCGGAACGGCAAAGTCTTCATGCCGAAAATAGTTCCAGGGCTTTCGTGGCTAAGTCCCCATGAAGTTTATTCTCGGTTTTGGTCCATGCGAATGGCCACCAGGGAGCTAGCGTTTGGTTCTATGTGCACTAATGGAAAGTGCCGTACCAGGGGAAACAGGCGGAATAAAATTTGGGTCTTTACAGTCACTGACCTGGCCCAAAGTCGGTAGGCAGGAGGCTGGCAAGCAGGTTCCTCCAGGAGCTTGTGGCAAACTCACAAGGACAGGGGAGTTTGTCACATTCACTAGCTTCAATCAGGCTTTTTCTCTAATATGGGATTCACTTAAATATCAGAGTATCCACATTTCATTTGGAATTTAAATAAATAGAAATTTCTTTCTTGAGGCAGGATTTTATTTAGACATGCAGGGGTATTTCTCCATGAAAGAGTGAGAAACACTGGTCTACAAAATATGACAGTTTGATGTCTGCAATAAAGGTGCCCACATAAGTAAAGAAGCACAGTATATTTAAAGGACCACTATAGGCACCCAGACCACTTCAGCTTAATGAGGTGATCTGGGTGCCTGGTCCATCTAGGGTTCACCCTTTTTTCTATAAACATAGCAGTTTCAGCGAAACTGCTATGTTTATGTTAGGGTTAATCGAGCCTCTAGTGGCTGTGTCATTGACAGCCGCTAGGGGGATTCCGGGTTTCTCACTGTGAAAATCACAGTGAGAAGACACAGCATCAATAGGAAAGCATTCTGAATGCTTTCCTATGGACTGGCTGAATGCGCTCTCGGCTCTTGCTGCGCATGCGCATTCAGCTGAAGAGGAGGAGAGGAGGCGGAGAGGAGGAGGAGAGCTCCCCACCCGGCGCTGGAGAAAGAGGTAAGTTTAACCCCTTCCTCTCCATCCAGTCCAGCGGGAGGGGGACCCTGAGGGTGGGGGCCCCCTGAGGGCACTATAGTGCCAGGAAAACGAGTATGTTTTCCTAGCACTATAGTGGTCCTTTAACAATTTGTGTTATTATAATTTTAGAATTCTGTTTCTGTTTCCATGGTGTACATGCAAAGTGGCAATAGCATTTAAAATACTCTCATATGTAGCTCAATTAATTAACCTTTTTAACATTATTTTGGAAACTTAAAGAAAAGTTTAGTTACATTATTTTTGAAAAGTCTTTTGATTCATTATTAATAGAGTTGAGCGAACCCGGACTGTAAAGTTCGGGCTTGTACCGAACATTAGGTTTTTTGGACCCCGGACCCGAACACGGACATATCACTGTATGTTCGGGTTGGAGTTCGGTGTTCGGCAATTTAATGGCGTGTTTTGAAAGGCTACAGGGCAGCCAATCAACAAGCGTTTGACTTGTGTGCCCTTAGAAGCCATCACAGCCATGCCTACTAATGGCATGGCTGTGATTGGCCAGTGCAGCATGTGACCCAGCCTCTATATATAAGCTGGAGTCGCTTAGCGCCGCACCCACATGTGGTCTTATTAGTGTAGGGAGAGGATGCTGCCGCTGATAGGGACAGCTTAGGAAATAATTCTGCAAACTAGTACATTAGTGGGGAGGGGTGCACTTCATATCTGAGAGTCAAATAGAAGCTTCAAATACCGCGGTTACATCGGAGTTTTAAAAAGTCCATTTTTTTTGGTGCTAAATAGTACATTAGTGGGGTGCACTTCATATCTAAAAGAGTCAAATATAATCGTCAAATACTGCTGTCACATTGCAGTTTAAAAACGTATAAATTTTTGGGTGCTAAAAAGTACATTAGTGGGGTGCACTTCATATCTGAGAGTCAAATAGAAGCGTCAAATACTGCTGTCACATTGCAATTTTAAAACTTAAAATTATTTGGGTGCTAAACTGATAAAAAATATTTTAGTGGGGTACACTTCATATCTGAGAGTCAAATCGAAGCGTCTAATAGTGTGCTTACAGCGCAGTTGTAAAAATTCTAATTTTCTGGGTGCTAATCTGCTAAATGGTACATTTTGGGGGCCTGCGGTGCACTTCATATCTGAGAGTCAAATCGAAGCCTCTAATAGTGTGCTTACAGCGCAGTTGTAAAAATTCTAATTTTCTGGGTGCTAATCTGCTAAATAGTACATTTTGGGGTGTGCACTTCATATCTGAGAGTCAAATAGAAGTATATAATAGTGTGCTTACAGCGCAGTTGTAAAAATTCTAATTGTTCTGCTGCTAATCTGCTAAATAGTACATTTGCGTCCTCCGGTGCACTTCATATCTGAGAGTGAAATTGAAGCATCTAGTAGTGTGCTTACAGCGCAGTTGTAAAAATTTTAATTTTCCAGGTGCTAATCTGCTAAATAGTAAATTTTGGGGCCTGCGGTGCACTTCATCTCTGAGAGTCAAATCGAAGCGTCTAATAGTGTGCTTACAGCGCAGTTGTAAAAATTCTAATTTTCTGGGTGCTAATCTGCTAAGTAGTACATTTTGGGGCGTGCACCTCATATCTGAGAGTCAAATAGAAGCATATAATAGTGTGCTTACAGCGCAGTTGTAAAAATTCTAATTGTTTTGCTGCTAATCTGCTAAATAGTACATTTGCGTCCTGCGGTACACTTCATATCTGAGAGTGAAATTGAAGCTTCTAATAGTGTGCTTACAGCGCAGTTGTAAAAATTCTAATTTTCTGGGTGCTAATCTGCTAAATGGTACATTTTGGGGGCCTGCGGTGCACTTCATATCTAAGAGTCAAATCGAAGCCTCTAATAGTGTGCTTACAGCGCAGTTGTAAAAATTCTAATTTTCTGGGTGCTAATCTGCTAAGTAGTACATTTTGGGGCGTGCACCTCATATCTGAGAGTCAAATAGAAGCATATAATAGTGTGCTTACAGCGCAGTTGTAAAAATTCTAATTGTTTTGCTGCTAATCTGCTAAATAGTACATTTGCGTCCTGCGGTACACTTCATATCTGAGAGTGAAATTGAAGCTTCTAATAGTGTGCTTACAGCGCAGTTGTAAAAATTCTAATTTTCTGGGTGCTAATCTGCTAAATGGTACATTTTGGGGGCCTGCGGTGCACTTCATATCTGAGAGTCAGATCGAAGCCTCTAATAGTGTGCTTACAGCGCAGTTGTAAAAATTCTAATTTTCTGGGTGCTAATCTGCTAAGTAGTACATTTTGGGGCGTGCACCTCATATCTGAGAGTCAAATAGAAGCATATAATAGTGTGCTTACAGCGCAGTTGTAAAAATTCTAATTGTTTTGCTGCTAATCTGCTAAATAGTACATTTGCGTCCTGCGGTACACTTCATATCTGAGAGTGAAATTGAAGCTTCTAATAGTGTGCTTACAGCGCAGTTGTAAAAATTCTAATTTTCTGGGTGCTAATCTGCTAAATGGTACATTTTGGGGGCCTGCGGTGCACTTCATATCTGAGAGTCAAATCGAAGCCTCTAATAGTGTGCTTACAGCGCAGTTGTAAAAATTCTAATTTTCTGGGTGCTAATCTGCTAAATAGTACTTTTTGGGGCGTGCACTTCATTTCTGAGAGTCAAATTGAAGCATATAATTGTGTGCTTACAGCGCTGTTGTAAAAATTCTAATTTTCCAGGTGCTAATCTGCTAAATAGTACATTTTGGGGCCTGCGGTGCACTTCATTTCTGAGAGTCAAATAGAAGCGTCTAATAGTGTGCTTACAGCGCAGTTGTAAAAATTCTAATTTTCTGGGTGCTAATCTGCTAAATAGTACATTTTGGGGCATGCACTTCATTTCTGAGAGTCAAATAGAAGCATATAATTGTGTGCTTACAGCGCAGTTGTAAAAATTCTAATTGTTTTGCTGCTAATCTGCCAAATAGAACATTTTGGGGCCTCCGGTGCACTTCATATCTGAGAGTCAAATCGAAGCGTCTAATAGTGTGCTTACAGCACAGTGGTAAACATTCTTATTTTCTGGGTGCTAATCTGCTAAATAGTACATTTTGGGGCGTGCACTTCATATCTGAGAGTCAAACAGAAGCGTCTAATAGTGTGCTTACAGCGCAGAGGTAAACATTCTAATTGTTTTGCTGCTAATCTGCTAAATAGTACATTTTGGGGCCTGCTCTTCATATCTGAGAGTACAAATAGAAGTGTCTAATAGTGTGCTTACAGCGCAGTTGTAAAAAATCTGATTTTCTGGGAGCTAATCTGCTAAATAGTACATTTTGGGGCCTTTTCTTCATATCCAAGAGTCAAATAGAAGCATCTAATAGTGCGCTTACTGCGCAGTTGTAAAAATTCCAATTGTTTTGCTGCTAATCTGCTAAATAGTACATTTGCGGCCTGCGGTGCACTTCATATCTGAGAGTTAAATTGAAGCGTCTAATAGTGCGCTTACTGCGCAGTTGTAAAAATTCTAATTGTTTTGCTGCTAATCTGCTGCTTACATTGGAGTTTTAAAAAGTCAATTTATTTTTTGGGGGGCTAAATAGTATATTTGGGGTGTTCACTTCAGATCTGAGAGTTCAATCGAAGTGTAACTTTGATACGAATTTACTACATCGGTCACTTGTAATATTGTTTCACACCTACAACACTTTTTACACAGATCTAAGTGATAGAAAACAGATTGATATTTTCTACACTAGAAACTACCAGATAACAAGCTGCTTTATTTAAACCAGTTATCAATAGCTAAGAGGTACTTAACCCCTTAAAACCGGAGGGCATACTATTACGCCCTATTCTAAGCGGCTCTAAACGCCGCAGGGCGTAATAGTACGTCCTCACGGTTTTTCTTACTTACCCGGTCGCCGGCGATCCCACGCCGGCGATCGCGGTCGGCGTACTCACTTGGGATCCCTGGGAGTCCCCCGCGGTGGATCCTGCCTCCTCTGGCCCCCCTGGCCATGTGAGAGTGAGGTCCTTGCGAGGACCTCACAATCACATGGCCGGGTTAGCTGGCTGCTGCATTGTCAGCAGGGGGACTGCCTGTAATGACAGTTAGACCCCCTGCTGGCTGGAAATTAAATAAAATAAAGTTTAAATCAGTGTAAAAAAAATATTATATACTTAGATCATATATATTGTATATATATGATCTAATACACATATACATATACAAACATACACTGTCTAGGTGTATTTTACTATTAATATATATTAATATATTATTATATATATATTAATATCAAATTACACGTAGACTGATACTGGCTAAATATATATATATATATATATATATATATATATATATAATTATTGTTATATGTATTTATATATAATATAAAAAAAAATGTAAATACGTAAAAATAAAATAAAAAAATAATAAAAAATAAATAATTAAAAAATATGTAGATGTGTGTTATTTCATTCTAACTGTATTGTGATATTAATATATATATATATATATTTATATCAAAATACACGTAGAATGAAATAATATATATATGTATATACTTATACGTATATATCACTATATATATATATACCTATATATAAATAAAATTATTTTTAAAAATTATTTATATATACAAATATATACACATACGTATATATATATATATATATATATATATATATATATATACATATATTAATTCTACATAAATATTTATGTAATACTTTTACATAATTAGGTATTTTAATTAATTACAATTAGCGGTACCTGCCTGACAACCCATGCCGAAAGTATAGGGAATTTAACTTGCTGGCACTATGTTTAACCCTATAACTTTCCAAGACACCATAAAACCTGTACATGGTGGGTACTGTTTTACTCGGGAGACTTTGCTGAACACAAATATTAGTGTTTCAAAACAGTAAAATGTATTAAAACTATGATATCGCCAGTAAAAGTGACGTGTTTTGCATTCACACGGATGATATTATTGCTGTGATAATTTTTACTGTTTTGAAACACAAATATTTGTGTTCAGTGAAGTCTCCCGAGTACAACAGTACCCCTCATGTACAGGTTTTATGGTGTTTTCAAAAGTTATAGGGTCAAATATAAGGCTTGTGTTTCATTTTTTTCACATTAAAATTCGCCAGATTGGTTACATTGCCTTTGAGACCCTATGGTAGCCCAAGAATGAAAATTACCCCTATGATGGAGGACCATTTGCAATAGTAGACAACCCACGTTATTGCAAATGGGCTATGTCCAGTCTTTTTTAGTAGCCACTTAGTCACAAACACTGGCCAAAATTGGCATTTTTTGAATTTTTCACACACAAACAAATATTAACGCTAACTTTGGCCAGTGTTTGTGACCAAATGGCTACTAAAAAAGACTGGACATACCCCATTTGCAATACCTTGGGTTGTCTACTATTGCAAATGGTATGTCATTATGGGTGTAAATTTCATTCCTGGGCTATTATACAGTGTCAAAGGCAAGGTAATCAATCTGGCGAATTTCAATTCCAAATGTAACGTTCTACATTTTACCCTGTAACTTCCCAAAACACCATAAAACCTGTACATAGGGGCTACTGTTTTACACGTGAGACTTTGCTGAATAAAAACATGTGTATTTTATTGCAGTAAAAGCAAACAGTATTATGACTTTGACAGTTAAAATGTCATGAAGAACTAAAAAAATAACATTTCTTATTTTCTCCCATTTTTTTCATATTAAATTATGTTTCATATATTAATATTTGATATTAAATGAAAGCCCTGTTTCCCCTGAATAAAATGATATATAATAAGTGTAGGTGCATTTAATATGAAAGAGGTGAATTACGGTTGGACAGACATATAGAGCAAATGCCAGGTTTTGTTTACGTTTTGTTTTGTTCACAATGTGTACATTTGGCTCAGTCTTTAAGGGGTTAAACAATATTGTAATTCTGTTGCAATACTCTCACAAGTCAAACTGAGAGGTCAGTTTATAGGGAAAACTGTTGCCTGGATACAATTCTAAAACAATTTCCATATGTCCTTTGCAGACTTTACATGCTGGAAAAACACAGGTGCCAACTGTTGTGGCTTTCTGCAGTGTGCATACTGGCAAGGAGGGCAGGGTTGAGGAGTGGGTGGAAGATGATGTGGAGGATGATGAGGTCCTAGATCCCACATGGAATCAAGGTCATGCGAGTGACGTGTGCAGTTTGAAGGAAAAGGTGCTGGTCACACTGAGACACCAGCACAGCATAAGAGGGAGCAGGGTGCAAAAGCGGAGCGGCTGTCCCCTAGCGCTCGTCGCAATGTATTAGCTGGAGAGTTACCAGTTATCCAAGTAATACATGTAGCGATCAAAGGATCCATAATAGAGTTGAGCAAACCCAAACTGCAAAGTTTGGGTTTGTACCAAATATAACGATCCATTCGTAGTTTCACAGTCAGGTGGGCAGTCTGGTGACCAGGACCCAGACACTGTCTGGGCGGCGGTCGGACTACCGGGACCCAGTATGCCTGATGTTCAAGTTAGGAGTCACAGTGTGGAATGGATTAGCAGGGTCTGGTGCAGGGATATTCACATTGTGGATTGTGAGTGATTTTAGACAATAAATGTAGTAGCTTTAGTTTGTTTGGTGAGTTGTCCATGTTAACAATGGAAAGGCAAGAATGTCGAGCAGTAGTTATTAGTAACAATAAATGGCAATTTCACCTTTAAAACAAGATGCTAGGGCATCCAGAGGTATAAGACTTACCCATGTAATAGCAAGAATATATTTAGAGTCAAATATAATAAATAGTTTCCGCAGATGATGGGGTGATATTAGAATATATACAGTATGAGAGGGGTCTACGAATGGGGTATAAAGTTGAACGGCTGAGTGAATAAAAATTAAGCCACTACAATGCTGAAAATTACAAAGATGACTTTTGCAAGGGATTCCATAAGTGCAGTTAGCGCAATTTATTTGCTTATTACTGCTGAATGTGAAGTTACTCAGTCTGTAACTTAAATAAGTCTTGGAAAAACTCCAACTGGCCCCCCACCTTTGCAATCTAAGCTTGCAAAGGTGTTAATTCCTACAAAAATAAAACTCTATATGCCTATTGGTTGTTTTAAAGTGAAGAGCACAGTTTTTTCAATTTATTATTGTGATTTCAACAGACTGAATCACTTCCTATCCAACAGTCAAAGGCAGTTCAATTACTCTACCTGCACTAACAGGATCCCTTCCACCACTTTCCCCTTAGTACTCGTTGGTTTGTCTCAAAGCAAATGATCATGCTCATCCATCACACTCTTTATTTTGCCAGTTATAAGCCTGTATGGTGCTTTGCAGATATAGAATTTGGCCAGTCCACTGATTGCCCTAAATTTTGGCAAACTAATCTCCTTATTACTCTTGTAGTGAACTTTGCTTCTATATGTTCTATATCTTTTGGCTTTGAATGTTGCGATCCAGATCTGCAGTAATAAAGTCTTTTTAAAGGTTGTTCAAAAGACTGAAGTTGCTGGTAGCCCATATGGTAAAGGCAATCCATATTGTATTGTATGTAGCAGGAATTATTTTAAGCTTGCAAATGTTTTACCACAGCAGTTCATTCTTGCTGACTGGGATACAATGAAAGATTGCAATAATTATAAAACTTCCTTCTGTGATTTTCCTCAAAAATACCACAATCACTGGTACCATCGGAAAAAGCTGGTCAAAAATTAGTGTTTCAAAACAGTAAACCGTATTACAACAATAATATCGTTAGTAAAAGTGCCGTTCATGTGTAAAATATGCAAAAAAGCTTCAATTTTACAAAAAATATCATCGTTGTAATACAATTTAACATTTTGAAACACTAATATTTGTGTTCAGAGAAGTCTCCTGAGTAAAACAGTACCGCCCCCATGTACAGATTTTTTTGTGTCTTGGAAAGTTACAGGGTCAAATATAAGGCTTGCAAATTAAATTCTCTGCATTTTCTGCCTGGGTTGTCAGGCATGTCAATCAAATTTTTAATTAATAAAATCACATCATTATGCTAAACGATTACTTAAATATACACGTAGAATTTTAATATATATATATACCTATATATATGTATTTAAATTCTCCATGTATACTTATGTAATCATTAATATAATGATATATATTTATCTATATACATATATTTGCGGTTATTTGTATTTTATATATAGACAGATATATATAGAATGTCATTCTAAGTGTATTTTGTTACATATATATATATATATATATACATATATATGTATATATATATATATATACATGCAATATATATATATTTTAATAACAAAATACACTTAGAATGAAAATACATATGTATATATAATTTATTATCATTTTTAAAATATTTAATTTAATTTATTTTATTTTATTTATTTATTATTGTAATTATACGTGTATATATATATATATAGATATATATATTTATATATATATATATATAAATGTAATATATGTATATATATAAATATATATATATATATATATCTTATATATATGTAACTTCCTTCTAAGTGTATTTTAATACTAATAAATGTACTTATATTAATATTAAAATACACTTGTATGACATTACATAAATATAAGATGTATTTACATTATATATCATATATATATATATATATATTTACATTTAATTTATTTTACATGTTTAATAATTATTTTTTTTACACTACCCACCAGCAGGGGGACTGTCTGACAGCCCAGACAGTCTCCCTGCTGGCAGATCCACAGCCAGCTATAGGGGGCCAGGTGATCGCTCTTCGCTCTTTGAGAGCGATCACATGGCCCCCAGGGGCCTGATTTGCCGGGGGAGGGCTGCCTGGGCTGTCAGGCAGTGCTCCCGAAGAGGATAGTGGCAAAGGTAAGTACCGCGGACCTCCTGGGGGCTTAAGCCATTACGGCGTTCTATGCTGCCGCAAGGCTTTAAAGTCCATTATAATGGGGATAACATAGAACACCGTAACGGCGTTAAGGGGTTAAGTGTACAAAATAAGCTTAACATATACACTTTATATTGTGTGTCATATGATTGTGTATCTCTAGTACAAAATGTAGGCATATAGTCACTCTATATCACGATAACAAGTTAAGCCCACCACTATGTCTAAGTTCTCCAAAGTCTGTGGGTCCAACCTAATTTTACCATGGAAGATAACTAAATCTTTGGCTACATAACTTACTTACATGGATGCTTTGTATGCTTCAAACAACCTACTTAAAATGTTTATGATTACCTGGGAATTTCTTATCAACTGTGTGCAAGACTTGGTATGAGCTAAAAACCACTGACCGTGAATTATGTAATAATGGTGCAGCTGCAGTGACCTCAACGTACATACAAAATTCATAAAGAGACATCACAACAAAAAAAGATAGTGTATCTTATCTTTGAAGACTACTTTAGATTTTACACATATCAAGTAAAGAAGATGACAATTTAGTCACACAACAAGGTCATACTGCATTAAGCGCACTACTATTAAATATTATATGTGCTGCAATATCAGCCTTGCCATATTAGAGCTATATTAATTATACACAGTGCATTATGATATGGCTTACCCTGTGGTTCATTACTAGGATCAGAATCCCTCACAAGTATGAACCTTGACTCCTTTGTCTCAAAACATTAGGCGCCGCAATAATAACTTTTTTTTTAAATAAAGTTGCTATGGTGCATGGAGGTGTCTTACCTTAAGGGGTTAACAAAATTTCAGTAAGGAATGTTCCTTTTTTCCGCACAGTTTATGAATGGGGATCTAAAGATAGGCTAAGAGCCTGTTGGATGTTTCCTGAATGAAGCCTTGGACCATTGCTAGAAAGAACTGGGCAGAAAGAACAAGCTCAGTCTTCCCTTCACTAGGATTAAATCCTGGCACTATGTCCTAGGATCTCCTGGCACTATAACAATTTTATTGAGATTAGGTTGTCATGGTGCCCGGAGTGTTCCTTTAACTGATGGACTACCGAGGCTGCAGGACCCTGCTGTAGTAGGCATTGCAAGGATAATAATATACATACAATGGCCAAATATATTTGTCTATGCAATATATTTCAATTTCTTTTTCTTTGAAATGTGGAACAAGTGAAGTTGGGACCCAAATGATTACTGTTATACTTAGATTAGGACAATTGAAAAATTGCCTTTTTTCTCCTATTACCTGCCTATACATCTTATCTATACTATAGAAGATGATATATATATATATATATATATATATATATATATACAAACACACACACATACAATTTTGCATATTGTCATGTTATCAGCCTGTCATTCTTGTATCACTTCAGGAGTTTGCTATGCTTCAATAGGTTTGCAGCAGACATTCTCCTAATAGTTATATCAGTTATACTGACAAAACCATGGAAGTTGTCATGACATACATGTTTGACAGTTGTTATTTGTATGTTTTTCCTATTACATATTATTTTTGAAGCCTGCAATTTATTGTAAACTGACAGTTCATGATTGAAAGCTGTTGTAGTTAAGCGTCAGTAACAATGTTATGGATTTTGTTTATTTCATATCTTACAAACCTGAAAAAAACTATTGTCATGTTTAAATTTAAATAAATATGTGCATCACTAAGCCACTTTTGTTCTGCAATTACTACCATAATATATCTGTCATTAATTTAGGTATTTATATATAAAATTCAGTGTGTTATACAATATCAATTTCATTTCAGTAGGATATTAAGTACAGAATTGAGTGTATTAGATATTAGACTTGTGCATTTGCTTTCTCCCAAATCGCAATAAGTCAGAATTTTGGGCAATTGCTGATTCGTCTGAAATCCCAAAGTTCGAACCACGAATCACACAACAAACAAAACACACAATGCACAAACCGTTTTGTTTGATTCATAATTTGTACTTCTGTCTATGGCATCAAAAAAAAAGATGACTGATGTAAAAAAATATTAGTGATAGATATTGGATGTGGATAGGACCGTCCGTCCCCTACACAAAAGGATTTATGAACATGTTAACAATATTCGTAAAGGTATAGATCATCATAGTGTTTCTGCCCACTTTAAAAGGTGCCATAATAGTGACCTCAGTGGCCTCACATTTTTAGGTATTCAATTAGTTAAGAAACCATGGCAAGGAGGTAACTTTATCCAACATTTAGGGAAAGAAGAAATGAAATGGATTCACACATTAAATACCCTTGAACCTAAGGGTCTTAACATTGAATTCGACTTGTATAACTTTTTTTAATATTTTTTAATATTTTTTTATATTTTTAATATTTTCAATATTTGTTATTTTTTTATTTTCTACTCTACATGCTGTCTTTTAGTATATTTAGGTATTTTATTTTAATAAGATGATTATTAATTACATTCTTCCTTTTCTTCCTTTATAGAAGGTTTTTTTTCGGGTACACACATATGTGTATATATATTCTCTTATTCTGTGTCTGTTTTTATCCTTTATTAAGATGCCAATAAAATAAATATATGTGTAATATATGTTTTCTACTATTATTATTGTTGTTTTGAATAAGACATATGGACATTTATATACTAGATATCCCTGAGGAAGTGTTATTTTCAAATTGCTGTTGTATATTTTATGAGACTTCTTAAAATAGACATTTAGAAGATCAACCCCTAATGAGATCATGGGGAGTCTTTGAAATCATTGATGTATACCACACCCATTGCATGGGCTTTAAAAGGCAGGACCAGCTACATCAGGACGTGATCTGAGGAAGCCGATTGGGCGAAACGCGTCATCACGTCGATTACGTCATCACGCCATCACATGACCGGACGGAACTCCGAGTTTCATGAAGTGAAACCTGCAGTGCCGAAAATTACCAAGGACTGGTAGATATTCGCAATACAGTACAGATAAAAGGTTGCCAGACTTCTAAATGGAAACGGGGACTGTGGATTTTAACTTTTAATAAAGGCTGTTTACATTGAGAGCTGGCGTTCTGCCTACTTGTACCATCATTGAAGTCCTGGTTTGAGGACTATAAGCTGGATCAGTTAGAGCAGGCTTTTACTGCTCTCTCTTTGTGAGTGATATTCCTATTTTAATACTGTTGGTTCTTATACTTATTTTTAAACAATGTTATGCTATGTTTCTCCATTTTATATCTCCCTATACATAAGTTCTCATTTGATTTGGAGCACCGAAGGAGATATACATTTTTTCTGTAAGTTATTACTCGGATATTTGTCTTTCACTATTTCACTTGCAATTTTGCACATATGTTACACTGAGTGTGGTTATACTGTGTACACACTCCTTGTTTTTTGCACTAATTTATGCACTATTTGCACTTTTAAATATTTAAAGGTACAGCGCACCTATTTTATTTGTACCATAGTTATTGGATGGTCATAATATGGTAATTTTATTCACAGATCAAGTTGGAGTGACCAATAGAGGGAGAAAATAAGAAGCAGTAAAAAAAAAAAAAAAATTTCTATTAAATATTTAAAGGAGCACTATAGTACCAGGAAAACAAACTAATTTTTCTGGCACTATAGGGTTATTAGGCCCCCAACCCCCTCAGGACCCCACTGCCGCTGGGCTGAAGGGGTTAAAACCCCTTCAGCCACTTACCTTAATCAAGCGCCGGGCTCCCTCGGTGCTGGTGACCTCTCCTCCCAATGCCGATGTCAGCTCAGAATGCGCATGTGCGGCAAGAGCCGCGCGCATTCAAACCCCCCATAGGAAAGCATTCCTCAATGCTTTCCTATGGACGTCAGCGTGTCCTCAATGCGATTTTCGCATTGAGGATCGCAGAAGCGGCCTCTAATGGCTGTCAGGGAGACAGCCACTATAGGCTGGATTAACCCTCAATGTAAACATAGCAGTTTACAGCCGCAGGGTTAAAACTAGGGGGACTTGTCACCCAGACCACTTCATTGAGCTGAAGTGGTCAGGGTGCCTATATTGGTCCTTTAATATATATATTTTGCTGTTATTAAAAAAAAAAAAAAAATCATCAGTTTAACACCTGTGGTTCTGCCCAAAGCTGTAAGAATTCCTAAGGCAGAATGTAACTGTGGATTAGTTATACTAATCCATATCATGGATAAACTGCTATTTCAAGCTGAGGATATTCATATGGTGCTGTCAGCCTATCACTGCTACCCACTGCTGCTTGGCCTCCATATGAGCATCACACAAGTAACTGAAGATGTTCTGGGTTTGGTGATTGCTCTTCAGGGTTTGTCTTTCAACTATAAGTCCCTCAGACAGGAGAAAACACAGTAAAACAGTCAAACTATGTATTCACTTATTTATTTATTTATTTATTTACAATTCTCATATAGCATTCCTATCCGGAGCAGTTCATAAATTAAGTAAAAAGGACTAACACTCAGTGTGAAACTTAGCTTTGGACACTTATATACAAGTATCAAAAGAAATGTGGCGTGCATTCTTGGTAACAGTGCCATGGCATCCAAGAGTCCAACAGAAGAAAGGCAGAAAAAGGACAGAAAGAAAATGACATATGGAGCTATTTACAAATACTTACACTTATCGGAATGCTAGATTATGCAGTTCTTCACATTTAACCCTTGGTTTCAAACCCAAAGATTAGAATGTACATTATTGGAACCCTGCAAACTGTCTGCTCAATCATTATCACAGAAGCAAATGGTCCCACCTTGTGACATAAGCAAGTTAGAAACATATTCCTTATTTCTGTGCTTGTAGCATGACCGTCATTGTACATTTTTTAAATGTGGTCAGCTCTCAACTGGCAGTTTCTGGAAAAGAGGAAAATCTAGGTGGGTGTATTTCATGCGTTTGCAGAATGAACTAAAGTGGATATGCTTTACGTGCTCATCTAAATGCTATTTTCATGTTTTTTGGCTGCAAATAGAGATGTTACTCAGAACAGACAATAGGGTTTCACTTTTGGATCCTGCAATTTAGCCTTGTCCTACATACAAGCACAGTAAACAGCACTGAAGTAAAATAAACTTACAACAGAAAATCGTAACTAGCAGTTAAATTGTTAGGAGTAGTTTAGTAACAAAATATTATCCCATGCCGATGACACATTTTGTACACATAGCATGCATTATATATTACAGCCCCGCCATTTGTATAAAATAGTGCATCGCATAACAAGACATGTTCATTGATGTTTTATATTTTTAATTGACACTTTCACAAGCACAGTTTTTATTTTGCATGAAACATTATTAGACCAGCAGAAAACAAAAGTATGAAAATAAGAAATAAAAAAAAATAATAATAAGATAAGGCAATTGGAAAATGTGTGTACAAAAACTGAATGGCAGCATTAAATTACATTTTATGTGTAGTTTGGGTCTATCTACATCTCTGTCATATTAAAATAAACCTTTTCCTTTAAGATACAGGATGACCAGTTACCAAAAAAATAAACTTTACAATTTAAAAATGTGTTGCGATTGGCCAATTTCATAGGCGAAGTGAAGTGCATCATATGGCCATGGTTAGCAACACTGCTGTGAAGTATGAACCTATTACAGTTAATATGGCTCTGGAGATTTTTTTTATTATGTAAAATGTTGTTAAGTGTCTGAAAATATGCAGCTTATAAAACCCAGCTTAAGAAATGGATCATGCTGCTTCTTTGCTCCCTGGTTGCCAATTTAATTCTAAAGGCTCATCAGCGTAAAAAAAAGAGGACCACTTCACAGGTGCTTTAAAAAAATTGAATTAAGATTTAATTTAATAATAATAAACAAAGCAATTATAGGATTCATGGAAAATTGAAATGTTTGGCTATGTGGCTCTATAAAAAAACGACTTGATCTTAATTCAAGGCAGCAGTCTGGAAATTAATGGATATTATCTGTGCTGCAAAGTCTTTGTGAATTATAAAATGAAAAATAATGATATTGTTCATTTGTTTAATTCCTAAAGTATATATTTCACTTTCAAGTTGTTCTCAACATGGTTCCATTATTAACTTTTTTATGTACCCCAAAAAGAGTGGGTCACATTTTGTTACATTTTCTCTTTTTCCAGGCCTAACAAAAATAACAAAGTTTACTGAATTTGTATATAAAGCAGAAAGTAATCTGACAGGTGTAGGTGTATAAATTAAAATTAAATAATGATTGCCACAATGACATTATTTCACAATCAACCTGAAAATCCTACCTTTCACAGTGTGGATTCATAGTGGTTTCTATTCAAAATGTACTAGACTTGTGCACAGTGGAAAATGTTTTTCTTGCATCACTTATGCCAAAAATAAAAAAGAATCTGGTTCTCCAAAATCTGTTAATGGAGGAAGATTCAGTAAAATGAATCAGATGAACCAAATGCACATTGTAATGAGTCAGTCAGTGCACTGCAAAATATATACACAATTAAGGGACACTATAGGCACCCAGACCACTTCAGCCCATTGAAGTGGTATGGTGCACTGTCCCAGGTCCCTCAGCCCTGCAAAGGTAATTAATGCAGTTTTTAAGAAACTGCAATAATTACCTTTAAGGATCAACTCCACCATGGGGACGCTGAATGGCAGGGCTGCTTACTGTGCAGCCCTGAGCCAGGAAACCCCTCCAGTGGCCATCTAAGGAGTGGCCACTTGAAGGTATCCCTAGGGGCAATGTAAACACTGCCTTTTCTCTGAAAAGACAGTGTTTGCATGAAAATGCCTGAAGGGAGCTAGGATACTCATCAGAACAACTACATTAAGCTGTACTTGTTCTGGTGACAATGGTGTCCCCCTAAATATTATGCATTTACTATATATATATATATATATATATATATATTATTATTTTTTTATTTTTTTACTGACACTCTTTTTTCCCTCTATTGGCCACTTCTCACTTGATTTCTGAATAAAATCAACATTTATTGACTGTCCTCTAGCCATCAGTCACTTTTTTACCATACAATCATCTCTTATTTTGGTGCCACTGACAGAATTTAGAATCAATATTAAAACCAACATGCACACCATTGCACGTTTCGTTAGATTCATGATTCGGCTACATTTTGATAACGATAAAGGGACAGGTATTGCCAGTCCAAAGGAGATAAATGAAAAAATAACCATGTGAACAGATAGTAATAGTAAAAAAATATATATATATATTTTTACAATGAAAAAAATGATAGAGCATTTATTACCGTGTCCTTGTACCAAGTTAAAGCACTTCTTTGTTTATTAACTCAATACTTGCATAGAGAAACATGGAGTTGATCCTGTTGACCAAGCACTTTGCATGCATTTTACACGTATGTTTAATAATGAAAAAAAAATTAGGTTTGGAAACATTTTTTCTTTTGGTTTTGAAAGGATATCTGTCAGGGCGTCCATTATCATTTGTGGCACTTGGTCAGATTTCACAAAATTGTTGAAGGGTTACGGGAAGCACCATGGCCACTTCAGTGATTTGAAGTGGTTATGGTGCTTGGAAACAGCATTTGTAATATTTCGCTACAAATTGCTGCACATACAGAATTTAATGCTTATACTACCTGAAGTGTAGCTCCCCCTTTCGGCTGTATCATTACAGCGTCATTAGCCAGGTCGACAAAGCCTAATGTTAGTTCTATGTATATTGGACATCTCTTGTCAGCACACATGTTTTTATTGGCGGCAAGCCCCCCTCTCTCTGTGCTACCCATGTCTTCCCCTGATCCCCTTTGGAATCCATTCCTTTGCAGCAAGGTGAAGTGATGTCACCAGTAGAGGATTGATCTGCCAGGAGAACAATTCAATGGCACTGGAATCATGGTAAGCTTTGGCCTTTTTTCATTATTTTGTTCTGGGGGCAGTGCAACAGGGGTTTCTCTGATCAAAAAACAGTGTTTTAAAAAAAATATTTTTTTTTATTTAGAGTGATGCTTTAAATAGAGCAAGGAGATGATATTCCAAAACATGCAAAAGAGCTTTCTAAAATGTAGCCAAAATGTCATTGGGTGCTGGTTCTTTGCTGCTTGGTGGCTGTACAATAACCAGTGAGATACTTACAAAAGAAATATGTTGGACTGATCACTCTACATTTTCAGTTATTGAGAGGGAAGATGTCCTATCTCATGGAACTTTCTGATTTTATCTTGTGGTGAGATAACTCCTATAAAATTATGTGCTCTCACATGACGCCTAATATGAATGTCAAAACGCCTGCAAACGTATTAAGTGTATTATTTTGGGAAAATGTATCCATAAAAAAAAATGTAGATATGATTCTAAGATGGCTGAACCATCAAATGATCATAAATTCACCATGCTCCCCTCTTCTGGTCACTAAAATGATATTCCAAAGGAATGTTCAGTGGGATATGGTCTTACAATATTATATTACCTATAACACAGTGTATAACAGCAGATGTTAGGGTTCTATCCATCCAAACATAATCAAACCTGGAACAAAGCCTTCCATCTGAAGTGGTAGAGGTTTTTACATTTCTGTGGTGTTTGTGTTTAGCTGTAATTTTCTTCTTACTCATTTACTGTACCCACACATATTATATACCGTTTTTCTCACCATTAAATGGTCTTTCTAATGTTTCCATTATTTTCATTATATCATATAATTTACTATAAAAATTAATATAAAATATGATGGAAAAATGTAAAAAAACACACCTTTTCTAACTTTGACCCCCAAAATCTGTTTCGCATCTACAACCGCCAAAAACACCCCCATACTAAATAGTTTCTAAATTTTGTTCTGAGTTTAGAAATGCCCAATGTGAACATGTTCTTAACTTTTTTTTTGGAAAGTTATAGGGCCATAAGTACAAGTAGCACTTTGCTATTTCCAATTTTTTTTTTTCAAAATGAATGCAAGTTACATTGTAACCCAGATATCTGTCAAGAATCCCTGAATAACCCTTCACATTTATATATTTTTTAAAAGAAGACAACCTAAGGTATTAAAAATTAAATAATGATTGCCACAATGACATTATTTCACAATCAACCTGAAAATCCTACCTTTCACAGTGTGGATTCATAGTGGTTTCTATTCAAAATGTACTAGACTTGTGCACAGTGGAAAATGTTTTTCTTGCATCACTTATGCCAAAAATAAAAAAGAATCTGGTTCTCCAAAATCTGTTAATGGAGGAAGATTCAGTAAAATGAATCAGATGAACCAAATGCACATTGTAATGAGTCAGTCAGTGCACTGCAAAATATATACACAATTAAGGGACACTATAGGCACCCAGACCACTTCAGCCCATTGAAGTGGTATGGTGCACTGTCCCAGGTCCCTCAGCCCTGCAAAGGTAATTAATGCAGTTTTTAAGAAACTGCAATAATTACCTTTAAGGATCAACTCCACCATGGGGACGCTGAATGGCAGGGCTGCTTACTGTGCAGCCCTGAGCCAGGAAACCCCTCCAGTGGCCATCTAAGGAGTGGCCACTTGAAGGTATCCCTAGGGGCAATGTAAACACTGCCTTTTCTCTGAAAAGACAGTGTTTGCATGAAAATGCCTGAAGGGAGCTAGGATACTCATCAGAACAACTACATTAAGCTGTACTTGTTCTGGTGACAATGGTGTCCCCCTAAATATTATGCATTTACTATATATATATATATATATATATATATATTATTATTTTTTTATTTTTTTACTGACACTCTTTTTTCCCTCTATTGGCCACTTCTCACTTGATTTCTGAATAAAATCAACATTTATTGACTGTCCTCTAGCCATCAGTCACTTTTTTACCATACAATCATCTCTTATTTTGGTGCCACTGACAGAATTTAGAATCAATATTAAAACCAACATGCACACCATTGCACGTTTCGTTAGATTCATGATTCGGCTACATTTTGATAACGATAAAGGGACAGGTATTGCCAGTCCAAAGGAGATAAATGAAAAAATAACCATGTGAACAGATAGTAATAGTAAAAAAATATATATATATATTTTTACAATGAAAAAAATGATAGAGCATTTATTACCGTGTCCTTGTACCAAGTTAAAGCACTTCTTTGTTTATTAACTCAATACTTGCATAGAGAAACATGGAGTTGATCCTGTTGACCAAGCACTTTGCATGCATTTTACACGTATGTTTAATAATGAAAAAAAAATTAGGTTTGGAAACATTTTTTCTTTTGGTTTTGAAAGGATATCTGTCAGGGCGTCCATTATCATTTGTGGCACTTGGTCAGATTTCACAAAATTGTTGAAGGGTTACGGGAAGCACCATGGCCACTTCAGTGATTTGAAGTGGTTATGGTGCTTGGAAACAGCATTTGTAATATTTCGCTACAAATTGCTGCACATACAGAATTTAATGCTTATACTACCTGAAGTGTAGCTCCCCCTTTCGGCTGTATCATTACAGCGTCATTAGCCAGGTCGACAAAGCCTAATGTTAGTTCTATGTATATTGGACATCTCTTGTCAGCACACATGTTTTTATTGGCGGCAAGCCCCCCTCTCTCTGTGCTACCCATGTCTTCCCCTGATCCCCTTTGGAATCCATTCCTTTGCAGCAAGGTGAAGTGATGTCACCAGTAGAGGATTGATCTGCCAGGAGAACAATTCAATGGCACTGGAATCATGGTAAGCTTTGGCCTTTTTTCATTATTTTGTTCTGGGGGCAGTGCAACAGGGGTTTCTCTGATCAAAAAACAGTGTTTTAAAAAAAATATTTTTTTTTATTTAGAGTGATGCTTTAAATAGAGCAAGGAGATGATATTCCAAAACATGCAAAAGAGCTTTCTAAAATGTAGCCAAAATGTCATTGGGTGCTGGTTCTTTGCTGCTTGGTGGCTGTACAATAACCAGTGAGATACTTACAAAAGAAATATGTTGGACTGATCACTCTACATTTTCAGTTATTGAGAGGGAAGATGTCCTATCTCATGGAACTTTCTGATTTTATCTTGTGGTGAGATAACTCCTATAAAATTATGTGCTCTCACATGACGCCTAATATGAATGTCAAAACGCCTGCAAACGTATTAAGTGTATTATTTTGGGAAAATGTATCCATAAAAAAAAATGTAGATATGATTCTAAGATGGCTGAACCATCAAATGATCATAAATTCACCATGCTCCCCTCTTCTGGTCACTAAAATGATATTCCAAAGGAATGTTCAGTGGGATATGGTCTTACAATATTATATTACCTATAACACAGTGTATAACAGCAGATGTTAGGGTTCTATCCATCCAAACATAATCAAACCTGGAACAAAGCCTTCCATCTGAAGTGGTAGAGGTTTTTACATTTCTGTGGTGTTTGTGTTTAGCTGTAATTTTCTTCTTACTCATTTACTGTACCCACACATATTATATACCGTTTTTCTCACCATTAAATGGTCTTTCTAATGTTTCCATTATTTTCATTATATCATATAATTTACTATAAAAATTAATATAAAATATGATGGAAAAATGTAAAAAAACACACCTTTTCTAACTTTGACCCCCAAAATCTGTTTCGCATCTACAACCGCCAAAAACACCCCCATACTAAATAGTTTCTAAATTTTGTTCTGAGTTTAGAAATGCCCAATGTGAACATGTTCTTAACTTTTTTTTTGGAAAGTTATAGGGCCATAAGTACAAGTAGCACTTTGCTATTTCCAATTTTTTTTTTTCAAAATGAATGCAAGTTACATTGTAACCCAGATATCTGTCAAGAATCCCTGAATAACCCTTCACATTTATATATTTTTTAAAAGAAGACAACCTAAGGTATTAAAAATTAAATAATGATTGCCACAATGACATTATTTCACAATCAACCTGAAAATCCTACCTTTCACAGTGTGGATTCATAGTGGTTTCTATTCAAAATGTACTAGACTTGTGCACAGTGGAAAATGTTTTTCTTGCATCACTTATGCCAAAAATAAAAAAGAATCTGGTTCTCCAAAATCTGTTAATGGAGGAAGATTCAGTAAAATGAATCAGATGAACCAAATGCACATTGTAATGAGTCAGTCAGTGCACTGCAAAATATATACACAATTAAGGGACACTATAGGCACCCAGACCACTTCAGCCCATTGAAGTGGTATGGTGCACTGTCCCAGGTCCCTCAGCCCTGCAAAGGTAATTAATGCAGTTTTTAAGAAACTGCAATAATTACCTTTAAGGATCAACTCCACCATGGGGACGCTGAATGGCAGGGCTGCTTACTGTGCAGCCCTGAGCCAGGAAACCCCTCCAGTGGCCATCTAAGGAGTGGCCACTTGAAGGTATCCCTAGGGGCAATGTAAACACTGCCTTTTCTCTGAAAAGACAGTGTTTGCATGAAAATGCCTGAAGGGAGCTAGGATACTCATCAGAACAACTACATTAAGCTGTACTTGTTCTGGTGACAATGGTGTCCCCCTAAATATTATGCATTTACTATATATATATATATATATATATATATATTATTATTTTTTTATTTTTTTACTGACACTCTTTTTTCCCTCTATTGGCCACTTCTCACTTGATTTCTGAATAAAATCAACATTTATTGACTGTCCTCTAGCCATCAGTCACTTTTTTACCATACAATCATCTCTTATTTTGGTGCCACTGACAGAATTTAGAATCAATATTAAAACCAACATGCACACCATTGCACGTTTCGTTAGATTCATGATTCGGCTACATTTTGATAACGATAAAGGGACAGGTATTGCCAGTCCAAAGGAGATAAATGAAAAAATAACCATGTGAACAGATAGTAATAGTAAAAAAATATATATATATATTTTTACAATGAAAAAAATGATAGAGCATTTATTACCGTGTCCTTGTACCAAGTTAAAGCACTTCTTTGTTTATTAACTCAATACTTGCATAGAGAAACATGGAGTTGATCCTGTTGACCAAGCACTTTGCATGCATTTTACACGTATGTTTAATAATGAAAAAAAAATTAGGTTTGGAAACATTTTTTCTTTTGGTTTTGAAAGGATATCTGTCAGGGCGTCCATTATCATTTGTGGCACTTGGTCAGATTTCACAAAATTGTTGAAGGGTTACGGGAAGCACCATGGCCACTTCAGTGATTTGAAGTGGTTATGGTGCTTGGAAACAGCATTTGTAATATTTCGCTACAAATTGCTGCACATACAGAATTTAATGCTTATACTACCTGAAGTGTAGCTCCCCCTTTCGGCTGTATCATTACAGCGTCATTAGCCAGGTCGACAAAGCCTAATGTTAGTTCTATGTATATTGGACATCTCTTGTCAGCACACATGTTTTTATTGGCGGCAAGCCCCCCTCTCTCTGTGCTACCCATGTCTTCCCCTGATCCCCTTTGGAATCCATTCCTTTGCAGCAAGGTGAAGTGATGTCACCAGTAGAGGATTGATCTGCCAGGAGAACAATTCAATGGCACTGGAATCATGGTAAGCTTTGGCCTTTTTTCATTATTTTGTTCTGGGGGCAGTGCAACAGGGGTTTCTCTGATCAAAAAACAGTGTTTTAAAAAAAATATTTTTTTTTATTTAGAGTGATGCTTTAAATAGAGCAAGGAGATGATATTCCAAAACATGCAAAAGAGCTTTCTAAAATGTAGCCAAAATGTCATTGGGTGCTGGTTCTTTGCTGCTTGGTGGCTGTACAATAACCAGTGAGATACTTACAAAAGAAATATGTTGGACTGATCACTCTACATTTTCAGTTATTGAGAGGGAAGATGTCCTATCTCATGGAACTTTCTGATTTTATCTTGTGGTGAGATAACTCCTATAAAATTATGTGCTCTCACATGACGCCTAATATGAATGTCAAAACGCCTGCAAACGTATTAAGTGTATTATTTTGGGAAAATGTATCCATAAAAAAAAATGTAGATATGATTCTAAGATGGCTGAACCATCAAATGATCATAAATTCACCATGCTCCCCTCTTCTGGTCACTAAAATGATATTCCAAAGGAATGTTCAGTGGGATATGGTCTTACAATATTATATTACCTATAACACAGTGTATAACAGCAGATGTTAGGGTTCTATCCATCCAAACATAATCAAACCTGGAACAAAGCCTTCCATCTGAAGTGGTAGAGGTTTTTACATTTCTGTGGTGTTTGTGTTTAGCTGTAATTTTCTTCTTACTCATTTACTGTACCCACACATATTATATACCGTTTTTCTCACCATTAAATGGTCTTTCTAATGTTTCCATTATTTTCATTATATCATATAATTTACTATAAAAATTAATATAAAATATGATGGAAAAATGTAAAAAAACACACCTTTTCTAACTTTGACCCCCAAAATCTGTTTCGCATCTACAACCGCCAAAAACACCCCCATACTAAATAGTTTCTAAATTTTGTTCTGAGTTTAGAAATGCCCAATGTGAACATGTTCTTAACTTTTTTTTTGGAAAGTTATAGGGCCATAAGTACAAGTAGCACTTTGCTATTTCCAATTTTTTTTTTCAAAATGAATGCAAGTTACATTGTAACCCAGATATCTGTCAAGAATCCCTGAATAACCCTTCACATTTATATATTTTTTAAAAGAAGACAACCTAAGGTATTAAACTTGGGGTATTTTGACTCTTTCCATGCAACGATTTTACCACCAATCTATGCCAAATTAACAATAAATAATAATTGGTGATTTTTTGGACACACATAGCAATTTAAGAATACATATCCTGAGAGCTTTAAAGGTTACTGCCAAAGAACACCCCAATGTGTGTTCAGCAACATCTGAGTACAGTGATACCACCCATGTATAGGTGTGTCGGGTTCTCTGGGGGCTAAAAGACCTTATTTAGATGGTGCGCATTCCAGTTTTCCAGGTTGGAATTTTCACAGCTGGTCATCATGCACCCATATCCTATTTGGGACATTTTTGCAGCCGGCCAAAGTACTTTACCCCCATCAAACCATGTATTTTTGAAAAGTAGACACCCTAGGGTATTTCAAATGGTGGTATTTTAACACTTGCCATGCACCAATTCTACCACCAGTCTTTGTCAACCTCTTGGGTAGTCATTTTTTTGTGTTTAGGCATGGATTCACAGTTCCTGTTATGTGTTACTGACAAAGAACACCCCGATATGTGTTAAGCAATATTTACAGAGTACAACAGTGCCCCCAATGTACAGGTTTTATGAGTTTTTGCACACTTACAGGGATCAAATGTAGGGCTTTCCCCTTTTCCATGTTTGCACATTGAAATTTGCCAGATTGGTTTGCTGGGCCTATGTTGCCTTTGAGACCGTATAGCAGCCCAGGAATGAAAATTAACCCCATCATGGCATACCATTTGTAAAGGTAGATAACCCATGGTATTCAAAATGGGGTATGTCCAGTCTTTTGTAGTAGCCACATAGCCACAAACGCTTGCCAAAGTTAGCGTTCATCTTGTTTTTTTGCATTATTTTTACACAAAAACTGCACTTTTACTGATAATTTCATCGTCTTGATTAGATTTTCTGTTGTAAACATTCATATTTGTCTTCAGCATATACAGATTTTATGATGATTTGAAAAGGTACTGGGTCAATATAGGGCTTGCTCAATTCAGTTAGCCAGATTGGTTCGCTGGGTCTTTTTATTTTTTTAAACAAAAACTGCACTTTTACTAGTGATTTCATCGTTGTGACAAGTTTTACTGTTGTAAACACTCATACTTGTGTTCAGAGAAGTCTCCAAAGTATAACAATACCCCCCATGTACAGGTTTTTAGTGGTTTGAAAAGGTACAGGGTCAATATAAGGCTTGCCCAATTCAGTTTGCCAGATTGGTTTGCTGGGTCTGTGTTGCCTTTTGAGACCATATGGTAGCCCGGGAATGTGGAATAACCCCATCATGGCATACCATTTTCAAATGTAGATAACCCAGGGCATTCCGAATAGGGTATTTCCAGTCTTTTGTAGTAGCCATGTAGTCACAAACACTGGCCAAAGTTAGCATTTTTTTTTTAATAAAAAAATAATAATTTCAATTTATATATATATGTACTAATATAATACGTGTGTATGTGTGTGCATATATATATATATATATATATATATATATATATATATGCACACACACACATGTAAATATAAAAAGGCGTAGCCTGTAATTGTGGGAGGGGTTACCTGGCTATATAAGCTCAGGCCCCCTCCTTATCAGAACCGTCACCACTGAGTTCATTAAGAACCGTTGACTTCCGGTTCCGGTCCACTCACTTCGACTTCGCTCCTCGCTGGTCCAGTTACCCGTCTTATGTGACTCCGACTTGGCCTGACCGCCAGTTCCACTAGTTCCGGTAACCCGACAAGCAAATCCAAACTGCCAAACTCTCGCCTCCCCACGACTTCCGGGGCACAGCTCTGGGTCCCGTTCGTTTACACGAACTGTGAGTTTGCCCAAAACGGTACCCATTCACACGCCATTTGTGCCAAACACACAGCTTTCACCCATATAAAATCGTCCATTCGGGACCTTCATCATGCATGTGTACTCATCGTTCTGGTACTAACCTTTGAACGCTGGTCGGCAAGCCAGTCATTCGACAAACGAACAAATCATTCCAAACAAACACTCTCTATACACGCGGTCGCTCACTACGACCCTAGCTGCAAAATTACATTATGACAGCAGAAAAAAAAAATATCACTACTCTTCATGTAAATGGTATTGTACCAATTCTGTTGTTCTCATTAATACTTATGTCACTCGTGTTATGTTTGCAATCAGGACCCAGTTAGCTTCCCAATACAGTAGTAGTAATGTTCGACAAAGAGAGTAATTGCACTATGGTTAGTAAAAATTTATTCATCTGCTCTGTTACTTATACAAATAAAATGTACATCTCACAGTTACTAAACTCTCTAATTGCCTGTCCCCCACGCTAGGTATTTACCAGAACCATATTACTCCTTGGGGTCGCACTTGACTGCCGAGTTCACCATATACCCATTAAAGATGTATTTCTGTTTCCTTTCATACGGTACGCATAGTTATGTGCAATTATTTTAATTTTGTTTTATTATTTTATGCAAACCCCATGTCTCATCAGTCCCATAATATTCCCTAAATACGGTTTTCAATTTCAGTTCAACAACATGGCCACTACTGGTCAACAACATCCAATTCATTTGCCACTCTCCTAAGTAAATTACAAACTCCCTTACCCTTTAATGTTTTGCAATTTCGAAGTAAACTGCTTAACAACTCTAGCATACTCAAGCTTATCCCTCACCATAATGTCCAATTTCCTCCTTTGTATTTACTTGGCACGCAGGAGAGTGACCACATGTTCCCTCACGTTTTTGCCCATATTCTATTTTTCAGGCCTTTGTTACCATCACTACTCTTCCCCAGAACTTTGGGGAATCATTGGATTTGTAACCCCAGCAATTTACAGGTATATCATAGCTCACCTCATCTCTTGTCTTTATACCTTACCATAGTTTATAGAGGATAACTCTAGTTTTATCCTGCGATAACCACTACTAGCAATTGTGACGGTAGTATAGGGTATCACCGTCAAGCATTCCCTTCTTCCCATAAAAGAAAAACACCCAATATTCCACGAGTAGAAATATCCATGGAATCGCTGAATAATCCACACATGAGCCAAAGCTTAATGCTGGAACAAGACTGATTTACTGGCACACAGAACTCACAATTTATGCAATACAAAACTCCTCCTCTGGGCCAGGCTAGATAATTGAGTTTCTACAATACACAAAGCTCAATTATCTGCTGGCCAAAAATATTACAGTTTTTAACAATTTTTAGAAAAGTACTTTTTATGCCACATACAAACATAATTTCATTTAACATCCCTGGGTAGCTGAGGATACTGGTAGTCATATATCCAAATCTCACGAATTTACGTTCGGTAGTTTCCGTGTCGCATCGTGTGGAAGTTTGACCGGCTCGCCATGTGGAGGTATCCGATTTTGAGTTCCAGAGAATCAGTAGCAAGAGCCGGTCTCCGTTCGCATATAACTGCACGAAAACCACAGTTCGTATGGTGCAGCTGGTTACCTGTGAATGTTCCCCTTATTCGGTAGATTCTATCTACCAAACGCCAGTTGGATTCGTGTAGGGGAACGTATTCATCCAGGACTTCCGTGGTGACCGTGCGTTCGCATGTTTGCCGTACTGAAATTAGTTCCATGAAATTCATGTGTAAGCCCCGCTGACCACATTCGTGAGTTTTAAGATGGCGGCCACCCAGTAGCAATTAAATCACGGTTTTCTCCGCGTTCTAATGCTAATTGCTACCCAGGGTGTGTGGTCCTCTTTCGGTAAACGAATACATTTTTTCCCTATATATTAAACCGAACTAATACAGGCATTTGAACAGCAGGGAGAGGGTTACTGAAAGCACACAGGTAAATACATAAAAGTCCTTCACAGCAATTCTTGACAGAACCAATGACATCATTTCCACAGGTGAGTTTTACTCACAATGAAAAAAAGAAAAGTTAGGCCCAACCCAGACTTAACCATCCACATTTTTATTTTCAGGTTCTCAAGTATTTATCATTCTCCATAGAGAACCCTTACGATTTCACAAACTAGGTACGTCTCCTCTAGGGTTGGTCAACTGGCGGTTATTAATAGCATTCTCCCTTAGCTTACTGTAATTAAACTACTCCTGTGAGGCCAACACCCATCCTTATCGGAGGTATACGCCCCTCGATCCAATGCATAGCTAGAGCCTCACATTAACCACTGTTGGTTACTAGTTAGGGCCTCACCAGTCACACCCAATTATATTATGTCTTGTTACAGTCACATAGAGGCCAACAATCCCACCACATCATTCAGTGGTCCCCGCCCTCTCAGCCCTTCTCATAGAGAAAGCCTCTCTCACCACTTGGCAATAGTAGGGCTCCATCTTCCTTGTAGGTCAGATAATGTTTCGCTTTAGGCTTAGCTAGAGCCAGTTGACACAGGCATCTTCGCTCACAACTAAAGGCCAAATCTTTACCCATGTTTTCATTCTTAGTATGTCTCAAATTCCTGAACAAGAAGAGGAACTGGCTATAAACGAAACCCCAGCCAGGCCTTCCATCCTGGCCAGTTCAAGCACACCTACTGAGAATCTGGAACCATCCAGCCCGTACTCCCTCGGTCATGGACTATCCCTAAGCTTGCAGTTGAATTACGTTGCATCGGCTCCCGTTCCCAGCTACAGCTCGCAAGGCTGAACTCTATAAAATATTTATTTCCAACACGTGTACTCCCCAACCAGGAGTTGTCTTGCAACCCGACAACTATACAAGATCAAGGGTTTGATGTCATTTCTCCTGGCATCTTTCAATACGATCAGCGTTAGGCTGGACAAATTGGAATCCCCTCAGACATCGTCAGTCATCCCACCAATACTGACCCCCACTCCAGCTCCCTCCCACTGTAATGACACCACCATAAACCCAATACCAAGCACTTCCACTCACATCATCACACCTGCCCACTTCTTATCCCAGACCATTTGTAAAGACATCCTGGAAGGCAAGGACATAAACCTAGTCTCTTTGCTGATTGCTTCTCAGGATGTGGTTTAGAACAAAGCATACTGCTTCGGCAATCTTTCGGTTGTATTAAAAGGCAGAGACCCCAAACTCAACTGAAAGCTTACCATACACGAATTTGTCCTTGCTTTCGGCTTTTATCGTGATGTAATCTGTTCCTCTTCCCCTCAAAGTAGGGAGGAGTTGGATTTGTACATGCACAAGTTGGTGGACCTAGGGCACAAATCATTTTCGGCTAAAGCAGCGGCATCTTTCACCCAGTTTAATACCCATACCAACTCGAGTAAGCTTGACACAGAACTTTTCTTTTGCCATTTTGCTGGTCAAAAACCACCGTCTTGTGTCTTGTGTGCCTCCATCTCACACTCCACCAACTTGTGCCCAGTCGATCCTAGTCTTCCTACCACTAGTCATGCTTCCTTCAGTTCTTCCACTGCAGAACACAGAGGACTGAAAGACAAGTTGGGTAGACCCATAGTGTACCTGGGGAAAGCTTAAATCTGCAACAACTTTAATTCTGGCAGCTGTGGATTTAGCTTGTGCAGATTGTTGCACGTCTTCTCAATTTGTTTCATGGCACACACAAAATCTATGTGTCCTAATCGTCTGTACCCAAAACAATGACTAACTGAAGTTACCATTGACAAGCTGGCGTTTTACCTCCAGGCACCCCCTCCCTATCACCTAGTCGACTTCTTGGTAAAGAGGTTCACTGATGGTTTCCACACTGGCCTTGTCACACCCTCCACTGGTATTCACTGCTATTCATATGTCCCAACCTACAGTCTGCCCTTCTTGACCCCGTCAGCACATATATATATATATATATTTTTTTTACTTTTTAGCAGCCTGGGGGAACTGTCTGACATGGTGATCACATGGCCTTGGAGAGCCGGGGTGGCCGGAGCTGCTGCAGGGGACTGCTGGGATCTCCGGAAGTCCCCCCTGACCATGATCGCCGTGGTTTGCCGGACCAGGTAAGGCCAGGGCTCCTATTTGCTGCATTCGTACCAAGACCATTTTTTTGTATATACATACTTGTAGATATATATATATAATTTCATTCTAATTGTATTTTGATATAAATATATATTAATATCAAAATACAGTTAGAATAAAATTACGTGTATATATATATATATATATTTATAGTTTATTTATTTTTTATTATTATTTATTTTTTATAATATATATATATATATTCATAATATATATATTTAGTATATATGTTATATATATATGTGTGTAATTTTACTTCAAGTGTATTTTTATATTAATATATGTATCTATTAATAAAAAATACACATAGTGTGACATTATATATACGATATATATATATATATATACATATATCTATATATATATATGTATATATATATATATATATATATCATATATACATTTATATATATATTTTTTAATTTATTATCTTTTATTTATTTAATTAACTTTTATTAACTTTACTTTTCAACCAGCAGGGGAACTGCAGGTAGCACTGTGGACACCTATGGGCTCTTTTAGATCGGTCACATGGCCCCTGGGGGTCCTTTTTTGCAGAGGGGGGACTCTCTGGGCTCAGACCGATCGCCGGTGGGAGAACGCAGTAATCGGTAAGTACATGGAAGGGAGGGAGAGGGAGGGAGGGGTAGGGGTTAATTTTTTTTATTATTATTATTATTTTGTTTTAAAAATTACTTTTTTTTTTTTTTTACAAATACTGAGTACCTTGACCCCTCGAGCCCCTGCCGGGTTCCACTTAAAGCAACCCGGAAGTGATCGCTCCAGGGGGAGGGATCAACCAGAAATCACCGGTGGCCCCCGACAGTGAGGGGGGTATTACGGCGATGCCTCAACATTGAGGCATTGCTGTAATACCATTAGAGCTGCTGGAAGTGGTCATGATCGCTTCCAGAGCTCCAATTACCCCAGGATGTCCGCGATCCTTAAGGACCATTTTTTGTAGGACGTACCTGATATGTCCAAGGTCGGGAAGGGGTTAAGCATGTGTGGGATAGGCATAAGGCTATCCTAGCCTTAAGATAAGGCAAGGGACTAATGAAAGTAGTTAGAAAATTTGGCAGACTAGATGGGCCGAATGGTTCTTATGTTTCTATGTTTCTAACACAAATTCTGAACTTGTTCTCTCACTGCTACAATAAAAGTTGTTCTCTGAGTTTCATCATCTAGAGGATGCACATTGACAGCTGTGTACTCTTTCATTACGATGGTGCATCCTAATATATTACATCTGTCATTTGGATCATTTCTAATAAAAGAGTGAACTGTATTATGCATGATCTGACACCATTAAAAACAGTTTTGCTTTTTTTAACAATGTGAACGATCTGATATACCCAAAGGAACTGGCTGTGTTATTCATAAACTGTAAATTTGTCAGGAATTCTAAATTAATTTAAAATTTTACACCAAAACAGATATATTGGAAAACTCCTCCACATTAGCTGTGTTTTCAATTAAATTATTTTGGTCTAAGTCCAGGGGTAGGTTACCTTCGGCACTCCAGATGTTGTGGACTACATCTCCCAGAATGCTCTTACAGCCATAGAGCCTAAACAGTAAATTAACTATGGATTCCTGAAAACTCACACTATTACATAACACTGTCTGTTTGTCATGTAGTAAGATGGCAGAGTATGAAATAAAACATTTTATTAAAAACATATTTCCAGCAACCACATTCTTTCACTCCATTGCACCATTTGTTAATATTCCAACCTATTTGTGGGTGTCATAATTTTCCTAACTCATACTTGTTTATATTTTGATCCTTCCCCTTTAGCCCGATACTGCTCAATTGTTATTAAGTGTTCTTGCATGGCAAGACCACTTACTATTATCTCACATATATATTATTATTACGTGTTCTTGCATGGCAAGACCACTTACTATTATCTCACATATGTATTATTATTATTATTATAGCCAAATTTACCACCCTAACCTCTCTCACAGGTTTTACACTACATAGACAGTAATATACCGAAACGTGTGGATTGTTCCCGATCGGTGTGCTATTACTTTGTGGAACGTTTCGCCGAATGGTTCACAAAATATCGTCGTTTTTGTGGCGAAATTGGTCCCCTAAGAATGAATGGCGGAATGTTCAAAACTAGAGTGTGAGCTGACAAAAGCTAGAGAGTGAGATGAAAAATCAGGACATGATTTCTAAACTGCCACCACTCCCTCATGTTCAAGCCCACCTACACATCTTATATTAAAACGTTCAGCTATCCCTGCTGCCACTAAAAATGTCCACGGCTAAGCCATAGTCCTGATAGTTTTTACAATATGACCATGTGTTTGCAGCTCATGCCGTCCATTGACATTCAATGAAACTCCACTCTAGCCACCTCAAATTTGAAAGGCAATTTCTAAACTGCGACTGTGCCTTCATTTTTATTATTTCAGAGACATACTATGCATCACAATGTAGGTCTGGGTCTTGTGATTCTCACAATATAAAGCTCTTCGCTGTAGGATTTATAGTTTTTAAAACTATGACCGTTTGAAGATGGCAACCGCCAGTGAAGTGAGCAATTTGGAGCAGTTTGTTTTTAACCGCTCTTCTCTGCCCTTGCTGTAGAGTGAGTTGCCATAGGAACCCAGGTGTGTGAGCAGCCAGCAGAGTGTTCTGGAACACAGAGGCTGCTGGATGAAACACATTCTCTAAACTGCTGTCATTCCTACAGTTTTGATAACACAAAAGTGAGCACTATCACATTTAATAAATATATTTCGAGCCACTCCAAATAGTTACTTTACTCACTCCAAACACTCCACACAGTTACTCTGCCCACTCCATAAAGTTACTCTGCCCAGTCCAACCTTTCCACAGTTACTCCAGCCACTCCAACCACACAACAGTTACTCAAGCCACTCCACCCAGTTACTCCGCCCACTCCAGTTTTAGACTAATGGTGGAGGCAAGAACACTTCACACAATTTCCCCAGAAATTGTAGCTTTTCTAGTTACAATTATAATAACAATATATATAACAATATAAATTCCACAGAGCTGTACAATAGTTGGACTAACAAATTAGTATTTAAAACAAGATGAGTTGGAAGCACAGGAACAGAGGCTGTTGAGGGCTCTGCTCAAACAAGCTTAGATTGTAGAGGTGGCGTTGGAGATTTCTTGGTGCTAGTCCAAGTGTGTTCTCAAGGCTTCAAAGATGAACAAGTACATGTAAAGAAAATAGTGGAAGAAATATAAGAAATTTTGCAACAACATGTTTTTTTTATAAACACATATGAGCTTTCATTGGTTGCTATAAATATATATCCTATAAAGCAAGTCTATTTGAATGAATGTACTGCATATAGTCAACCCCCTGTTTTGAAACAGCATAGCAATTCTGGAATCATATATTTAAAATGTTAAGGTGGAATGAAAAGTATTATTTAGTGCATGCAAGGTTATTCAATGCAAATCACCACGTTAACAGATGCAATGATTTCTGACAATTCTCTATAAATTTCTTTCTTTTTTAATTATATGAAATGAGAGACCATTTTAAATATATGAAATTTAGCATACTTTAAATGTATCCATTACTTAATGAAAAGATACATATAATATGCTGTATATCTACTTAATCACAAATACTAAAAATATGTATTGTTTGGCTTTCTCATATAATTGGCCAAATCTGTTTAGAAATCACTGCTTCATTTTGTCTTAATAGCTCGGCAGTAAATAAAATTTTGTGACCCAGACTTTGGTGGTTTTCAAATGTGTAATAGCTACCTATGGTCTTCGATGAATAGAACACTCAGATATCGTCAAATTAAAAATTCCTTTACCAATAAGCTTATATTTTCTTGTCAGCAAATTCACTTAAAATATACATGTGCCTACTGTGCTACTGTGTGGGAAAAAAGAGTATAATAGTACATCTAATTAACCATTGGGTATTAATGCACATAGCCAGTTGTTAAAATGTGAATAAAAAGGGGTGTTTTATGTTGTAAGGTAAAAACAATCTTTTCTCAGAACACAAAGCACTCAACACAATTTAGTCAAGGGGAGCTTGCAGGCCGTTATGATGTTAAAAAAAAAGTTTTTGTTAAAAACATTGATCACATTAAAAAAGAATGAATATTTCAGCAGGCTGGAATATATATACACGTACTTTTTCCAATGCTGAGGGGTGGGGGTGGAAATGGCAACTTTATAACAAGATAAATATGCAAATTCATTTGCAAGCATAAATGTTTTAATAAAATGATAAAAAATAAAAATCTTACAAAATGTGCTTCTTGAAGAATGTTTGTGATTTCAGAAAACACTATGCTATTTTTATTGTTAAAAAAACACACACGTGTTGAAGCATACATCTTACTGCATTTTATGTTTAGGTCCATTCACTAAAAATAGTAAAGTTGTACTTAGTTGAGAATGGACTGCTAAAACTTTGTAAACAGTAGACATGTAAAAAAAAATGTTACCCGACTTAAATGTAGATTTTATCCAACTCCAAAACAGTTGTTTTTGCCTGCATAGTGCAGGTCCATTCTTATCGCACCAACTAACTGTTTAATAAATAAACTCTGTTATGTAGGATAAGCTCTATTTTTATTTGTTTGATAAAACTTTGTTGACTTGCACGGTATTGCTGAACATGAAAGTATTTTACATATACATTTGAATATGTCATTATCCTGGTATGCATTTATTAGATATTTTAGCTAAATTGTTGACTTGATTTGGATAATTTATTTTTTTTTGTTCTTTTTAATATAGCAAGGAATAATATAAAAAAAAAATGATTAAAACCCCAATTATGCATATCAAAAAATGTGGCAATTAGCATTGAAAACAGCTTGACAATGTTAGTGGAAAGTACAATACCACAAGTTTAAGGCCTTTGGTTTCTTTCTATCCTTAATTTTCTTTAGTCTGTCATCTATGTGGATGGCAATATTACTGATGTTTGTTTTTTAGTAATGGAAAACTTAAATTGAAGAAAGAAACATTGAAATCGTAAGCAGATAAAAAAGGCTTAAAACATCATGATTAAACCATATGTCTTGTACAATCATCTCTTAAGTACTATAAGTCTTTGCAGATGTACCTACTTCTTGATTCCGAATCACAAATGAATCCCATTGCAACTGTCATATATTAATATTTCTCAGAGTCTATCAAATTGAAAACAGTTTCTAATTTTAGACTCACTTGGTTTTAACAAGGCCAAAGTTATTTGTGCCAGCTTTATTTAAGTAAACACATATTTTCTGACATTCATTTGTAGTTTCATGTTTGTCATCTTTGTTAATGCTGTTTAACTGTTTCTTCCACTTTCAGGGCTCAAGTCATGTATGAGATGTTTGCTGTAAAGTAACACGCACCGTCATTCTGTGAGGTCCATAAACACTATCAGGGTTATTCATGAAAGTGAAAATTCAAAGTGAATTTCAGATGTATGGTCAAAATAGCAAAATTGGAATAATTTTCCAAGTCAGCTATACTTTCAACTTGGCTACCGTGGCCTTGAGCTAGTGGGAATCGACATAAGTGTTAAATGCCCTATGATGGGATTCTATAAAAGGGTGTACAATATATAGGCTATATATAATTTTTTCATGGTTAATTTTGGCAGAAAAATTCAATTACGTTTTAGTCATAGTCTTTTGACTAAAAGCCATTTGAGTTATAGTCGTATTTCAGTCATCTGAATTGTGTTAGATTTAAAATAAAGAACATTTGTCTTTACTTAGTAGTTTTCTTACGTAGTTTTTCTTTTACTGTCTATTATACATGGCACTATATAGTTCTCCTTATCTAGTAAGTCTAATACTTTTAAGAGTTTTTCGAAAACAGATTGAATGTTGTTCTTCCTCTCCTGCTGCACAAACACTGTATATGCAGCCACGGATGAAAGCCATTAAAAAGAAAATTACTGTAAGTATGAATACATTTTCCCTATTGTGCTCTTTAGCTAAAATGTGAGAACCATGTGCAATGTAATATGATCTCTAAAATCTTCATATTACTGCAAAGTACACTGCTCAAAAAAATAAAGGGAGCACAAAAATAACACATCCTAGATCTGAATGAATTAAATATTCTTCTGAAATACTTTTTTCTTTACGTAGTTGAATGTGCTGACAACAAAACCACACAATAATTAAAAAATGGAAATCAAATTTTTCAACCCACGGGGGTCTGGATTTGGAGTCACACTCAAAATTAAAGTGGAAAAACACACTACAGGCTGATCCAACTTTGATGTAATGTCCTTAAAACAAGTCAAAATGAGGCTCAGTAGTGTGTGTGGCCTCCACGTGCCTGTATGACCTCCCTACAACGCCTGTGCATGCTCTTGATGAGGTGGCGGATGGTCTCCTGAGGGATCTCCTCCCAGACCTGGACTAAAGCATCTGCCAACTCCTGGACAGTCTGTGGTGCAGCGTGACGTTGGTGGATGGAGCGAGACATGATGTCCTAGATGTGCTCAATTGGATTCAGGTCTGAGGAACGGGCGGGCTAGTCCATAGCATCAATGCCTTTGTCTTGCAGGAACTGCTGACACACTCCAGCAACATGAGGTCTAGCATTGTCTTGCATTAGGAGGAACCCAAGGCCAACCGCACCAGCATATGGTCTCACAAGGGGTCTGAGGATCTCATCTCGGTACCTAATGGCAGTCAGGCTACCTCTGGCGAGCTCATGGAGGGCTCTGAGGCCCCCCAAAGAAATGCCACCCCACACCATTACTGACCCACTGCCAAACCGGTCATGCTGGAGGATGTTGCAGGCAGCAGAACGTTCTCCACGGCGTCTCCAGACTCTGTCACGTCTGTCACATGTGCTCAGTGTGAACCTGATTTCATCTGTGAAGAGCACAGGGCGCCAGTGGCGAATTTGCCAATCTTGGTGTTCTCTGGCAAATGCCAAACATCCTTCACGGTGTTGGGCTGTAAGCACAACCCCCACCTGTGGACGTCGGGCCCTCATACCACCCTCATGGAGTCTGTTTCTGACTGTTTGAGCAGACACATGCACATTTGTGGCCTGCTGGAGGTCATTTTGCAGGGCTCTGGCAGTGCTCCTCCTGTTCCTCCTTGCACAAAGGCGGAGGTAGCGGTCCTGCTGCTGGGTTGTTGCCCTCCTATGGCCTCCTCCACATCTCCTGATGTACTGGCCTGTCTCCTGGTAGCACCTCCATGCTCTGGACACTATGCTGACAGACACAGCAAACCTTCTTGCCACAGCTTACATTGATGTGCCAACATGGATGAGCTGCACTACCTGAGCCACTTGTGTGGGTTGTAGACTTCGTCTCATGCTACCACTAGAGTGAAAGCACTGCCAGCATTCAAAAGTGACCAAAGCATCAGCCAGGAAGCATAGGAACTGAGAAGTGGTCTGCGGTCACCACCTGCAGAACCACTCCTTTATTGGGGATGTCTTGCTAATTGCCTATAATTTCCACCTGTTGTCTATCCCATTTGCACAACAGCATGTGAAATTGATTGTCACTCAGTGTTGCTTCCTAAGTGGACAGTAAGATTTTACAGAAGTGTGATTGACTTGGAGTTACATTGTGTTGTTTAAGTGTTCCCTTTATTTATTTGAGCAGTGTATAAACCAAACCATTAAAAAAACACCATGTTTCTGAGTTTACTTTGTATTTGATATTTAGCGTAAATTCAGATTAAATTTGTGATTTAGATAAGAATTTACTAGTGAACAGGTTAATTGAAAAAATGACATGCATAATGCATAAATGCATAATAAAATTAAACAATGATTTGAATTAAAATGTATCCGAAATATAAAAGCATTTTGTAGAAAGATGAAGTTTTACAGTTATAAAATGTGTGAATCCATATGGGGTCTATTGTCTTAATTGCCGACCTGAGCTCCTGTACAGCATATATTTATTTACCAGCTTGCTCCTAGCTCTTGCTATATATCAACATTAATCTTCTACCTGATGATCATCAACGAGAAACAGGTTCAATCAATTGCCAGCAGGGAGCAAGTTAAATCATTATTAACTTTCTGCCTGCTGCTTTTGACAGGCAAGCGGCAGGATAGATGAAAAAAAGTACTCTAAACAGAGGGCCTATGCAAATCATACAGCAACCCAGCCCTTTACAGAACACACAACAAGAAGACCTAAGGGAAGTAGAGCTCTGCTTAATTTTCAATTTTTTAAATATTTGAAATCAGGATGCTTTTGGAGGAATATAGCAGAATTTTAATTTATTTTTATATTTTTCCCCCAATTTTTGTTTCACAAGATGCATTAGGATACAATTTAACTATTTAAAAACCATGTCAGACTTAGGTCACTAAATTATTTAAAAAAACAGGTGTAACTGATTACAAAGGCAATAGTGCAGGACAAGCAACTAATAATTTTTAAAAATAAATGCCAAGACGCCGAGTGCAAAACTATATCAGCAAGATTGCTGACTAAATTCTAGAACATACAGAACTGCACTTCTTTTATATAACATGTTTGTCTAACATGAAATAAGGAGAAACAAAAAAAGAAAAGAGAAAGAAAATTCACCACATGGGGTGCAAGCCCCACCAATCTAAAATCAAAGAAAGTCGGTGGTCAGAAAATTAAATGGTGAAATTGATGCAAGGGGACCCAAATTAAGATAAGACTTTACAAAGGAGTGATGAAGAGGATATAGATTCTATTAGAGTTAAAAGGATCAGCATATGTTGACACCAGAAATTTATATCCTAGTATCGTCATACAAGCTATATCTGAAGACTTCCGAATGAGATGTAGAAAGAGATCAAGGGACAAGACAAACAGCAGGGGATAAAAGTGGCAACCCTGCTTAGTTCCATTTTCACAAACCGAACTTGGGATTATTATTTAAGTCCAAGGGCCTGAATATATGGCATTAGGCAGTGGCGTACACATGACCCATGGGGCCCCTGTGCGAAAATTGATCTGTGGGCCCCCACCGCGCTTACTGGGCGCGGGTCGGGGCCGCAACACATGGCGGCGGGCACCTGGTCGCAGGGGTTGCAGGGGTTGCAGGGCTGCGACCGCGGTATGCACACACACTTAAAGGACCACTACAGACACCCAGATCACATCAGCTCAATGAAGTGGTCTGGGTGCCAGGTCCCTCTTGTTTTAACCCTGCAGCTGAAAACATAGCAGATTCAGAGAAACGGGTGCTGCTGGGTGGGCTGGCTGTCTGGGTGGCCGGCGCGCGAGGGAGCACTCTCCTCTGTGTGCTTCCTCTTCAGCTCCCTCGCGCGCCGCATAGGGATGCCGGCACCGGAAGATAACGTCATCTTCCAGCTCCGGTATCAGTGCGGTGCACGAGGGAGCTGAAGAGGAAGCACACAGAGGAGAGTGCTCCCTCGGGGGGGGCCCTGAGGTGGCCACCTCCTGGGCCCCCCAGGAGAAGAGGCTGGCCCTGTGGGTACATACCGGGTCACAGGGTCGGCCGGGCCCCCTTGTGGGCCGGGCCCGGTCGCAGCCGCGACCCCTGTGACCCAGTATGTACGCCACTGGCATAAGGGGGTAAGTGAGTACCACAGAGGACACTGTTCAATGCCTCTTCTAGTTTGAGGAAATGTCCAGAAAAGACTTTGAGTCACAGTGACTCACCAGGTGAAGTCTGCATTCCTATGGATATTTTCATACAACTGTCTAGTGGGCATAAACTTCACTTGGTCTGGGTGAAAAAAGGTGGGTCAAGATATGATTCAATCTGTTGGCAAAATTAATATGTATGTAATATGTAGGTTTGGATCATTCTCTTCTATTTTAGTCATTTACGGAATAAAAAGGTACAGTCAGGATATGTAGTAACATGTCCCTAAATGTTTGTAAAAAAAACACCAGAAACTCCATCCAGCTCCGGGTCTTTGTTTCCTGCAAGGGCCAGATTAATTTCCTCCTGTGTAACATTTGCCTGTAAAGAGTAGACTTGAACTGCAGGCAACTTAGGGAGCTGCAGTGATGTGGGTTTGGCACCTCCTTTTAACACATCTTTCAGCTGCAGGACACAGCATAGCTTAAACATACTCCCCAAGAAGATAAAATTAATCCAACAAGGCTGCTGTAATGCAGACATCTTGTCCCAAATGTTTTGATCATCCGAATGTAAGAGAATATATTTACCTTGCTCATCTACTGTCACTGTAGTCAATTATGGGGATATGCATGGGCAAACAATTCGTTTCGATTCGGAATCTCGGGTAAGTAAAAAAAATATGTCTGCTTTGGCAATTCGGACCATTGGAATTTGATTCGGCACGGCACTTCTGAACTGCCGAATGTCGTCACTTCGGAACTTCAGCACTTAAGACATTCGTAAGCATCCAATTCATACTAATAATGTACATTTGGAATGAAACAAATTGCACCTGTCTATTGCTCATTTCATTGGACAGGGAATAGTGAAACCAGATTGGGCAAGCAAGCATTACATTGCACAAAAGGAATTAGTTTATTGGTCAAGATTCCTGTCATCATTCACATAATTTTCCCTCAATCTCTCTTGTTTTGACACTTTTCAGAAATCTGAATCACTTCGGCACTTCGGAGCTTCGACGCTTTGGAGTTTCAGCACTTCCAAACTACCGAACTTTGTCACTTTGGAACTTAGGCACTTCGGACATTCGTAAGCATTTGACTGTCCAAATAGCATGAAATTCATAAGAATGTACATTCGGAACGAAACGAATTGCATATGTCTAGTCATTTGCAGGGGATAACCCTTTCGAAGATGAATTGCCAACCCATTAATCTTACAAAGCGAGCAAGAGCTATACACTTGGGTATAAATATGATCTGTGAGTCTTACATTACTCTCTGAGAATATGGGTTTTCTGGATAAGGTTTATGCTTCTGCAATAAATAACTCTGTTTTTAAGGCTCTTTAAGCCTTGGACATTAAGTGAAACTACTTTATGGGATAGGATCCTCAAAATAGGGAGCAAATGTATTCAGTTCTTAACCCATAAGGTCCCCCAGGAAACCTGGCCCCTTTTCGGCTCACTCCACATAGCAGTGGACAGATAGAAAAAGAAAGAAACAGAACAAAGAAACCAAAAATAAATAATGAAAAATTATTTACAAAGTAACAATTGTACAAAGTACAAAAGCCTGGACTCTCATATTGCAAGACCAAATGGGAGAGGATTCCCGTCAACCCGTCCTCCACTGTAACTGACTATTTTTAATGTTTTTTTAGTCCTTCCATTCCTTCAAGAACATGGACTAAGTATTTGCCTTTTGTAAACAAATCTTGCAGGTCATTAAAAAAGCGTATCAATTAAACAGTTAATAGCTCCCGACTGATTCCTCTCTTGCAACTGTCATTAGTCTAATACTATCCTTACCTTTTGTGTCACTTTACCCCACTCCCTCTAGCATGTAAGCTCATTGAGCAAGGTCCTCAACCCATCTGTTCCTGTGTGTCCAACTTGTTTGGTTACAACTACATGTTTGTTCATCCACCTACTGTAAAGCGCTGCAGAATTTGTTGGCGCTATATAAATAATAACATAATAATAATAATAATCATGCTCTGTTATCAAGGCAAAACAAATAAACATTACTTTCGCACTTTGGAAACTTGTAAAAAGATGTTTAAAAAAAGTTTAAGGAATTTGTGGAATAATATTTATTATTTATTTAGTAATTTATTCCACAAACAGGATTATTCACTAAAATGCTAATTATCTAGAATTCAAAGTAAATTCAAAGTGAATTTCAAATTTAACCCAAAAGAAGTCCAACTGAAAATAAAACTGACTTGGAGAATTTTTCCAGTTCAGCCACTTTGGCCTCAAAGCAGCACTGTCACGTCTGGGGACTTTTCGGGATTTGCAAAGACCCCAATAGTGACATGGCCACTGGGGGTAAGGTGGCCGGAGCAGGTAAAGGTGAAATTTACTTACCCGTACCTGTGCCTCACGGGTGATGCAATCTTCACCTAGTGGGTCCTTTTCGAGTGCCCGGAGCTGACATCACTGCTGAACATTCGTGGAGAAGCGAGTGTACAGCATTGAGTTCTATGGAGGATTCTGTAATCCACAGCTTTGAGGATTGACACTTCTAGACAGTGGTAGCTCCGTCCAGTGTGTAGAAGTGTGAGGAGTGGAAAATAAACAGAGTCCCTACTTTGTCTCAGTATATCTCTTGAACAGATTGGAATTTCAGAGAAATTACAACACATACAATATTAGTATTTCATCAAGATTTGATATTGTACATATATCCTATGATCCCACGTAAGCATATCCTGTTAAATTAATATTCCAAGAGCCATAATGCCAGGAGTGTCTATCAATGGTTTGTCAATTCAGCTTGGTATTGCTGGGCACAGCTGCCAAAACCCTGCTTCCAGATTCAGCAGGGAATCCAGATTCTGTAGTTATCTGCACTTAGTTAAGCAGGGTTTTGCAGGGCTGCTCTTTCCCAATGAGCATGGCCCTGTATTGAGCCATGCATTGCACCGGGGAGACATCTGGTTCCCCTGCAGAAAAGCTTGATGCAATATGGGCACCTGGGGACCTCAGGTAAGTTGTCAAACTCTTAAATGGTTAAGCTTTCAGAGCACAAGGGCACTCCTGGCAACATAACCACTATAACAAACTGTAGACGTTATGGTGCTTGGACTATTCTTTACAAAGGATTTAAAATATCTTGCTTAAATGAGAAATAGATTGGACACATTTATCATTCCGAGTAGAGAGACAAAAGATGTAAGAAAATTTGAGTGGGGTATAGTAGAAAATATTTTTTTGTAGAACACAACTCACACCGCAAATAATGTTAAAATGATGGACATTAGACATGTGCAAGGAGGAGCAAAATATTTAAATTTCTGTTGATATTTTCTAACAAAAAAGATTAAAGGACCACTCTAGGCACCCAGACCACTTCAGCTTAATGAAGTGGTCTGGGTGCCAGGTCCAGATAGGGTTAACCCATTTTTTAATAAACATAGCAGTTTCAGAGAAACTGCTATGTTTATTAATGGGTTAAGCCTTCCCCCTAATCCTCTAGTGGCTGTCTCATTGACAGCCACTAGAGGCGCTTGCGTGCTTCTCACTGTGATTTTCACAGTGAGAGCACGCCAGCATCCATAGGAAAGCATTATGAATGCTTTCCTATGCGACCGGCTGAATGCGCGCGCAGCTCTTGCCGCGCGTGCGCATTCAGCCGCGGGGAGGAGAAGAGGAGGATCGAGAGGAGGAGAGCTCTCCGCCCAGTGCTGGAAAAAGGTAAGTTTAAACCCCTTTCCCCCTTTCCAGAGCCGGGCGGGAGTGGGACCCTGAGGTTGGGGGCACCCTCAGGGTACTATAGTGCCAGGAAAACGAGTATGTTTTCCTGGCACTATAGTGGTCCTTTAAGAAAAATGAATCAGACAAACCATAAAAGAAAATGGGCCAATCAGTGTAATGGAAAATATATACATACTATAAATATTTTTCGTGCATATAAAAATATTTTGGATATATTTTACAGCACACAGATAAAGCCTTTTGTTGTTATTTGTTTCATAGATCAAGAGATAAAAAGTAACCAATAGAGGGAACAAAGAGGCGGAACAGTATATATTGATTACATATAATATAAAACTATATAAACAGAGATTTTATTTTTTTTGCTTCTCCTGCTTTTTTCCCTTTAGTAGTCCGTCCTCACTTGAACTGTGAATAAAATCAACATTTAGTCACTGCCCCCTAGCCTTCAATTATCTTTTTTTCCCATCATTAATTTATTTGTTTGACACCATGCATGGAATTAAGAATCACAGATCAAAACGAACATGCTAATCCATTGCTCATTTTGTTTGGCTTGTAATTTGGCTATATTTTGACTTACAGGTCAGGAATTCGACCACCCAAATTCAGATGAATTACATTTCAAAACAATATTAATCTCCAAATTTAATGGGCATATCATCTGCCAAACACATGAATAAATCAGATTCCTTTTAATCTATACCCGAACAAATTGTTCATCCAGGAATTACCTGTGGAGTCTTATACCACAGGTAAATCCCGGATGGGTTGATTTGTTGTGGTGTAGAAATTTTATTTGTTTGTGCAAGCTGAAAAACATTAATGTCTAGTAACTGCTTGCAAACCACACTCATGACATTGATGTGCAGAGTTACCAACAGCGGCGTACATACCGCGGTCGCAGGAGTCGCAGCTGCGACCGTGCCCGTCACTCCAGGGGGTCCAGCCGTCCTGTGGACCCCCGCGACGGGTACCAGTTGCCACGTTTTGCGGCCCCGGTCTGTGCGGTAAACCGCCGGGGCCGCAGGTTAAAGGGTCCATCAAGTGGCCCATGCTGTCAGGGCCACTGGATGGATATGGATTATCAGAGGGCCCGGTCAGTGCTAGGTGCTTTAACAGTGCAACCGGGCCCCTTGTGATTACATCACTGCTGGGAGGAAGTGACTCCCCGGTCACTCCTCCCAGCTATCAGAGCCTGCGCGGGAGGAAGGAGGAGGAGGGAGTCAGAGTGGGAACTCTGACTCCCATCACGCTGAGCCCCCTCTGGACCCCAGGGAAAGTCACAAAAGGTAGGAAATAGGAAACATTTTGTGTATGTGTGTGTGTCTCTGTATGTGTGTGTGTGTGTGTCTGTATGTGTGTGTGTCTGTATGTGTGTGTGTCTGTGTCTCTGTATGTGTGTGTGTTTGTCTCTGTTTTATGCGTGTCTGTGTCTCTGTATGTGTGTATGTTTTTGTGTGTGTGTCTGTGTCTCTGTATGTATCTGTGTGTCTCTATATGTGTGTGTCTCTGTGTGTATGTGTGTGTGTGTCTCAGTGTATGTGTGTGTGTCTGTATGTATGTCTGTATGTGTGTATGTATGTGTCTAAAACCCTGAAAGCACTTCAGCTTGCTGAAGCTACTTATGTGTGGATAGTGCATCCTTTTTTTTTTCATTCTATAAAAAGCTTAGATTTAAATAGAAATTTCCACTTTTATACATTAACCTTGTTTCAATCCCTGTCAAGTGGAGAGTGATCCTGTTACTTCCTTGGAAAACCAAAACAATTCTCCTGCATGCACACACTAAACACTTAATGTGTGCACATACACAGACATTCCATATAAATACATCCTCACATATATTCATACCACCCCAGTTTCAGGGATATTTGCTTATGTAATATTGCTTTAATAGAATGTAAAGCAGGAAATTTTTCTTTTTAGAATAAAGCAGACAATTTTTCTTACCCCATCCACCAGGGATCCGGAACAGTTTCCATCCCGTATGAAACCATAAAATCCATAAAACCATAAACAATATGAATGTGATTATTCAGTGTGGTGATACAGTGGAACCTCGTTACGAATTTAATGTGTTTTCCGGGACGTTTCGTACTGCGAAAAATTCGTAAACCGAAATGTGGTTTCCCATAGGAATGCATTGAAAACCAATTAATGCGTTCTGGAGGTGAGATAAAAGTTACAAAAAAAAGTATTTTATCTGTTCAAAACTCTTTATAAAGTGCACTTTAAAGGCATAAATACTTCACAGGGACATGATTAATCAAGCAATAACATTTCAAACATCCAACTTTTAAAACATGGCATACTGTTGGTAACATGCTACAGTACACTTCAACTGTACATAAATCACATGGAAAATTTAAAACAATTTCAGCACTTTTTGGAAGCTGAGGAAGGGGGCAATTGGGCATTACTAACACAAGCAGGTTCTTCTTCATGTCTAGGCTTTTTTGGTAAGAACCTTTCCATTGTCTGCTGCCTCTGGCACCTTTTAAGCATCCCTCGGAAAGGGGACATGATGTCTGTGTCAAAACTGATCACAAGTCTCTGGGCTAAAGCCTTATCTGGGTGGTGCTGCTGTACAAAAGTCTGTAGGTGTATCCACATTTGCCCTGCCTCCTTGATTTCTGTTGAAGAAAGCTGTTCCTCACTCATTTCCTCCTCCTCCTCAAGTGAGATCTGCTCCTCCATCGCCTCCTTCTGCAATTCCACCAGGTCCTTGGTGGTTAGGTCACGATTGTTTTCCTCCACCAGCTCGTAGACATCCTCCTCAGTCACCTCCAGGCCCATGGTCCTCCCCAAGGAAACAATTTCCTCCAACACTGTTGACTCTGGTACAGGTGCAAAAGCACTGGAGGCAGGTTTCACAACACAGTCTGGCCACAGGTTGCGCCAAGCAGAATTTAGGTTTGTCTGACTGACCCCGGCCAAGGCAATGGTGATAATCTGCAGACAGCTCACAATGTCAAAATGCTCTCTCCAAAATTCATGGAGGGTGAGGCTTGATCAATCTGTCATCTCAAAGCATCAACGGAGAAAGCTCCCTTGTATAGCGTTTTTTAAAATTGGAGATGACCTGCTGGTCCATTGGCTGGAGTAGTGCGGTGGTGTTAGGCGGAAGGAATATGACCTTGATGAAGTTAAAGTCCTCCAACAAGTCTTCCTCGAGGCCTGGAGGATGAGCAGGAGCATTGCCCATGAGCAGCATGGCCTTGAGCGGCAGGTTATTGTCCACAAGCTACTGCTTGACAGCACGACCAAAAACCACATTGACCCACTTCACAAAAAAGAGGCGTGTGACCCAAGCCTTTGGCTTAGACTGCCACAAAACGCTCAACTGCTCCTTGTGTTTCTTGAAGGCCCATGGGTTCTCTGAATGGTAGACGAGCAGGGGCTTGATCTTAAGGTCCCCTCTGGCGTTGGCGCAGAACAGGAGGGTGAGACCGCCCTTCCTCGGCTTGTGGACAGGCAATGAGGTCTCCTCTTCTGTGATGAAGGGACGCTTTGGCATCCTCTTCCAGAAGAGTCCAGTCTCATCACAGTTGAAGACCTGCTGAGGAAGGTAGCCCTCTGAAACCATGACCTCCAGGAACTCTGTAGCAAATTCCTCAGCTGCAGCAACATCGGAACTTGCAGCCTCTCCATGCCTAAACACGTTGTGGATGCCAAATCTGGTCTTGAACCTTTTGAACCACCCCTTGCTGGCCTTGAAGCCTTCTGCATCTGCTGGCAGGCCTGGACTGGCCATCGGGCATACCGGGCAAATGCCCGGTGGGCCACGATGGCCGTGGGGCCGAGGCCGGCAGGGGAGATCACAGAATCTCCCCTGCCAGCCCCTGCAGGGCCAGAGCTACCCGAGCGCCAGCCCTGCTGTGTGCCTCCATGGGCCAGTGAGGAGATCAAAGGGAGGGAGGCAGGAGAGAGGACCGGCGGAGCTCTAGCCATCAGCTCCGCCGGGTCCTCTCACGGGAATAATAAAAACAAAAATATTTAAATTAAATTCCCTAACAGCCACCAGACAGACACACACAGCACCCCCAGACAGACACACACAGCACCCAGACACACACAGCACCCCCACACACACACAGCACCCAGACACACACAGCACCCCCAGACACACACAGCACCCTAGACACACACAGCACCCCCAGACACACACAGCACACAGACACACACAGCACCCCCACACACACAGCACCCAGACACACACAGCACCCCCAGACACAGCACCCAGACACAGCACCCAGACACACACAGCACCCAGACACACACAGCACCCCCATACACACACAGCACCCAGACACACACAGCACCCCCAGACACACACAACACACTCAGACGCAGACAGCACCCTCAGACAGACAGCACCCTCACTCCCACACATATACAGCACACATATATATATATATATATATATATATATATATTATATAAAATAACCCTCAGTGAGTTAACAGACAAAGAAAATTAGAAACCTAGAATGTGACGGCAGATAAAAACACCCTCACACACAGCACCCCTCTTACACAAACACACTGCGCACCTCACACATACAATACGTCCAAATATATTCTAAATATATATACACACACACCCCTCACACTGCACCACTACACACATTATGCTCCAGATACACGCTAGATCCCTTACCCTATATGCACTCTTAATCCTCTACACACACACACACACACAATCTTCTATACACACTCTGAGTCCTTTACACACTAGATCTCTTACACACACACTGCACCACCTACACACACACACTACATTCCTTGTAAGAAAACACATACAACATTCTCTAAACACACCCTCTCTACAACCCCTACACACACTACGTCACCTATACACACACACTACTGCCCGTATGTACACACTCGCTACATCCCCTATAACACTATGCCCCTATACACGCACTCTGTACAGCCCCTAGCCACACATATTACACCACAAAATTGACCTATTTACACAATTCCACACCACACTCTACACACACAGGCAACCCCACAAGCATGCGCCAAACACATGCACCATACACTTTCCTGGCCCTTTTATCCTCTGGTATCCCACTTGTGGAGACACCAGAGACAATTTAAAAGCAAACACAGCGCAAGCATGTTATTACATTTGCTTGCGCTGCGCAGAACAAATACAGGGCCTTTTTCTAATGCTAGAGCTCTTCAGCGGGGCTCTGCGCATTGAACCAACATGCTCACTTTCAGAAGGGACGTACTTGTCATTAGTGATGACAAAACACACCCTCTCTGGCCTCGCCCCCTTCTTGGGGGACTGCTCTAATTGAAAAATGCCCGGGCCTAATTTTTTCCCAGTCCGGCCCTGTCTGCTGGTGTTCCTGGCTGTTGGTTGAGGAGGTCAGCGTGCAAGGCCTTGGCTTTTTCGCAGATGATCACCTTGGTCACTGAGTCCCCTGCTCACTGCTTTTGTTCAATCCAGAGCAGGAGCAACTTCTAGACCTCCTCCAGAACAGGTGGCCATTGCTTGGAGACCCTGGTGACTCCCTTGGCTGCATCTCTCCTAGTTATCTTCTCTTTCATCTTTAGGATTGTACCAATTGTGGATGCACTCCTTCCATACTCTTTGGCAAGGTCAGTCAATCGCATTCCTCCTTCATGCTTCCTGATGATTTCTTTCTTGTCCTCAAACAGAATCATCTCCTTCTTCCTCTTCCCAGCTTCCGCTGCTTTCTTGGTTGCCATGACACCACCGTCACTAAGTGTGCAAAAAAAGAAAAAATGCTTTACACCCACATGAGCTGACATGAAAAACAACCCCACAATGCAAAACATACAGTAATCGGCATGCACAGCACATGAGCTGTATCAGGCATGCACAGCATATGAGCTGGCATGGGAACAACCCCACGATGCAAAACACACAGTAACAGGCAAGCACGGCACATGAGCTGGCATGGGAACAACCCCACGATGCAAAACACACAGTAACAGGCAAGCACGGCACATGAGCTGGCATGGAAAACAACCCCACAATGCAAAACACACAGTAACAGGTATGCACAGCACATGAGCTGTAATAGGCAAGCACAGCAAATTAGCTGGCATGGAAACACACAGTAACAGGCATGCACAGCAAGTGAGCTGTAACAGGCATGCACAGCACATGAGTTGGCATGGAAAACAACCCCACAGTGCAAAACACACAGTAACAGGCATGCACAGCACATGAGCTGTATCAGGCATGCACAGCACATGAGCTGGCATGGAAAACAACCCCACAGTGCAAAACACACAGTAACAGGCATGCACAGCACATGAGCTGGCATGGAAACCACAGTAAAAGCCATGAGCTGAGCTGTTGTGGAAATCACCCCACAATTCAGAACACACAGTAACAGGCATGCAAACAACTAAGCTCAGCTTCCTACCTTTCTACCTCTTGAGATATGCACCAAAAAGGCTCCAGAACCTGCTGCAAATGGCTCCAAAAGGCTCCATAACTTGCTGCAAATGGCTCAAAAACCTCTCCAACTCCTCCACACTCCACACTCACGTGCTATACAGACAACAGTATGTAGGGGGGCGGAGCTATAAACCAGGACACTTGCTTCATATTGAAAAAAAAATTCGTAAACCAAGGCATTTTTGTTAATGGATTTTCATTCATAAACCAAATTTTTCGTTTGCCGAGGCGTTCGTTAACCGAGGTTCCACTGTACTTTAATCTATTAACCATCCAGCTACTTTCAATTCTATCGATATAATGAATCTAATAAGCGCACGTCTCTTAGGTAGACGCGAGAGTGGTTTTTGCAAGTTAATAAACAAATATCACTGTGCAGTTGCTTCTATTAGTTTGCACAGCAGTCTCATTCATAACTTTTCCACACGTTACATGAACACGTTGCCAGTAGCGATTTAGTTAGCTTTCACTATGTTCTCTCATTTCCCTTCCTATGCAAAAGATTACCACTTAACCAAAATCATTGCCACTAACACTGAACACTTTTTGGTTAGTAAGGTTGTCACCTGTCACAGCCATTCAGTATGTCTTCTGTGTAACTAATTCATAGGCCATTTTGAGGCCTTCATCCCACCTTTGTTTAAGGTCACTCACTCATTAATGCAACTCATACATAACTTTTAACTTCCTACCACCTATCAATCACTTGCCTTATCAATCTTATTCTACCTTTATGATAATTGTTTTTCTACTTGAGATATGTCAAGATTACCATATCTGGATCGAACAGCATACTTTCATATACGTTCTATACATATGCACATATAGGTTACTTTCCCTCTAAAGTTACTGGACTTTCTTAAAGTACTTTTTGCTCTCTTAAGGCCCAGTTATGTGATCAGTTTATCAATGTGATCAGTTTATCAATGTGATCAGTTTATCAAAAACTCAATAACTTCTTATATTGAAATACCCCTACCCACGCACCCCCCTCCCCCCCCCCTCTTTTTTTGGTATATTGTATCATGTATTTGTGCATCATTTTTAATGAAACATAAGTACAAGAATTCAACCTTTTATGGCTCAATTCACAACACAGTTAACTTAGTTCCTCATAACCACAGGACTTCTAAGAAGCCAATCTATATTTGGGTTTCTGAACAGGGTCGTTATTTGTTTGCATTTATAGAAACAAATCTCAACATGGCATCATGCAAAACAGATGCTATATCTGAGCCTGTGGCTGCAGCTCACTGCCTGCTTCTTCTTCGGATATCCTACTGCTATGGCAGCTGCTCAATAGGAAGATGTTGTATTCATATCATTTGTCATTGAACCAGAGTCTTAAAGCCAGCTGGCTGCTTCTCATGGGCATCTAGCACAAAAATAACTCCACTTCAATTTAACACTAAAAAGTTGAAATATTAATATTTTAGAACCATAAAAGTTAGGAATATTTAGAATCAAAGAGAAACATTATTTTAAGGGCTGTTAAGAATTACATAAAAACTAACAAAGGCCAACTGATATTGTATAGAGGTGATGACAATTATAATAATCAACTCAACTGTTAACGCTATAGACAGAAAATGACTTAAGTGTAATAACTCTGTACTCACTAATTCAACAAAAAACATGCTTTACTCAGCGTTTTAAAAATGAAAAGCTTTTATTAACTGCACATGCATGAAATAATGAGAAATTGAGATCTTCTGTGAAATAGAACTACAATAATTAAAATATAATAAAATAATTATTTTAACCAGTGTAGCTACAATTAAGCTAAATAATCTCAGTACCGGCATTAAAAAAAAATAGCAAAAAAAAATTAATAAATGTAACATTGCACAAAATAAAATAGTAAAAATCTGCAAAACATGGACACAGATCAATCACATTTTTTGAAAAAGGGGAGGAGTCACTGATGGAATGTGCTTGCTGGTTCTTCTGATGTCCATGGTGATTAATTTGCCCCACTTTAATTTTCAATTTTTAGAACAGGCAATTCTCTAGAATAGATAAAGATACATCTTCAGAGTAGAACAGAACAAATAAAGATAAAGCTCCCCCAATGTATACAAAAATATTACCAATGAAATAATATTATATACATCAATCAAATAATAAGACTTTCGATGTATAAAATCAAAATCACAAATTAAATATCCATCCCTTAGGTATACGTTTATATTTTCCATTCAAAAGATTCTGACTAGTATACTGTTTGATTGGTTAGCTTTTTTTCCAACAATCTCTTTCTCAGTACTCCTAGATCGAGGTAAGGATACGCAACTCCAAAAGTGCAGTAATTAATATTTTAATTTAAAGTGAAATAAAGTGTAATTTCCATAGTTGATACAATTTTATCATAAATTAAAGAGAATTAAATTCCTTAAATTATGGAGAATAACTGACCTCCTACCATAATATCAATCATTTCACTAGAAAGAAAAAAAACAAAGAGAATGAAAACACATATTTTTGTAAAGGGAAATTTACACCAGTAAATAAAACATTTATAATTACTTAGAGCATGTGTATCCTTTTTTTTTTTCATGAGATTAGCTAATGACATCACAAGTTAAGAACCCAGTTCAGACAAGGTAAAGTCAGGGCAAACATTGCAAATGAAGAGGGGGAATAAAAAAGTTTTTTGAAAAATTGTCTCCTCTTCTTTGTATACTTTTCCTATGATGACTGTCAGATGTAAAAATTATATGATTGACAGGGAGGTAAGATGGAGGTTCCCAGTTGCAGGAAAAAGAGGTATGGAACTCTACATTTTTATTTTACTATTCACACCTCACAAATATGTATTTGTTAAAAATAGAGATTAGTAAACATACTATTAGCTATTAACTCCTTCACAAAGTGTTCTGAAAAAGTAACGTTAAATTCTGTCATTGTTTTGATTGAATTTATTAAAATATTCTACAACAAATCAAAAATGTGATGGTTTTCATCATAGTAAATTCCACCCATTTTTTGTGAAATTTCGATTTCAGTAAAACACCAACTTTACAGTTGCAGAATTTTTTATTTTTTTTTAAATGAGACAGAACACTGTTCTGTCAAAAAGAAGTGTTAGTAAGATTGATAAATATGTTGTGACACTGGAAACAAAATAGTGTACATTCAAAAATAGCAGATAGATGGAAACAGAAGCACTTGCAAAATATAACAAAAAAACCTGACATATTTGATACATTGGTCCTTGCCCATATTACATAGGCCCTTATCCCCATGGAATGGGGCGTTGATGCCCAGGTGCTAGATTTAATTACATCGAGCAGTCGCTGCCTGTTTACTGTTTAGTATATATACCTCCAGCTGAGGAATGGCAGGTGAGGGTTCAAAAACTCCCTTATACTAATATGGGGGTCATGTTGACCCAATACACATGTTTTACGTATCTATTTGTTAACCGTTAAATGTGGAGCAGACTAGCAAGTGTTGGCTAGCCACCATGTGATTAAGCCTCACTCCCCCATGGTTTTTTTTTCTCACTATTTGCCAACTGGCTGCTTGAGCAGCCAATAGGCATTTAAAAATTAAAATGATCTTTTTTTTTTTTTTTAAAGTTATATTAAAAGTAACACAAACTAGTATCTGTATCAAATCGGTTACTACAGCAAAGAAAAGTTAAAAAACATCCAAAAATCCCCACAGAAATAGCAACAAGGATTGTATTTATTAGATAGGCTGTTCAATATAAACACTGAAGGGCTGGTGTATCCCTATAACTGTTGCTACTATTTACCAGTCATCTGCTACTTTTAGCGAGCAGTGGCTGTTAAATGTCTGCAAATTTCATAAGTAGCACCAAGGAGTTACAGATAACCACTATTAAAAGCAAATAATGAACAGCTCTAATAATGTGTGTGAAATCTCAATGTTGGTAAAGTCCCTTGTCAGTTTCCCTTTATGAATATATGTGCTGGTCTGGTGTTTCTGATATTGTTGAAACTTTGAAGAATTTACACCAGGAAAACTAATAGTTATAGCAGTACAATTATTCTACTTTAATCTTCTTCCCAATCATGGCATGATGAAGTTGCCGCAATGCAGTTAGGTGGAGGTAAGTATTTTACTTGCCCACACTACATAGTAAACCTCCGTTAATACTGCAATAGCATTTAATGGGATGAAGGAATGAGGAACTGTCGCTTTTGGGAAGTGACAGTTTCCCTTTAAATCACCTCGTCAATTCTGTAACCATGATAAAGTTAAAGGGATTTTCGAGGCACCAAAACAACTTTATCTAGATGAAGTTGTTTTGGTGCCAGTAGGCCCCTAAAGCTACTCTTACCTCAAGTGGTTAGATTGTTCTTGAAAGGTTTAAAGCCAAAGTTGCCTCCAGAATCATTGTCCACTTGCCCCCTTGCTGCATCTGCCTACCGAATTTTACAGTTCAGGAAGCGCTGAGTGTCGCTGGGCAGAAGCAAGGCTGATTGGTTGAGAGCAGACCGCTGATGCTCTCAGCCAGTCAGTGACTCCCTATTCACAAAGCTGTTTCGGAAAGAAACATACCTTTTCCAAGCTAGTTTATGAATGGAGAATCACTGACTGCCTGAGAACATCAGCTGACCACTCTCAGCCAATCAGCAGTGCCCCTGCCTGGCGGCACTCAGTGCTAATGATTTTTAAATAAAATTACTTTATATTCTTACAAGCAAAGTAAATTCATTGTACAATTTAGATTTATTGTTTACTAATAGTTTAATTTACCAATAATATATACCCAATGTAGCATATATTTTTTATTTAGTCAAAACCCAGATTTATATATGGATAAATACATTTTATTGCTGTTCTTAGGGACATCTGACTACCTTAAATAAGTAATACAGCCACATGTATAATGTGTATATTAAACAGTATGGAAAAATGTTCACTAAACACTGAATTGCTGTAAGTGATTTTTTTTACATTCTGCTATGTTAGTTTATAAAAGTGTCAGATTGCTGTTAACTCACGTCAACACATTGCTTTGTGAATAAATCCCTGAATAAACAATATATATTTTCAGTTTTAGTTTTTTATTCCTAATGTATTTCTAATACAAGTATACATATCATTGTTTATTTTATTCCCCTTTCATTTCCTTTTTTTTTTTTTTTCAAAATATGCTATATCACAAAGGATTGCATTTCATATTATGCTCAGTCTCAATGCAATTACAGGTGACTATAAAACAGCTCATTTTAAGTAAAAAGTCGGTGTGTTACATATATTTAAATCCTTGATGAGGTTTTACAATATGAAGGGGTCAATCAAGTGAGAAGTGAAAAAATTATTTGGATCAGGACTAGAGTGTCACTGGGATCATGAGATACAGATGACAATAAATCCATAGCCGGGTAGAGAGCTGACAGAGTGGAAAACAAGAGGCCCCGATGCTGAGTCTTTCTGCTCAGACGTCCAGAACGTAATTTCACAGCAATTATTACCCCAGCTGGCTCAAGTGCATATGAGCTACGGACCTGGTCTTGATACTGAATACACAGAACGTACACACATATACAGATATATATATATATATATATATATATATTTTTTTTTTTTTTTTGTTTGGCAAATGCAAAAGTGATTTCTTATAGGTACGTTCTGTGTATTCAGTATCAAGATATATATATATATATATATATATATATATTACATGATATGATGAGATCCATGCAATAAGTTTCCAAAATGATATTTATAATAACGCACAGATCACCTCTGGGAGTCTGTCCAGTGATTAATGGGAGTCATGTCACAAGCTGCCTGAGATCAGTGGCAGTTACTCTCTTGAGCAGCACTTCTCATTATTTTAATGGTGGTAGTCGCATAACATTTCAGCTGAGAATGTAACTCCCACTAACCTCAGACAGGACTGGAACATGTACATAAAGACCCAGAGTGCCGATATGAATTAGATTTTGATAAATAATATATTTATTTTAGAAGACACATGCCCACTTCCAGCATGCCTATCTTTAGCTTCACTCCAATCACCCTCAATTGTCTCCTGACTGAGGATGATAGCGGTGCATTAGAAAGTTTCATGAAATATGAAAAGCCACTGATCACTAGTTGAGCACGAAGCTGAAGAACGGGAAAATAATCTTCATTATGTTAACTGCGAAAAAAAATAATCAGCAAACAAGCAATAGGAAAAGCAGAGTTTTACTATACAGCATTAAACATAGAAGGAAATTAAAAGAGATTTTTATAGCAGGATGATTTTTTTTCTTGTTTGTTGTTCACATGTTAAGTGCACTCTGTGGACCAGAGTGATGAGGGTCCCATTTCCAGCACAGCATGGAGTTGGTGATCTCCTCAACTGTAAAATGAAGCCATCAGAGCACAGCATGAAAATGTATTAGCAACAGTTAGATAAGGGAGACCTCAGCAAGGCGTATATACTTTAAATTGGTAAAATAATGCCTGTACAAATTGTTTTTGGTACATTAAGTACTTTTCACAGCCAAAATTACAAAAAAAAATGAAAAAAAGGAGAAGAGGAAAAAAAACTGTTTTAAATGTTTGCACACAGGCTGATGTCAGTTGGAATGTACAAAAATCTTTTCTTATAGAAAGTCATATTATTACATTCTTCACGTTAAAATAGTTTTGAATGAGTTGACAGAAATTGTGTACAATGATGAATGGCAAAACACTTCATTGGCTGTCATTGCATGCTGAGGAAAATCTCTAAAGGACCTGTCCCGTGATAATAAATATGCATTTATCTGAACTGAAGGTATTTGTAGCTGGTAAGCACAGTGGTCTAGCAAAACAGTACTAAACAGCAGCGAAGTGAAACTGAGAAAAGATTTATATGTTTGTACTAATCTGCCTGCACAGTGTTAGCTATGATAGAATGACAGGGAAACAAGGGATATGAAAAATGATCTGACAATATGCAACTGAATCTACGAATTTCACCACCATGACAAGCATTAACGTGCCAAAGCTGAGTGACTGGATAACTGACGGCCTTGATAAAACAAATACAAAATACATATGGAAATTACATGTTTATTGATAAATCACAGAAATGCAATGCTGCCAATTTAAAGAACAAACAAAAACATTTTCTCCCTAGCTGTCTATTTTAGTTTCTATTTTTTAAAAATCTATTCTTATTATATAGGTATCACACTTTAATTCCTCTCACAATTTACTTTACTAGACTTAAGCAGAGCAAAAAAAAAAATGTGGTTTGGTCAATATGAGCCCCATTTTACTGTAAGGGAGGTATGTAAACCATGCCATGGGTGGAGGAATGTCTACTAAACAGCAGTTGTTCACTTTAATAATACTATTGCTATAGCTGCCTAGTCGCTAATAAAATACTTGGGGTTATGTCAATGATACACCTTGTGCCCCTACTCATGGGCATTAGGTGGGTGCAGAAATTAAATAATGAGGGCTGGACACCTGATTATCCACCCCTCTGCACTCACCCATGGTCTGCAGGTGGGGATCTATAAAAAAAATATGGGGGTACTTGCTAAAGTCCCCTCAACTCCTCCTGTGGGTAAAAGATGGGGCTAATCAAAGAAAATAGGAGGACATACCATTGCTCACCTCTATCCCCACCTGTGGATGTTGGGTGGAGCTATTATTTTATATTATTAGAGAGAACATCCCGTCCGCCCCACAGTTACCACCCACAGGTAGCCGTTGGGGGCTATGTAAATATCAATTGGGGTAGCGATTAACAGAATTTTTTCAGTTTACTTTTATACACACTGCATTTTATGTTCCCAATGTAAGTAATTTTGTCACATTGAGAACATAAAATGCAGCTTGTATAAAAAAAAAAAAAAAATATTTAGCAATTTTTGGCAGGGCCTTCTTCACCTAGTATTTCCATATATCAAACATGTTTTGTTTGAATGAATTGTTTGTCCTATTTCACCTATTATACAGCACTGCTATATATGTTCATGCTATATAAATAATTGTGATTGTTACAGGCGGTAGTTCCGCCTCTGCCGTGAAGTAACACAGAATAGAAAGGAGGACAGATCAATACGGTATCTAGTGAGCCAAGGCTAATGAGATTAAAAAGAAATATTTGAATGTAAGATCTGATAGAACCCTGGAGGTGACCCAATTAGCACTACCACTTACAAGGTGCAAGAAGATACTCAATATAAACACCTGCCTGCTTGGACTGAACACAATTACATACTATATACCTCAGCATATATATACCTACTTTACTACCAAAGTATAAGAAACTGTTATAAATAGTCCAAATATGTAAAAACTAATAAAGCTAAAGCTATTGTCTGGTTCTTACTTAACCAGCTCAAAATCCAACCATGCAACACCTACTCTTGAACTCAGTGTGAAAGCTTCTAATCTGATACTTTGGCACATGGCAGCTGTGACAGAAATGCCTCTGCTACGTGTTCCTGGAGGGGCCTGCTGGCTAGCCTCCTGCCCAAAGACTATGGGCCCCGCAAAATGCCTGTTAAAAGACTGTGTTGCGATTTTCCTATGCTGTTCCGGAACCGAACAGGCGCATGAACCATGGACCACCCAGGAGCTTGTTAAACCCTATCATCACCTCTTAACAATTCTAACTGTAGTGTTCTAATAGTTCATCTGGGTGGACGCAATTCATATGAACGACCACGAGGTGGTGGCCATCTTGCTCGCATGAACGCAGGCAGCAGAGTTTGGTCATCAAGTTCATGTAACTCAAATTGGACACGGATACTCCTGAACACCGCTGGACCTCCATCATCGTATGCGTTCAGTGGAATTGTTAATCTAGATGAGGGAAACAAGCTCCATTGTATGACTATTGACTACGTTCGGAAGTTTGTTTGTTTTTAAGCTACCGAACTTGACCAACCATTAGCACTGATTTCACGGAACTGTTTTGGGCATAGGACCATGTGCACTCTCAGTCAAATTATGACTTCCATAGAAATCCTGAACCCCTAAACCGATTAGGGTGATTTTTGGACATGTTGGTCACCCAGATCAGGGCTATCAGGGGATGTAACTCTTGTGGAGTTTTCATGTGTTTTTGGGGGTATTTTTGGATGTTTTTCAGTGCCTGGAAATAATTGAGTTTGTACAGTTCCTGACTCAATTATCTCTCAGGCACAGGGGAGGAGTATGTGACTTGTGTACATTCTGTGGCTGTGCTCCCATTAAACAGACTACATCCCAGTATTAAGCCTTGGCTCATGTGTGAAGGGAATTGCTATATTGCTCTTTGGATTACTATACCTGTTATACTCTGTTGGAGGAGAGGTCTTCCCACTGGGAGCTAGATCTAGGTTTTGGTCCAGGGTGGGAAGGGATGACGAGACCCCAGCCAAGCTGCGGCTGCTAAGGAGACTACAGTGGTTAATGTTGTCTGGTGCAGTGCTTATGGTACTCAGTGAGCACTAGAAAGCATGACTGGCAGAGGTACCCAGTCGGGGTGCCACGTTGTCCACTGCAGCAGCTATTCCAGATGCCTACATGATCCAAATTACGAGTGTCACCCTGAGTGTAATACCTCCTTTTGGCCAGCGCAGCACCAGTCCCATTGTTCATGCTGTCGCCAGCTCTCCTCTCCCGCGGTGTGCCGATGATAAATCAACATTGCACATGCACGCACCCGCACACAGTGACAAGCTAGGGGGAATGCGCCTTCATTGTCTTTGGCCCGTTTAAGGGGGAGTAACATATTTTACATCTAGGATAGCACTCAATATTTATCTGTTCAATTATTACCATAGTTAGTTCCCTAGCCTATCAGCTCTCACTTAGCCCTATTTATGCCTCCCTCTTACATCACTTCCTTGCCCTGTCGTGGTCTTTTGCAGCTTGAGAGTGCTTTACTTTAGTGTGTCTTTTGTTGTATCTGGCTTCGGATTGTTTCCTGTTTATCCGCTCTTCTGGTATTCTTGACCCTTGGCTTTGTTCTACGTCCATCCTTCCTTCTTCAATCCTGACCTTAGCCCGTCTGACTAATCATACGTTAAGTCAGGTCATTCACATCTGGCTTTGTGTATCTATTGAGCCCCTTAGTTTGCATGTTAGGAAGATTGACCTTGACATGGAGAGAGTGAAAGTAAAACAACAAACAAGCACATCCTGGCACATGTTTCTGTGGTAACAACACACCTTCATCTGCGGCAGTAAGCTATGAGGTCTTGTTACAATGCTTTTGAAGCCAATTAATATGAAACCAATCTTAGTTTGTCATGTAATTGCTGGGATGTACCAAAGTCAGGGCAAAGTCAGGGCATCATGGCCAACATAATGGTCAACCACCTACCTCATAATTAAGGTCATGTAACTCTGAATATGCTAGCAATAGGAAGATCAAGGTAGAGGCTAACAATGTTTAATCCCACCCTTAGTACGTTACTATTGGTTACCGAATTAAAAGTTAAAAAAGTAACTGGAAGCTAAGCTTGGGTATGGGTAGGACAGGTTGGACTATAGTATGCCCACTCTCTGAAGTGTAATTAACCCCTTAAGGACCGGCCTGTTTTTGCGATGTTGTACGTTAAGGACCAGAGCAGTTTTGACAATTTTGTGGTGTTTGTGTTTAGCTGTAATTTTCCTCTCTCTCATTTACGGTTCCCATACAAGTTATATATCGTTTTTTCTTTACATACCATTATTTGTATCATGTCATATATTTTATTTAAAAAAATAAAATATGGTGAAAAATTGAAAAAAAACATTTTGACTTTTACTTGAAAAATCTTTTACTCATCTACAAAAGCTAATGAAAAATACTGCTAAATAGATTCAAAATTGTGTCCCGAGTTTAAAAACACCCAGTGTTTACATGCTTTATTGCTTTTTTTTGTAAGTTATAGGCCTATAAATACAAGTAGGAAATTGCTGTTTCAATATTTATATATTTTAAATTTATCACTAGTGACATTGTAACACCGTTATCTGTCATAAATCCCTGAATCACACCTCACATGTACATATTTTTTTTAAGTAGACAACCCAGGGTATTCAAAATGGGGTATGTCCAGTCTTTTTTAGTAGCCACATATTCACAAACACTGGCCAAAGTTAGCATTTATATTTGTTTGTGTGTTAAAAATGCAAAAAATGCTAACTTTGGCCAGTGTTTGTGACTAAGTGGCTACTAAAAAAGGCTGAACATACCCCATTTGCAATACCTTGGGTTGTCTTCTTTTGCAAATGGTATGCCATCATGGGGCTAATTCTCATTCCTGGGCTACCATACGCTCTCAAAGGCAACCTAACCAATCTGACAAATTTCAATTAAAAAAAAGAAAGTAAAACCAAGCCTTATATTTGACCCTGTAACCTTCCCAAACACTATAAAACCTCTACATGTGGGGTACTGTTATACTCAGGAGACTTCGCTGAACACAAATATTAGTGTATCAGAACAGTAAAATGTATCACAGCAATAATATCATCAGTGAAAGTGCCGCTTGTGTGTGAAAAATGCAAAAAATTTCACTTTCACTGACAATATCATCGCTGTGATATGTTTTACTATTTTGAAACACTAATATTTGTGTTCAGTGAAGTCTCCCTAGTAAAACAGTTTCCCCCCATGTACAGGTTTTAGGGTGTCATAGAAAGTTACAGGGTTAAACACAGTGCTAGCAAATTAAATTCTCTGGACTTTCGGCCTGGGTTGGCAGGCAGGTCCCTCAAATTGCAATCATTAAAATTACTTAATTAGGTAAAAATATTACATAAATACGCACGTAGAATTTTAATATATATACATATTTATTTATTTGACGTCTACGTGTATATTTATGAAATTATTTATGTAATTATGTAAATGGAAGATGTATATTTCGTATTATTTTTATTTATTTATACATAGATCTATATATATCACTACATTCTAAGTGTATTTTGATATTAATATATATATATATATATATATATATTAATATCAAAATACTGTTAGAATAAAATTACACATGTATATATATATATATATATAATTTTTTTTAATTATTAAAAATTATTTTTACTTTTTGTTATTTATTTTTATTAACATATTATTTATAATTTATAATAATATATATATAAAATATATATATAATACATGTATATATATCATATATATATATATATATATACATATTATTATTTTTTTTACACTGATTGCTTTATTTTTTAACTTTATTTTTGATTTTACACTTGCAGGTAGACTGCCTGTCAGCACAGACAGTCCCCCTGCAGGCAGATACACAGACGCTTATTGCGGCCATGTGATCAAGTGATCACGTGGCCGCGGGGTCCTGATCTGCCGAGTGGAGACTGCCCGGGCAGACAGGCAATCCCCCTGGACCGGGAGGAGTGCTGATCGCCGCTGGGGGACCGACGGCGATCAAATAAATAGCCCCAGACCGTTATGACGGTTCAGGACCATCATCGGTCCCCAAGGGGATTTTTCCGATGACAGTCCTGAACCGTCATCGGTCGTCAAGGGGTTAATACACTCCACTTGATGTACCTCCACAGATGCTAGACAATGTAGCTGGTGAAAGGGGCCAGGTACAGAATGTTAAATCATGTTATTCTCTACAAGCCTTTTTGTAAAGCCTAACTGAACATTTAAATAGTCATAATAGGAGCCACTTACCACAAACCTCAAACACATGTAAAAAATGGGAGATACACGAACAACCAAAATGAAGTGCTGTTATGTTTTTAGTCAAAAGCAAGACAGATAAGTCATCATCTAAAGTACTAATAATTCTGTACGTGTCAGATATCTTACTGCTTAATATTAATTTATAAACAAACATGCATACGTTACTATAAATTGCATGCATGTATATTTATGTGTATAATAGATGTATAAAAATATCAGTCAGTAAAAGAATATATACAAAATTAACAACAATATTATTCTGTTTATTTTGTATATATTCTTTTGTGCACTTTGATATTTTATATATTGTTGGGATTGTCTGTGTTTTTTGAGCACACTGTTTCATTAAAGTGCTGCATGTACAGAATTTGCATGCACGCTGTTGTACATTTTTCCCAAAGTGCCACTGAACTGCAAAATTATTTTTGTAAATGTATGAAAAAAATCCGAAATATTACAAATGGTTGACCTGACTGGCTAGTTAAATGGAGAAAAATAAAATAAGGTTTTGGGTTTGCTATTTTTTCAGATGCAAGAATACATTTCAATGTATTTCCTAGAAAGACATGTGGATTTGTATAAATGAAGGACTCCCTTTGTTGGAGTCATATCATATTTACAATTTCAGTGATACTATTAAACCTGTGTGCTATCAGCGTATCATAACAGCAAACATGATAAATAGCATCACCATATTATTCTGTATAACGTCAAGAATAATCGAAGATTTAAGGAAAAAACAACATTGTTCAGACATAAGGGCTGTGGTTTCTAACTCTAATTTCATGAAATATTTGAAGATTTCTATAGGGATATACATTCAGGAAAATTATTTTTCATAGTATATTAAATAAATAAACAAAATAATTTAAGGCTCCATCTATTCTGGATTAGTATTTAGATAACTACACCATAAAATAGTGTTTGGTGCATGTAACCATTGCACTATGGAGATCTTGGAAAGTATTACTGAACTTAAAAGAAGGATATATGTTTTGAAACTTAAAGTTATTAATTATTTAAAACTTGGAATTTGGTATTGCTGTCATTTGTCTTTGCAACGTGGATCTCTTTTTTATTAGTTGACACTCCATTGACCAAATACAAAAACACGAATGTTTAGTAGATATATCCCCAATGAAATCATGCATGTATTTAATTATGCATTTTTGTCATTGGATACATACATAAATCCAGCTTGTAGAAGCTGCAATTCTTTTGTCTGCTGCCTTTGCAAGCTCTCTCTTCGGACCCCACCCAGTCTTTCTATGGCTGTCCAATCACAGGCTTCCCAATGCAGCTCAAAGAGAAGTCTTTGCAAGTCAGGTGCTTTGGGCAATTGCTGCCTCATGAGTTTAGCTCCACTGAGCTAACCAAACCAGGAAGTAAGATGACCTGTTGTCTGATTGACAGCCACGGGGGTGTAAAAAGGTTAATTTATAAAAGTTTATATTTCTATTGAAATCTGCACTTTTTGTAAAATTAAAAATGAGGATACACATAAAGCACTTGAGCAAGTTTTAGTGGTCCATTGTTTCCCTTTAACTAAGAAATCTAAGAAAGCTCCTGAAAATGCAGGTCTCCAGATTCACTAATTTTGCTTCCCCCTAAGGCAGTGATTCTCAAACTAGTCCTCATGGCCCTCCAACAGTCCAGGATGTATGTATTTCCATGTTTTATTCCAATGGAGATACTAACAAAACCTGGACTGTTGGTGGGTCTTGAGGACTGGTTTGAGAAACGCTGCCCTAAGGCCTTGAAACATATTGGAAATCTTGACAAAAAAGACAGTGGTATTTAGAAATGGTTATGATGTGCATCAAATATTTACTGGAATACTTGGGTGACTGACGTTTCTTTATTTTTGTAGTTCGTTTCCATATTTTTCAAATAACCTTTGTATGGTATGTGACCATGGTTATTGAGGTGTGATATATGTCATTCTTGGGCAAAATGATCATTTAAAAACATCTGTGAAAACAAATTATCCATTCATCTTGTGGTGATTGCTTCAAATGTGCATCAGCATTGCTGAAGATTGCTATATTTTATCCTTTTACATGCACAGATATCAAGATTTATGCATTAAATAGGTATGACTAAAAACATAATTGTTGCCAAACAGATTTTTAGAATTGCATCTTATTAGATGGCAATGCTATATAAAAGTATCCCTTTATTCAATTAAAGACAAAGGAGGTTATCGAAGAGACAATCCTTTATTTGCTCCCGAGCACACTTTTACAACTGGCAATTAAATAAAAAACAACAATTCATTAAAAAGTTAATTCCAAAACAGCAGAACAATTGAACTGACTTGCTTTCTCTAAAAGCTGAGGATTCTGGTAGCAAATCAACATCAGATGTTTGAACCACATTAGAGTTTGCTCAGTAGAACCTGTTCTGCTTTAAATTTGAGAGATTTAGAAAATATTTAATTCAGACTAGAACCCTAAAGAGATAAGTACTCCAAACTTGAACTGAAATAGATACAAAGCTGTCTCTCACAGCTTCCTTGTGACCCCACTCCTACTATTCCTGATCCACTTATCAGTGTTTTATTATATTTGGACTCTGCCAACTGATATATTGCTTGTTTATTTATGGTACTGGCTCATAGTATATTATTATATATAGCACCAGCTTATTCCGCAGCAGTTCTACAAGCGTAAGTTAGCAGTATAGGTATAAATTGGTTAGAGCTTTCTAAATAAGAGTTAATATCTTGAGTTGAGTCCTACAGATTTACTAACACAAGCATCTCATACATTTAAAAAAAAAAATAAAGGACAAAATTTAAATAGTTTCTTTGTAATGGTCAGGATAGGATGGATAAAGCTAACCATGCAAAACAACAGAATGTCTAGGTAAAGACTTTTTTCTTATCTTTGAGATTATCTGTGTCTTCAGCCCTAGCATAGGCACTCATTAAGGGTCAAAGAGATTGGGCATTGCACAGCATATGCCAATGTCTAGGATGTACCTTATTTCATTCTTTTACATGCAAAGATGTCAAGATATACACATAAAATAGGTAGGCCTGAAAACATCATTGTTGCCATACAGACTCTAAAGGTATCAGTACTGACAAGAACAGGGGGAAACCCTTGGGATTAGGTGGCTGACATTATTCAGGGGTGATACTAAACCATGGCAATGCAGGTTCTAGAGATCATAGGTTAGGGTTTACATAACAATGAGGGGTGGTACTAGAGGTGCACAAAAAGTTATATCTTACTGTAGTGTTTTTTATTAATGATTTATGTCATATATAAAGCATAATGATGTTAATGCTTTGGAGAAGGGTTCTCAAAACTTTGGCCCTTCAGATGGTCCTGATTCATAGAATCATGGGAGTTGTAGTTCAGTAACATATGGGGGGCCAGAGTTTGGCAAACCCTGCTTTAGAGGGACCACTAGCATGGGAGTCTGCAGGAGGGAGCAAGGGGGGGGGGCAAGAATCAGAAGGATACAAAGGTAAAGAAGGGGAAGGAGCAGGAAGGGACAGCAAGGTGCTGGAAAGACCAGCAAGGAGCAGAAAGAGGCAGCAAGGAGCAGGACAGGACAGAAGGAGCACAAAGGTAAAGGAACAGAAAGAATCAGAAGGAGCACAAAGGTAATGTAGGAGAGAGCATAAAGGGTCAGCAAGGAGCTGAAAAGGGCAGCAGCAAGGAGCAGAAAGGGTCAGCAAGGAACTGGAGGGGGCAGAAGGAGCACAAAGGTAAAATAGGAGAAGGAGCAGAGAGGAACAGAAATGAGCAGAAAGGGTCTGCATGGAGAAAAAATGGTCAGCAAGGAGCAGGAAGGGACAGAAGGAGCACAACGGTAAAGAAGCAGAAAGAATCAGAAGGAGCACAAAGGTAAAGGAACATAAATGAGCAGGAAGGGTCAATAAGGAGCAGAAAGGGTCTGCAAGAAGCAGAAAGGGACAGCAAGTAGCAGGAGGGGACAGAAGGAGCACAAATGTAAAGTAGGAGAAGGAACAGAAATGAACAGAACAGGTCAGAAATGAGCTGGAAAGGGCAGATGGAGCACAAAGGTAAAGTAGGAGAAGGAGTAGAGAGGAACAGAAATGAGCAGGAAGGGTCAACAAGGAGCAGAAAGGGCAGCAAGGAGACAAAATGGTCAGCAAGGAGCAGGAAGGGACAGAAGGAGCACAAAGGTAAAGGAGCAGAAAGAATCAGAAGGAGCACAAAGATAAAGGAACAGAAATGATCAGGAAGGGTCAGACATGAGCAGGAAATGAACAGGAAGGAGCAGAAAGGGTCTACAAGAAGCAGAAAGGGGCAGCAAGGAGCAAGAGGGGACAGAAGGAGCACAAAGCACTAAAGTAGGAGAAGGAACAGAAATGAGCAGAACAGGTCAGCAATGAGCTGGAAGGGGCAGACGGAGCACAAAGGTAAAGTAGGAGAAGGAGTAGAGAGGAACAGAAATGAGCAGTAAGGGTCAGACATGAGCAGGAAATGAGCAGGAAGGAGCAGAAAGGGTCTGCAAGAAGCAGAAAGGGGCAGCAAGGAGTAGGAGGGGACAGAAGGAGCACAAAGCACTAAAGTAGGAGAAGGAACAGAAATGAGCAGAACAGGTCAGCAATGAGTAGGAAGGTGCAGCAGGACCACAAAGGTAAAGTAGGATATGGAGCAGAAAGGAACAGAAATGAGCAGGAAGTGTCAGCAAGAAGGAGAAAGGGATAGCAAGGAGCAGAAATGGTCAGCAAGGAGCAGGGAGGGATGGAAGGAGCACAAAAGTAAAGGAGCAGAAAGAATCAGAAGGTAAAGTAGGAGAAGGAGAAGAAATGAGAAATGAGAAACAGAAATGATTAGAAAGGGGCAGCAAGGAGCTGAAAGGGGTAGATGGAGCGCAAAGGTAAAATAGAAGGAGCAGAAAGGAACATAAATGAGCAGGAAGGGTCAACAAGGATCAGAAAGGGTCTGCAAGCTGCAAAAAGGGGGAGCTGGAAGGGGCAGATGGAGCACAAAGGTAAAGTAGGAGAAGGAGTAGAGAGGAACAGAAATGAGCAGGAAGGGTCAACAAGGAGCAGAAAGGGCAGCAAGGAGACAAAATGGTCAGCAAAGAGCAGGAAGGGACAGAAGAAACACATAGGTAAAGGAGCAGAAAGAATCAGAAGCTGCACAAAGGTAAAGTAGGAGAAGGAGAAAAAAAGAAACAGAAATAAGCAGGAAGGGTCAGCAATGAGCAGAAAGGTTCTGCAAGGAGCATAAATTGTCTGAAGGAGCAGAAGGGAAGGAAAGTAGCAGAAAGGGATGAGAAAGAGAAAGGAACAGAAGGGCGCAAAAGAAGTAGAAAGTAGCACAAAGGTAAAGGAGCAGAAGGAGCCATGGAGGAGAGAAGACAGTGTCAGAAGAAAAAGAAGACTGCGTCAAATGAAGGAGAAGAAAAGGAGACTGTAGCAGGAAGGACAAGTGAAATGATCCCACCACTTCATTCCGGACACCACATTATAAGGTTTTGGTACCTGGGCCTGGCAGAGAAACTTTGGACCTTCTCATCTCCCCAGGTAATGAAAATATCAGTGTTAATGTGTTCACTTTTATTTACTGAGTGTCAAGAAGTGTTCCACTGGGTAAGGGTGGCGCTGATTGGCTAGAGCGGTCAGCTGGCATTCTAAGCCAATCAGTAGCTCGTCATTCATAAAAAAGTAAAACATTTTTCACCCACCGATCTTCATTCGCGTCTTACCAAGCCACACACTACCTAGCACTATGCACAGTGCTAAAAACCCAGTGATATGGGTTAATGAGCACCCTTCACCCTTATATCCTGTGTCACACCACACAAATGATTAAGTAATATCAGGATGCTCTGTTATAACAGCTGGCCTTTGATCCTGATTTGTATCTTTGTTTTGTTCCCCCCAACCACCTATATCCTGTTAACACGTTATCTTTATGGCTGTTGGAAAGTGTTTGAAGTTCTTTGAAGTTCTTTGAAGATGCATTTCACTGGACATGACTATATGTATGTAAAATCTATTGTATTGCGTGAAGACAACCCCTTTTTGGATATGTAAAGAATTGGATATAAGATCTGTGTCTTCTCCCATTAAATCAGTAGCAGTATTCTGCAATACATTTGTGTGGACGAGTACTGCCCTCTGAGCTCGTATTTCTGCTGTGTTCAATCCTTGTCTTCATACCTGAGAGAAAACATTGCTATCTGCTGAATTTAAACAGCAACACCCAGGGTGTTAATCAAGCAAACACTAAGGAGACTGGAATGCCTCAGACAGCACTACAACGATACCAACATTCCCAGATTGCACATTTTCTTTCCTCCACTCCCAAATTACTCGGAGGACGGAGACAACTTACCATATTTGAAAATCACTGTGCCTCCGGTGACATAAAAACAAAACACTTGTCTACCATGTATAAACTAATGATAAAAGAAAACTTGCACTCCCTACCCAAATACACAGGTTCTTGGGAATCTGAAGTGAACCTTCAACTGGCACACATATTCCTCATCATTCACAAGACCTGTGTTAGTACACATACTCAAGAAGGTAATTTAAAACGTTTGTCCAGGTGGCAAGTAACGCCATCTAAATTACATAAGATTTTTCCTAACACCTCCGAATCTTGTTGGAGATGCAAGCTCCCTAAGGGCATGCCGGGTCATATCTGGTGGAATTGCCCGATCATCACGGAATACTGGTGTAAAATACTCAGAATGATCCATTTGGTAACAAATATCAACCTGCCCACCAAGCCTGAAGCTGTACTCTTCTTCCATTTCCCCAAACCAATCCCCAAACCTACAAAATCATTGATCACACACTTGTTGACATAGGCAAACACGCTTATCCCAATGCTCTGGAAACAACCAAAAGCCCTTTAATGGAAGACACCCATTATTCCTTGACACACAAATATGGAATACACGTCACCACATGGGGTCCTTGGATCCATTTTGTGAATGCAGATGGACAGGTGGGCACACATCTGACAGACCGGATAGGAAGATACAGGGACATCACCCCTATACATGTATTGGTACGAATACATATCTATCACTGGTTCCTTAGGCAGGATAAATTCTCAGTTCTTCTCTTCTTTTGATGTATGTTTTATTGTTCCCAAAGTGAAGTTATGTTACTTAGCCAGGGGTAGTTACCCCACAAAAAAAAATGCACAGCATCCTGAATATTTTTTGTATACTGTGTAATCCGATAATCTCCATATAATATCAATTGATGCTTTGCGACTATCGAAACATTGTACTGTAAGGGTAACATGCTTGTAACTTCTGTTGAAATTCAATAAAAATGATTTAAAAATTAAAATTAAAAAAATAAATAAAAATAAAGTGCTGCATTTAGAATATATCTAAAGTCAGTTTATTTCTCCAGCTCTTGATGATGGAGCTGGGTAAAAGATGTCTGTGTATATTCTGTGCATCTCTATGTTTTGTAAATGTTTAATATTGTATATTGAGTTATCAAATCAAATAAAAATAAAAGGAAACAAAAAAATAAGTAACAATTTTTTATGAACTGGGAACTAGTGATTGGCTTAGAGCATCAGCTGACACTCTAGTCCATCAGCGGCATCCATGCCTGATGTCAATCTGCACTTCCTGACACTCCATTTCAGAAGCTGAATACCACTGAGCGACCTGGAGCTGGGGGAAGCCTTTGGGGTTAAACCATTTGAGAGTGGTTTAACCCCTTAAAGGAAAGATAGCGCCCAGTGACTAGAATGTTCCTTTAATTAGCTTAAGGAACACTATAGAGCCAGGAATACAAACATGTTGTGAAAACACTAATTACATATCCCCCCCCCCCTTAATTCTATTTACCTTACTTCCAGTGTCATGCTTATCTCTCCATCTCCTTTCCTAATGGGTGTCCTGGTTTTTTATTTCCCAAATCGTGTCACCCTGGCTTTATGTGATAATGACTATGTCTCTCCCCTTCATGACACTGTAACAAAAGGGCCAGGCATGGATGTCATTACAATTATGCCCCCCTGGAAATATTCCTGCAGACGCCCATGTCCAGTAGGTGCAATATGTATAATTAATTTCCATGTGCTTCTGGCAGAGACATCACAGGCCTACAGTAGCACACAGACTACTATAGGAAAGATACCTCCCATAAAGCATCTCACTGGGCAAGAAAATAAGAGGTAGTAGATATTCAGTCTCTTTCTATTGCTCAGGATGAAGGTCATCAGTATTCTCTCTTCTTAGTTATATGTTGTGGTTTGTTCATTTTCTCTATTATATTTATTGTAATTAGAGATGTCCCGAACAGTTCGCCGGCGGACAGTTCCCGGCGAACATCGCATGTTCGCGTTCGCCACGGCGGGCGAACATATGCGATGTTCGGTCCGCCGCCTATTCCATATCATTGAGTTAACTTTGACAACCCCCCCACCCGCCGCGCTCAAAGTTAACTCAATGATATGGGGGGGGACCTACTGTCCTCACCCCAGCGGTGGGTGGGGGCCCGCCGCGCGCGGGGGGGGGGTTATCAAAGTTAACTCAATGATATGGGGGGGGGACCTACTGTCTCCCCCCGGCCCCCACCCCTGAGCGGTGGGTGGGGGCCCTAAAAAAAACAATAGGGGGGGAACTTCTGTCCCCCCCCGGCCCCCACCCCTGAGTGGTGGGTGGGGGCCCTAAATACTAAGAAGGGGGGGACCTAATGTCCTCCCCCCTGGCCCCCACCCCTGAGCTGTGGGTGGGGGCCCTAAATTGGAATAAGGGGGGGACCTAAGGTCCTCCCCCCTGGCCCCTACCCCTGAGCGGCGGGTGGGGGCCCTAAATACTAAAAGGGGGGGACCTAAGGTCCTCCCCCCCTGGCTCCCACCCCTGAGCGGCGGGTGGGGGCCCTAAATACTAAAATGGGGGGGGGACCTAATGTCCTCCCCCCTGGCCCCCACCCCTGAGCGGTGGGTGGGGGCCCTAAATTGGAATAAGGGGGGGACCTAAGGTCCTCCCTCCTGGCCCCCACCCCTGAGCGGCGGGTGGGGGCCCTAAATACTAGGAAGGGGGGGACCTAATGTCCTCCCCCCTGGCCCCCACCCCTGAGCGGTGGGTGGGGGCCCTAAATTGGAATAAGGGGGGGACCTAAGGTCCTCCCACCTGGCCCCTACCCCTGAGCGGCGGGTGGGGGCCCTAAATACTAAAAAGGGGGGGACCTAAGGTCCTCCCCCCCTGGCCCCCACCCCTGAGCGG
>OW240915.1:215574947-215629606 GCA_933207985.1 Pelobates cultripes | reverse complement strand
CACTATATAGATGTGCCCATACTGATGTCAGACTTTAACTCTAGCCATATAAGGACAAGACCCCCAAATCTACATTCCAGAGCTCTCGAACAAAGAAAGCCTTGTGACCATCTGTTACTTGTCAATCCACACATCCACATATAATCAATAGAGATGTCCCGAACAGTTCGCCGGCGGACAGTTCCCGGCGAACATCGCATATGCGATGTTCGGTCCGCCGCCTATTCCATATCATTGAGTTAACTAAGTATTTTCCCACGCTGTGTAATTTGACTCATAACTCTTTGATTGGTTACTTAATCCACCAATCAGAGTGTTATGAGTCAAATTACACAGCGTGGGAAAATTCCAAAGAACTTTCCCACGCTGTGTAAAATGACACAGAGCACTCTGATTGGTGGATTTCAAACCAACCAATCAGAGTGCTGTGACAGGTAAATGTAGAGACTTACCTGTCAGTCTCTTCATTTACCTGTCAGAACACTCTGACTGGATGGCTTAAACCCACCAATCAGAGTGCTCTGAGCCTAATTGCAGGGCGGGGCAAGGCTTTAGAAGCCTTCCCCCGCCCTGCAGAGCTCAGTCTGCGCGGAGCCCTCGCCGGGTGAAGATGGATTTTTTTTTTTGCGCTCGTTTTTTTTTTTTAATTGCGTTGGTTATTATGGTTTTTTATTTGGCCTTTTTTGGGGCTGAAAAAAGAAGATTTAGAAGAAAGAAAACATCGAATGGTAAGTTGTTTTTTTTTCTTTTTACAGGTACTTAGTTAAAGGTGCCCCCCCTTATTATTTTTAGGGTGAGGGGGGTAGGTAGGGGGATAATGCTTTTTTTTGGGGGGAGGGGGTGACTAGGGGTTTGGGGACCCCTAGTCACCTGGGGGGTGGGGGGGAAATTTTTTTTAGGGCCCCCACCCGCCGCTCAGGGGTGGGGCCGGAAAGAACATTAAGGTCCCCCTTTTGGTATTTGGGCCCCCCCCCGCCGCTCAGGGGTATGGGCCAGGGGGGAGGACCTTAGGTCCCTCCCCCATTGTGATTTATTTGCCCCCACCCGCCACTCAGGGGTGGGGTCCAGGGGGGAGGACCTTAGGTCCCCCCTTTTTTAGTATTTAGGGCCCCCACCCGCCACTCAGGGGTGGGGGCCGGGGGGGAGGACATTAGGTCCCCCCCCTTTTTAGTATTTAGGGCCCCCACCCGCCGCTCAGGGGTGGGGGCCAGGGGGGAGGACCTTAGGTCCCCCCCTTTTTAGTATTTAGGGCCCCCACCCACGCTCAGGGGTGGGGGCCAGGGGGGAGGACCTTAGGTCCCCCCCCATTGTGATTTATTTGCCCCCACCCACCGCTCAGGGGTGGGGGCCGGGGGGGAGAACATTAGGTCCCCCCCCCTTTTAGTATTTAGGGCCCCCACCCACGCTCAGGGGTGAGGGCCAGGGGGGAAGACATTAGGCCCCCCTTTTTAGTATTTAGGGCCCCCACCCGCCGCTTAGGGGTGGGGGCCAGGGGGGAGGACCTTAGGTCCCCCCCCCTTTTTAGTATTTAGGGCCCCCACCCGCTGCTCAGGGGTGGGGGCCGGGGGGGAGGACAGTAGGTCCCCCCCTCATTATTTTTATGGCCCCCACCCACCGCGCAGGGGTGGGGGCCGGGGGGGAGGACAGTAGGGCCTCCCCCCCATTGTAATTAATGGCCCCCACCCGTTGCACAGGGGTGGGAGCTAATAGTTTTGTTTTTTTTGTTTGTTTGTTTTTTTACAGTGAGCAGCCACTGGCTGCTCACTGCTTACTAGACATGCCCCTACTCGCTGCATAGCGAGTAGGGGCAGATCATTTACTAATACTAAGTAATCTTTACTTCGTATTAGTAAATGTGGCTGAAAGACCAATTTAGGTCTTTCAGCCTTTTAGTAGATAACTCCCTAATACCGTGGGAATTAGGGAGTTATCTACTAAGCGGCTGCAAGATGCAGCCGCGGATCGGAGTTTGCATGCCACAGTCCAGGTGTTAGTCCCCTTGAAACATCTTGTGTGTTTTAAAATTCGCCTGTCTATTGAAGTCTATGGCGGTTCGCCCGGTTCGCGGGTTCGCGAACATTTGCTGAAATTCGCGTTCGCCGTTCGCGAACCGAAAATCTTATGTTCGCGACATCACTAATTGTAATTCATTGTTACTGCTATGATTTGTTATAGCCTGTTACTTACTATAATATATTGTAGTAAACTGACATAGAATATTAGGTTTCCTTTATTTTCTATCTATCATAATACCAAGAAATATAAAAATATTAATTTTGTAACTTATTACTCTCACTAATAAATTATAAGAAAAGTGGCCAAATCATCTCTTGCCTGCTTATTTTGTATGTAGGTAACTTGGTACAGGGTATTAAACCATAGAGTAACTACAATTTTAAGTAATAGGTGCAATATCTCTATTCTGTTCTCCAAGACACACAAAATATCTTACATCAGTATCTTAATAATGAGCACAATCGCCCACTCGCATACATATAGGGGTTGCAGGGGTCGCTGTGACCGGGCCTGAAATTACATCACTGCTGGGAGGAAGTGACTGCCCATGTGGGAGGAAGGACAGGGAGTCAGAGTGGGAACTCTGAATCCCACTAGCCTGGACCCCAGGGAATGTCACCCTCCTGCACCTAAAAGATAGGAAACAGGAGGGTGACTAAATTATTTTGTATACGTGTGTTTGTTTGTATGTATGTGTGTGTATGTCTGTCTGTATGTACTTGTGTGTGTGTATGTATGTATGTATGTATGTGTCTTTGTATGTGTGTGTGTGTGTGTGTATGTATGTTTGTAAGTGTCTGTCTGTGTGTGTGTGCCTGTATGTATGTGTCTGTGTGTGTCTGTATGTGTGTATGTGTCTCTCTGTATGTGTGTGTCTGTCTGTATGTGTGCGTGTCTGTATGTATGTGTCTTTGTATGTATGTGTGTCTTGTGTGTGTATCTGTATGTGTGTATGTGTCTGTGTGTATGTCTGTATGTATGTGCCTGTGTGTTTGTATGTATGTATGTATTTATGTATGTGTCTTTGTATGTGTGTCTGTCTGTGTGTGTATGTATGTGTGTCTATGTGTATGTGTGTGTCTATGTATGTGTCTATCTGTCTGTATGTGTCTCTCTGTGTGTGTGTGTGTCTGTATGTATGTACGTATGTGTCTTTGTATGTATGTGTGTCTTGTGTGTGTCTGTCTGTGTGTATGTATGTGTGTGTATGTATCTGTCTGTCTGTATGTGTCTATGTGTGTGTGTCTCTATGTATGTATCTGTCTGTATGCATGTGTCTGTGTGTATGTATGTGTGTATGTATGTATGTGTGTGTGAGTGCCTGTTGGGGGGGGGAGGACCAAAGAAGGGGGATAGGGAGGGAGGAGCGAGGGGCCGCATTGATCAGTTTCGTACCGGGGCCCCATGGATTGTGTGTACGCCACTGCTATCGCCTAAAACATCTTAACACCTTAGGGTCCAATGATATAATTATTCAGTCACGGTCATCCTTCCCTTAAAGGGACACTCCAGGCAACTAAACAAGCTAAGCTTAAATTAAAACTAATAAGCTGTGGTTAGTTTTTTTTCTTTCAATTCTTTGCAATTTTCCCACTGTGCTGTAAAATGTTTTGCTGATTTTACCATTGTAACCCAGCCTCCTTAGCCACCCCCCTCTCAAATAACAACATGTTCCTGATTCCCAGTCTCTGAAAGAAACATACCTTTTTCAGCCAATGAAAATAGAGGCATGTCTTCTGTAATATAAGGAAAGCTCACAACAGAGACTGCAAAAGCTAGAGCTAAGCACAGTATGTGTAATATAGTTTGTGTTACTCTTTTGCCTTCACTTCTGTTTTTCTTTAGTTTCTTTTTATTCCAAAGCTGTGATGTAGCCTTATTCTGTCCTCCCTCCCTTCCTCCTTTCTTTGATGTTCCCCTCTGTTCCCAGCTACCCCTTATGTAATCCTCTCCCTCCCTCCCTGTAATACAAGTAATAAATTCCGATCCAGCCCTGTCAGGCAACCTCACTACTCACTTTTTATCTCTTCCCCTTCATCCCCTGTCAGCCAACCTCACTACCCAGTGTTAACCCATGTTCTTCCACTCCCTGTCAGCCAACCTCACTACCCACTGTTAACCCCTTTCCTTCCATCCCCTGTCAGACAACCTCTCTACCCACTGTTAATCCCTTCCCCTCCAGCTTCTGTTAATCAACCTCAATACCCACTGTTAACCCCTTCACCTCTAGCCCCTGTTAGTCAACCTCACTACCCACTGTTAACCCTTACCCTCCATTCCCTGTGAGCCAACCTCTCTACCCACTGCTAACCCATTCCCCTCCCATGGTTAACCTTTTTATCTCCAGCCCCTGTTAATCCATCACTATACACACTGTTAACCCTTTACCTTCCATCCCCGTCAGCCAACCTCTCTATCCACTGCTAACTCCTTCCCCTCCAGAGCATGTTAATCCACCTTTCTAGCCACTGTTAACCCATTTCTACCCAGTCACTATCAGCCAACCTCACTATGGAATGTAAACCCCTTCCCCTTTAGGCCTTGTTAATCAACCTCTCTAGCCACTGTTAAACCCTTTCCCCCAGCCACTACCAGCCAACCTCACTATGCAATGTTAACCCCTTCCCCTTTAGGCCTTGTTAATCAACCTCTCTAGCCACTGTTAAACCCTTTCCCCCAGCCACTACCAGCCAACCTCACTATGCAATGTTAACCCCTTCCCCTCAGGCCCCTGTCAGTCAATCTCACCACCCACTTTTAACACGTTTCCTTCCAGGCCCTGTCAGTCTGCGCAGTGCACCGTCTGCACACATACATGCACACACATAGATATATAGATAGGGATAGATAGATAGGGATAGATAGATAGATAGATAGATAGATAGATAGATAGGACTGTGAGAATGTATACATGTGTTTGTCACATCAAATTAAAGCTCTGTTTCTCTTAAAAAAACATATCTGAGAAAGATGCAAACTGCAGTTGATCTCACACATAGCAAAAATGCAAAAACAATACTTTGGTCTTAAAGAACCACTATACATGTAACAATAAACAAAAATACATGAATTAATGTATTGATTGGGGTATATCCTAATAGAGCTCAAACTAAACCTTAGCAAGCAGTCTCTTCAAGGAGAATAAAGCTATCACATACAATCAAAGCATCTGAAACTACAATGAGCCAATATTAAGTTAACTACAATGAAAACGCGCAGCTGTGAAAATTGCCCAAACAACCTCTTGTCAAACATTTTGGAGGAAAATAATCCTTAGAGGTGTTTAGGAAATGGAATATTCTAGAAATATGGCAAGACTTTTGTTTGCGGTGAAGTGATCTGTTTTAAACGAGATCATCAGAGAAAAGTCGTGTCATATGGTGCAGGGGACACAGATCATGTTTTTCTTTATTTCAATTGTTTTTATGAATTAAATATGTCAGGTATGTGCTAATACCCTAGATATGGTGTTGGCCTTTTTGTCTCACACAGGCACAGTTGTTCTTTACAGTATGAAATGAACAGAGCTAAATTTTATGGTCTGACAAAGACAAACTGTGACTTACAGTTTGATAAAGAACGATCTAGCTGTTACAGTTTGATACAGACACTTGTTTATTACACCCTTTATAGGCAGACATATGTTTAACAGCCTGGCAGAGACATATGTGCATATTATAGTCATATGTAGACAAGAATTAATAATAGTAGTCAAAGTATTTCAGTAGAACATATACAATGAGTATGTCTTATTTTTTAGTATGTCTTTAGAGTAGATATACACAACATCAATAGTATTAATTTTATTTACATCAGAAGGATAAAAGACTACATTTACTCTTCCTGGAATATAAACTGCAACCCTGATGTTTGAACAGAATCTACAGTTGCTGCATATTATAGGGCAAATACAACAATTTTTTTTTAATTATCATATATTTCCCATACAAGGGGTAGGCAACCTTTGGCACTCCAGATGTTGTAGACTACATCCCCCATAATGCTCTTATACCCATAATGCTGGCAAAGCATCATAGGCGGTGTAGTCCAAAACATCTGGAGTGCTGAAGGTTGCTTATGCCTGCGGCCTATACCATAAGAGCACAAACCTGAATTGAATTTTGTTATCATTACTATTTACTAAAGTTAAGTGCTATAAATTTTATAAACCCATGATGCAGAATTTGAAGCATAGTTGAAATGGTCCGTTTCCCTAGTCATTGATGACAACAGAAGCAAATGTTTAAAACCACCTAATGCAAACCATTAGGAGCTATTACAACGTATTAATTATTAGAAATGCTCTGTACTTTTGCAATTGAATTTGGATAGACAATGGACTAGATGTTCCCAATATCACGGATAATTTAGCAGCTGACTTGCCACTTTCTCTGACTCTCAACGCACCATGTCATATTATTTCCCAGTAACTAACCAGAGTGTGTAAAATAAATTGCTGCTACAGTTCATGATGTTATATGAAGAGGTTATTCAAGTGAAGCAAAATCAACATTTACTAAATGAGATATTCATTAAAATGTGATTATTTTGTTCCTTGAATAGATGTATTCATAGATCACCCCCGCCAATAAAGGATTTTTTTTCTTATGAAAATTTTCTACTTCAAGCATATCATCATTATTAGAATACATTTTTCCAATTCTTCATTTTGTAGAACCAGGATTTAACATTGATCAATGTAGAAAAACTGCATATTTGATGCAAAATTGTATTTATTTCAAAAATTAAACATCTCTTATCTAAAAGCAGGCATAGTTTTTTGCATTTTCTTTTTGTGCAGGCTTCAGTTAACAATTTAAGTGAATGTGTTACGCTTATAAATGCTTTAAGCCTGAGCAACACAAAAGACACCAAATGCTGTTGTGTTGGTCGTGTTCCCAATCTTTTATTCACTTAGTGAAGCAAATTGTCAATTGAAACCCCTTAATTATCATGCAGGCTTATGGACCTATAGACTGTACTACGGACTGAAATAGAGAAATAACATCTTTCTCCTAGAGAATCAAATAAGGTTATTAAAGGGACAGGTTTATTGTCTCTTTCATAGTGAGCCTTGTCAAATCAGTACAAATCAAATCAAACAATCATGCATACATATGTGTACATTTTAAATATAAATTTGTTAAATGCAGCTTGAAAATGTTATAAAATAAACAAAACAGAGTGTGAAAAATGTGTTTGGCCGTCTTCTGAGAATTAAAAAAACCATTGCATTTGGATTCATATTTATATTTCTTTGCTTGTCGCTAACTGTTAAGGTATATTAAAACTTGTCAAATTGGTAGGGTGTTTTTTATCTTTTTGTTTTGTAACACACTCAGAATAAATCCATTTTAATAATCTTCCGATTATATGTGTTGAAAATGCATTGAACTCATGCTTTAACAAACAAACATATGAATAATAGTAGAATTGCAGGAGCTGGTTTACAATGTGCATCACACACTGCTGACGTTATTTCTCCCGTAAGGCTTTTCCTGTGTAAGAGTTGTTACATGGGATGTGACCCCTTCCTTTTCCTGTATAGACTCACAAAGACACTGGAGGAGCTGGGTTAGGAATAACTATTTCTGCATCTTTATTATCAAGCATAGGAGACAGACTGGACTACATGGGACAGTAGTCAAGTCTCCTTGTACTTATCTCTCCTTACCAGTTCACTTTAGCTCCAAAAAAGCATGTTATAAGGGCCAATAACCGGCATCCCTATAAGACATTTGCCTAATAAGAAATCCAGCTCTGATGGCATACATGACAATTTACTCTTCATATTGTTTAATCAATGTGCATCTCTTTCGCACCTTACATAAATTAAAAAACTATTTGATAAATCATAGATTCTTGATATATATCTCATACATGCTAAAGTAGATGCTCAGTCACATACATCTATATAAAATGGTGTTCAAACAAATCCAAGTGCATGGGTCGTGACATCCAGACGTGGTCCTCCCATAAGGGATTTGAACCTTGGTACTGGGCCTGCTTTACTGCCTTTAAGCCACAGCAGCTACTATTCCTGGCTACATGTTCTACCTGGCTATGTCTCCAGCACTAGGGGGGTAGACTTTTCCTGTGACTGCTCCTGTCTATCTCAGTCCACCTAAAGCAGATGCCAAATCAGCCAGGTATAAAACACTGCCACTCTCTGAGGGCAGTGTGAGTTCATTGACACTGGTTCCTGTATTTGTGTTCTTGATCCAGTATATTCCAGACAGCTCCAGACCTTTTTTCATCTCATCGTTTATCCTGACCTCTGGCATCCTCTGACTTTAGATTACCCTCATTTATCCTGACCTCTGGCATCCTCTGACTATGGCGTATCCTAGTTTATCCTGACCTCTGACATCTTCTGCATTTGGCTTATCCTCGGCTATCCTCCTGCTTTTGTCCTTGCCTGTACTGCGACTTGGAACTATATCCTTCACAGCCCCCATGCAAAGATTCACAGCCCAGGTGTCTTCTTATCTGGTCACCTTGGTCTATGTTTATTTGCAAGGGTGAGCATATAACTCTACACATCAGAATCCACATCAGGTAATTACAAAGGGGATCTGACAATGGAGATCTGTTTAACATGCAATATTCAGCAGTTCTATTATGCACTACAGAAAATCCACACTTCTCAAATGGAACTAGCGGTAATATCAGGTAATAATAGAGGTAATATGAGATTAATTAGTTCCAGGTGATCTGTAACAAATATTGAGTATCTTAGCAGAATGAATACAGGAAAGTCAGGTAGACTTCATGAACCAGTTCTTCCACTATCAGCTACAACAATGCATAAGATCTCTACCAAGATGACATTATAATGTGTAAATTTAACCTCTTTGAAGGCATCTGTACACATGTACGGAATGTGTATATATAATAAGCATACCCATTTCCCTTTACTTACTGGCAAATGGGAGGACGACCTGTCCATTCTCCTTACTGAGAGAGAATGATCAAATGTATGTAACTTTACTCACCGTTGCTGGGCATCCACTGACAATCAGGATATTGTCTATAAGCTACTAACCAACCAGACAAATTGTTCACGTAGCAAATTGTAGGAAGTAAGCCTTGATACAGATGATGTGAGATGCAGTATACATAATGGTACTTTGTTACATATCTGGTGGACCTGTCCTACAATACAACAATTTTGGGAAACCATACATAATGAAATTGCACATCTCACATCCACTATACCAACACATACTAAAGCAGCCATCTTGTTACACCATGTAAAATATCAATATTCTCATATGGTAACTCAAGAACAATCAAGCTCTTGAATATAGCACTTCCAACACTAACACGATTGAGCCAGGTGGTTGTGTGAATATGTTCTATAAAGGAATCTGCATGAAAATCTAATTGATAAAACAAAACATACCATGTGATAGGGTGACAAAATGTCACATAAACTGCAGTAATGATCTTTGGGCACTATTTGCCACAGTACACCGTGGCAGATTAACTACTCCGGTAATTTGTATCCAACAAACCTGCTGCACTTTTTTCTTATCCTGAGTAATTAACCATCCCCTTTACTGCCCCCACACCTTTCCTCAACAGTTTTTCTATAACGTTTTTATTTTCATAAAGAGGGTGTTACTTACTAACTATTTAATACATTTATGGTCAGGGCAAAAATAAATACATAGCTGACATACCAAATTCAAGTGAAACCCTAAATGCACACTGTTATGCATTGTTGTAGTTGTCATAGTATATATTTTATGTTAATTATCTACTCTATAAACCAGCAGACACTGAATGTAAAATTGAATTTTATAATTGGCTAGGTTCACTAGCCCAAACCTAATTATACAAAGTTTTACAAAAAGACCCACAAATGTCCTTCATTGAATGCTATATATTCACATGTATTAAAAGAAAGAAAGAACTACCACCCATCTATAAATACTACCCATCATCATAGTCAGGGCCATCTTTAATGCAGGGCAAACGGGGCACCTGCCCCAGACTCTGTTATCATAAGGGGCCCAAAACAGCTGTCCTGTTTGCCCTCAATCCACAACAATTTATTTTAGGATTACCGATCCTAAAATAAATTGTTGCAGGCAGCAGACCTGCACACTAAGGGGGGGAGGGGGAATCTAGTGAACTCCCTGGTGGTCCAGTGTGCTGCAGGGGCTGCCGCACTGCCACGCGGTTCCAGCGCACTGTGAGTGTCAGAGCACAGGTGCCGAGTTCCCAGCCTGTGCTCTGACATCATCACAGTGCACCGGAACTGCGCAGCAGCCACAGCAGCACACAGGACCACCAGGGAGTTCTCTAGCAGCACACTGGACCTCCAGGAAGTGAACCAGCAGCACCATGGACCCACTGGACCACCATGAAATTAATTATTGCCTCCCCTGCCCGCACAGCAGGTAAGCAGGAGGGGGGCAAAGCAAAAAATATTTTAATTCTGTGTGTTTTCCCCTCACTCTGTCACACTAATCCTCTAACCCCCTAACCCTGTCTCTCTAACCCCCTAACCCTGTCTCACTAACCCCATAACCATGTCTCTCTAACCCCCTAACCCTGTCTCTCTAACCCCCCCTAACCTGGTCTTACTAGCCCCCCTAACCTTGTCTTACTAGTCCTCCTAACCTTGTCTCATAACTCCCTAACCTTGTCTTACTAACTCCCTAACCTTGTCTCTCTAACTCCCTAACCTTGTCTCTAACTCCCTAACCCTGTCTCTCTAGCCCCTCTAATCCTGTCTCTCTAGCCCCCTAACCTGTCTCTATAACCTTCTAACCCGGTCTCTCTAACTACCCTAACTTCCTTAACCATCTCCCTAACCCTGTCTCACCAGCACCCCTAACCCTGTCTCACCAGCCCCCCTTAAACCTGTCTCACTAGTCCCTCTAACCCTGTCCCTCTAACCCCCCTAACCTCCTTAACCTTCTCCCTAACCCTGTCTGACCAGTTTTCCTAACCCTGTCTCACCAGCCCCCCTAAACCTGTCTCACTAGCCCCCTAACCCTGTCTTACTAGCCCTTCTAACCATATCTCACTAGCTCCCCCAACCCTACCTCACTAGCCCCCCAGCCCTGTCTCACTACCCCCCCAGCCCTGTCTTACTAACCCTGTCACACTAACCACCCCTAACCCTGTTACACTCACCACCCTCACACAATCACTTAGAAACCCTCACTCTGTCACACTCACCCTTCCCCAACACGCACACCCAAACCCCCAACACTGTCACGCTCACTCCCTAACTGTGGTATGCTCACCCACCCTGACACTCCCCAAACCCTATTACACTTACCCAACAGATGTATGTGTATCAATGAGTGTAAGTACCAGTGGGTGTATCTCTGTGTATGTGTCAGTGTGTGTAGCTTTGTGTCTGTGTATTTGCATGTATGTGGATGTGTGTGTCTGTGTATCTGTATGTAGTTGCTGTGTGTGTATCTGTCTGTGTATCTACATGTGTGTCAGTGTTTGTATCTGTGTATCTGTGTATCTGCATGTGTCTATGTATGTGTGTCAGTGTGTATCTGTACGTTGTCATTGTGTGTATTTATATATCTATATGTAGTTAGTGTATGTCTCTGTATGTGTGTCAGTGTGTATCTATATATCTGTATATCTGCATGTATCTGCATGTGTGTCATGTTGTGTCAAGTTGTGTGTTGAGGATCTACCTTTTTTGCCACCATTGCAATGGCGGGGCCCAAAAAAAGTCTTGCACCAGTGCCCTCTCTACTTTACTTCTGCCATTGCGTTGCTGTGGAGGGCGTAATTGCATGCCAGGGAATGGGGAGGCAGGGTCCAGGGGACCCAAGCAAATGCTTGCCCAGGGTCCAACCATTATTAAAGACGGCTCTGATCATACTATATATCATATACTATGTAAGAATTAAATCTACTTTGATTTCCAGAAATATGTACATTTACATCTAATTGTAGCGGTTTTGTTTCATAGATATTGTCCATTATTTCTAGCAAAAGAAACAACAATGTTTACATTTTGCCAACAACACGCCTCTGGTTGTATTTTTTCTTATATGTAATCACAAGGGTTTCTGATCAGTTTAGGACAGTTAACATCAATAACTTAAGGGTGTCCACACCTTCACAAAAAAATAAAAAATAAAAAATTAGGATTTATGCGTATTCCAGAGATCAAGTTAGCAATAACAAAGCCACATAACCAAGGTGGATATTTCTACTAAAGCAGATGTACAGTGCTATATATGTGAATTTTTTTTGTAGCCTAAATGGCCATTTATCCGTATCTATGGGTATTGCATTGTTATGTTTCATACTTTCCTTCCTTGTACATCTATCATTGCTGTAATGTTCAATCAAACAATGACAGGCTGTCCTATCAATCAAAAATGGTATCCTGAACTGCTTAATATGTCATATTTCAGTGTAGAATATTTTCGAGAATTTGTGATAGATTCAACTAAAATTGACAAAAGGTAGAATTTAGGTATTCTTTGCATTTAGTAAAAATAAATACTTTTAGCATTTTTCAGGAAGTGCTATGAAGCAAAAAAAAAAAAAACAGGAGTTTACACCCCAAACATACGTATAAAAAATGTGTCAATCTGGAAAAAATAAATTTGTTTGCATTTTTCACAAGGTTAACCCCTTCAGGACCGAGGACAGTTCAGGACCGTCCTCTGCATTTTTGTGTTGCTGACCGAGAACGGTCCTGAACCGTCCTAATGGAAAACGGGCGACGGGAGCAATCGGAGATCACTTCCGCCGAAATCCCGTTGTTACTATCTGCCCGGCATCCCAGGCAGATAGTAACAGCCAATTGTGGCGTGTGAGCGATCCGCGATCACTCACAATTGGCTGTTGTCAAAGTGGGTGTTACAAACACTCACTTTGATACTGATCTCTGCCTCTCTCCCCTCTGTAGTGTTTTGTGAGGCGAGAGAGACAGAGATCGTGATATATTGTTGCAGCAGGTGTTCCAGAGAGTTTTAAAAATTATCAGCTTGAATAAAATTCCCCTTTTAACCACTTCCCTGCCAGATCTGTTACAGACAGCATTTGTACTGTCTGTATTTTTTTTTTTTTTGCCCTTAAGGGTTAACTTTATTTAAAAAATCTGTGTCTTAGACTGTCTTAGTCTGTCTTAGACTGTCTTAGACTGTCTTAGACCATCTTAGTCTGTCTTAGTCTGCCTTAGTCTGTCTTAGTCAGTCAGTTTCCTTCCCCCAAATCTTCATTAGATTCTTTTAACAGGAGTTAGTTTAGGGATTATTGTTTTAGTCTGTTTTAGTCTGTTTTAGTGAAAAACAAAAATAAGAATATATAAAAAAAAAATTGTGTTTAGTATTTTGTTAGTTTAGTCTGTTAGTGAAACATGCAGCGCATGTACAGCTTGGAGGAGGCATATGCCTTCTTGGCGTCAGACTCTGACGCCACTGCCACTGCGTCCGATTTTGACCCAGGTCAGTTTAGCGTCACGTTTAGTGACATGTCATTTGTGTGTGAGCCAGCTGCTAAAAGAAGCTGTGCTTCCCCTGCTACGGCGAATGTGTAGGAGGACTGGGTGCCTCCACAGTCAGCTGAGCCCAACATCTCCCCTTTTAGTGCCAAGGCAGGCATTAATGTGGATGTGGTTGACTTCTCCCCTATACAATCTATGGAGTTATTTTTAGGGGATACCATCTGGGAGGAGATTGTTTCCCAGACTAATTTATACGCTAGCCAATTTACTGAGACTAATCCAGGTAGCTGTACAGTCAGGGAGCATGCTTGGCATCCCACAGATGTCCCTGAACTTAAAAAATTCTGGGCTCTTACAATGCTCCTGGGGATAATAAAGAAGCCATCAATCCGCTCTTACTGGAGCACCAACCCAATTTGTTCGACTCCTATATACTCCCAAACAACGCCTAGACCAAGATATGTGCTGCTGCTGAGATACTTACATTTCAACAATACCCTCTGTCACCCCAGAGATCATCCCCAATATGATAGGCTTCATAAAATTCGCCCACTGATAGACCATCTTCAGAACAGATTTTCTGAAGTTTATACTCCCCAACAAAATGTATCTATTGATGAATCCCTTATGAAATATAAAGGGAGATTAGGGTTCAAACAGTATATCCCCTCAAAGCGGTCTAGGTATGGCATTAAAGTGCACAAACTGTGCGAGAGCGAAAGTGGCTATACATTTGCCTTTCATGTATATGAGGGGAAAGATGCTCAACTGAACCCTCCTGGCTGTCCTGACTCTCTGGGGACAAGTGGGAAACTTGTTTGGGACCTACTGATTCCCTTGTTCCACCTTTATGTGGACAATTTTTACAGCTGTGTCCACTTGTTTAAAATTCTTTATCGTTTGCAGACACTGGGACTGCGGCACTGTAAGAAGAAATGCCAAGGATTTCCCCAGACCTCTCATAGAGGCCAAATTAAAAAAGGTGAACGCAAAGCTCTGCGCAAAGCTGAACTGCTTGCGCTAAAATTTAAGGACAGAAAGGATGTTCACATGCTAACAACCATCCATAACGAAAGCATGTCAGACGTCACTCTCCGAGACAGGGTGCAGACAAAACCTGTTTGCGTCAGGGCTTATAACAGGCACATAGAGGGTGTTGATTTGGCTGATGCAGCCATATCTTATCTTAAGAAAGACAAAAGCCTGGTATAAAAAGGTGGCTATCTACCTGTTGCAAGTAGCAACACATAATTAATTTTTACTCTTTAAAAAAATGAATCCAGAAAGAACCACCTTTCTCCAATTTCAGTTCAAGCTGATTTCCACAATAATTTTATGGAGATGGTCAAGTTCCAACAACGGTGCCAGAGGAGTCCATACATTTTATTTTTAAGATACCGCCAACTGTAAAAAAAACAAATCCCCTGAAATGTTGCCGGGTCTGTTATTAAAAAGGGAAAAGGACAGACACCCCTTTGCACTTTTCTTTTTCTTTTGAAAGCAGCAAATTTTAGTTAATCAGTTTCCTTCCCCCAAATCTCCAGTTAGATTCTTTTTGCAGGAGTTAGTTTAGAGAATGCTGCTAAAGGTGCATTTGATACCTGCAAATTTGGTTAAAAAAGTTTTATGGTAGTAACATATAACTGGCTGGCCAAAACCAGATGACGTGCATAAAAAGCAGAATTCAAAAATTACCACCATGCACGTTCTCTGAAATTTGTTTAGCACAATGGTTGGGGGAAGGATGTGAAAATACCCCATATACAATACCCTGTAATGTCTACTTTATAAAAATATAAACTTTCATGATATTAACATTAACAGGGAGATGCAAAAATATACCAAACTGAAGATAGGCCAAGCATACCTATATATCAAGTTGAAAAACTGATCTGTTCAAGTCTTGATCGTGGCCTTTTAGCCCCCAAACAACCCAAAAAGCCTATGCATGGGTGGTATCACTGTACTCAGGAGATGTTGCTGAACACGTATTGGGGTGTTGTTTGGCAATGTCACATAACAGGATCTGTTACTTCATGCCCAAAGTACAATGTGTGTGAAAAAAACACCAAAAAAATTACTACCTAAAAGTTTGACAAAGTCTGGTGGTAGAATTAGTGCATGGAAAGTGTTAAAATACCACCATTTGAAATACCCTGGGGTGTCTACTTTCCAAAAATATATGGTTTGGTGGGGGTAAAATACATTAGCCGGCCTTACAAATGTCCCAAATAGGACATGTGCGCAGGTTGACTACATGTAAAATTCAAAGTTGCAAACTGATATGTGCACCTGCCAAATGTGGCCTTTTAGCCCCCAAACAACTCAACAAGCCTATGCATGGATGGTATCACTGTACTCAGGAGATGTTGCTGAACATATATTAGTGTGTTTTTGGCAGCAACACATAACAGGATCTGTGAGTTTATACCTGAATTGCAATATATGTGAAAAAAAAAAAACTACCTATGCAACGTTTGGCAAAGACTGGTGGTAAAATGGCTGCCTAGAAAGTGTCAAAATATCCTTAAATGAATACCCTGGGTTGTCTACTTTAAAAAAAATATATATACATGTGGGGTGTTTTCCAGAGATTTATGACAGATAATAGTGTTACAATGTCACTATTGATAAATTTTAAAAATGTATGTTTTGAAACAGCAATATCCTACTTGTACTTATAGCCCTATAACTTGCAAAAAAAAAAGCCAAAAAGCACATAAACACTAAGTATTTTTAAACTCAGGACAAAATTTTGAATCTATTTAGCAGTTTTTTTAGCTTTTGTAGATGAGTAAAAGATTTTTCAAATAAAAGTCAAAAACATGTATTTTTTTAAAATTTTGCATCATTTTTTTTTTAAATTAAATTACATGAGATTATATAAATAATGGTATGTAAAGAAAGCCCTTTTTGTCCTAAAAAAAAAAAATATAATTTGTATGGTAACAGTAAATGAAAGAGCGGAAAATTACAGCTAAACACAAACACCACAAAAGTGTAAAAAGAGGCCTGGTCGCAAATGTACAACATCGCAAAAACAGTCCAGTCCTTAAGGGGTTAAGAAGAATTTTGCAATAATATAAATATAAAATGTTGTACAAAGACTGAAAGTTCCTATCTATACTTAGAAATAATAAGTAACTCAGTATCTTTATTTAAGCTAAAATTCTTGAACCATTTATATATGTCAGAATGGAAAAAATTAAATTGATACATAAATACATTTTATGGCAATGGTTCATTGTTTAAGAAATCTAAATCACTATAGCTTTGAACAGTGACTATTGTTCTGTATGGGGATGGGAATTTTCCTGGTTTAAATTGAAACCATGGTGATCACAGAACATTAAAGCTTTTGAGTCAGTAATAGATAAGACACAATTAGTTCTCAGCAGGCACAGAGTAGACTAACAGATTATGCAGACGGAGGTGTAATGTTTGCAAATACTGAACAGATTAGTTAATTGGTAAATTAAATTTAGTGCAGTGCACCTTGGATTATTTTTATTTTCTTGCAAAGGTAAGGCGATCTCAAAGAAAGATAATATACACTTATACACACACACACACACACATACATAGATACATAAGTCCTCTGGGTTTGTATTAGATGGAGCACTCTCACCAGCATGGTGAAGGGGGGAAAGGCATAAGCTCCCCGGTTCGGCTTCACATTCCGCATCCGGTAGCCAGCTGAAGAACCTGGGAAGTTGACAGTTGGTCCATGAGGCGAAGAGGTCGATGATCAGGGGATCCCGATATAGTTTTTGGAAGATCGACTCATGGAGATGCCAGTGGCTTCCATATCTCCAGTGTCGGGAGTACCAGTCTACCATGAGGTTGGAAATTCCAGGCAGGTATTCCACCTGTAGTGTGATATTGCGTGGCAGCAAAAGCTGTACATGTCATTCCTTGAATCTGATAGCATTTAAGATTGAGCTCCTTCTAGGTGATAGATGTATTGGACCACAGAGATGTTGTCCATGCATAGTAAGATGCAACAGTTGGACATGTGGCTGGTCAGACTGCAGATGGCAAACAATTTATGTGTAAATCCTTCTTCTCGGTTGACCAAGGTCCTCCTGTGAGTGACTCCACGCAGTGTGCTCCCCAACCCCATAGACTGGCATCCGATTCCACTACAATATCTGGTGTGTGGGACTAAATATGGCTTTCCCATTCCAGGCTTGAATGTGGAGGAGCCACCATTGGAGTTCCGTCCGTACCTCTGTTGTGAGAGGTACTATCTGGTCGTAAGAGTGACCTGATCTTAGGTAGTGTGCCTTCAATCATTGCATGACCCGATAATGTAGAAAACCCAGATAAATGACTTGAATGGATGCCAAGAGGAGACCCACAGTCTGAGCAAGGAGGCGTAGAGAGATGTGGTTCATGTCCTGCACTTTCCGAATTTCTTTCCATGTAGCCGCTATCTTCTTGAGGGGTAAGCGGAGTAGGCAGGAAGTGGAGTCAATCTCGAACCCCAGAAATTGGACAACTTGAAAGGGTTCCAGTGCTGATTTTTCATGATTCACCATGAATCCCAATGACTCAAGAAATTCTACTAGAAATTTGCGTCTGAGAGTGTAGTCGCAAAATGATGATGGGAAATTTGGTTTGGAGACTGAGTTACAAAAACGGCTGGTGGCTCGGCTCCTCTGCCGACCAGCCCTCCCAAAAACACTACATCCGGGCCCAGCTCTGAGTACCTGTCTCATTGAGGACTGCACCTTGTTGAGAGTTGTGAATATGGCTACATGTTTCTTGAGTACCGTGATAAAGAAGTCTTAGAATAGTAGACCATTGGCTGATGGTCCCAGTTCTTTATGTTCATTAGCTTGCAGTCTATGCGGATAAGAGCAGCTCTGCATCGTTCTGTGCACATGGCGGCATTGGCATTACCCAGCATACATATGCAGCGCTGGGCCCATTCTCTTATGGTGTTGGGGTCTAGTTGCGAACCCTGGGAGAGTGCCAGGTCTACAAAATATAAAATCTTGGCGATGGGGCCCAGTAGATCCAACAGTTTGTCGTGGGATGCTTTGAGTCCCTTCACTACCCCTTTCCGTGAGTCACGTCCCATCTAAGACATGAAGACCACCACCGTCTGATCAAATTCAGGGGTAAAGGCAATTTTGTCTGGTAGTGTCGTGGGCAGAGCTGGCGCGACCTGTTAGGTGAACTAGGCAGCCGCCTAGGGTGCCCCTTGGGAAGGGGCGCCACCAGGAGCGTCGGCCCCCCTCATACTGCAGCCGCCCGAGCCCTCTGTAGAGAGCCTCAGATGGCTGCAGCTTTGCCCGGGCTGGTGTGTCCATGAGGGCGCACCGCCCGGGCGCAGCCTGAGGAGAGGGGCTGACAGGAGGGAAGGGAATTCACAGGGTGGGTGGGAAGAAATTGACAGGGAGGGGAATTGACGGGGGAGGGAGGGGGAATGAGAGTGGGGAGGGGAGAAGAGAGTGACAACGGGGGAGAAGAGGGGAGAAGAGAGGGACAAGCAGGGGAGAAGAGAGTGACAAGGGAGGGGGGAGAAGAGAGGGACAAGCAGGGGAGAAGAGAGTGACAAGGGAGGGGGGGAAAGAGAGGGACAAGGGAGGGGGAGAAGAGAGGGACAAGGGGGGGAGAAGAGAGTGACAAGGGAGGGAGAGGGGGGAGAAGAGATTGACATCCATCACACACACACACACACACAATGCACCCCTTACACACAAAGACAATGCACCCCGTGCACACAGAAAAACACACAATGCATTACACACCCAGACACACACACAAGTAATGCAACCCTTACACACAATGCATCCCTTACACACACAGAAACACACAATGCATTCCTTACACACACTCAATGCACCCCTTACACACACTCAATGCACCCCTTACAGATGCACACACTGCATCCCGTACATACACAGATTCACACAATGCATTCCTTATACACATATCAGGACATCCCCCTACTCCACCCCCTGTGAACAAACTCATTGGTGGAAAATGAAGGTGGACCCTGGGACCCAGACCTTGAGCTGTGTAAAGGGCCTTAAAAAAATGGAGCTGCTTCCCATTCTCCCAGAACATTGATTTTTGTGACCACAGTTACAAACAGCCTCCAGAGAGCCTGTTCTACACCAGACCAGTGGAGCCAGACTGCAGCTAGAGCCCATCATCAGCCTCATCTGGTTGTAAGTAGGCAATCTAGTATATTATTCGTGGCACTAATCTCTAGTCCCTAGAACCACTTCAGGTTAATGTATGTCCATAGCCTGTCCCTGCAGGCCTTTTAATGTAAACACGACAGTACTGCAGCACTGGCGTTAGTTAACATGGCAGATCATATGTCCAATATGTTCATATTTGCCCGAGCATGTGGCGTTGTAAGGCCGGCTCTTTGGCATTTGGTAAGGGAGTTTTGGTCCTTGGAAGGAGTCTCTGAGCCCATATCAGCCTCTGCAATATGTGGTGTTGGACCCTAGCTTGGGTGGAAATCTCTGGTGGTACCTAAGATAATATCTTTGTCATTGCTTTTTCCATAGAAGCTGAGGTAGCAGCATTAATCAACACTTGTAGATTTTGGCTTAGTTGTGGGGAGTCTGACATGGTAGTGCAATTGGGGGTAGCCTGGCATGTGGGTGGATATCCCTTTAAATCCCCACAATATATTGATATGAGGGCTTGAGTATAATGCCTGTCATTTGAGCGGCTGGTATATAAGTGAGCAAAACCCTTGTAAATAGGGGGAGGTGGTAAAAACTTCAAATAGCCAGAGGGATAACCCCTAAGTCCCCACTCCATTGGGCAGATACTATTTGTATGAGGATTTGGTATATATGTGACCTTACGTGATGAATCCTAAGATTTGTTAAAGGACCGCTATAGGCACCCAGACCACTTCAGCTCAATGAAGTGGTCTGGGTGCCAGGTCCCTCAAGTTTTAACACTGCAACTGCAAACATAGCAGTTTCAGAGAAACTGCTATGTTTACACTGAGGGTTAATCCAGCCTCTAGTGGCTGTCTCACTGACAGCCACTAGAGGCCGCTTCCGCAATTCTCACTGTGAAAATCACAGTGAGAAGACGCTGACGACCATAGGAAAACATTGAGCAAAAGGTAGAGTGACCTTTTATTGTGGCCAGCCTAAGGCACACCTGTGCAATAATCATGCTGTCTAATCAGCATCTTGATATGGCACACCTGTGAGATGGATGGATTATCTCTGCAAAGATAGATCAGTTAGAGAAGTGCTCACTAACACAGATTTAGACAGATTTGTGAACAATATTTGAGAGAAATAGGTGTGTGTACATAGAACAAGTCTTAGCCCCCACATCCCACATTCCACTCCCCGCCAATGATCCAGGATATGGCAAAATCCCCCATAAAAAAATAATAATAATAAATAAAAAATAAAAAAAAACACTGATTATCTCTTCCAGTCTCCTAAATATTACATGCACTTGAGGTGGATCTCGCTACCTCAAGTTGGTATATTGCATTGCTCCCAAATAGACCTCAGTTCCTCTCCTGCACAAAGAAAGAATTCAAACCCAACCAAGTTTTTTTTTGCTACCCAGTTGGTAGAACATTATTTTAACCCAAACACTTGATGCTTATCATTCTCTATTATAGGTGAGCAACACCCTCCCTTTCTTATTAATTATTCCTTCAAAACTCACGCTCACTATCAAGCGTTACTAGGATAAACATATTGTATACATTGTAGGTGTCTCCCCACACCACTAGTCGGTATACATTCCTCTGCTATTACCAATATTTATATTATCTTCAAATCATTTAAGTTTGTTATTGCCATTGGACAAGTGTTCATTTGAACTTTGTGGTACGTAGCATAAGTTTACATCTTTATGACAACACTTTACACACCTGTACATCACGCATTCACGCCATGACATCAATTCGCAATTACTCATATAATGCTAGGGGATTGAACACCCCAGAAAAGAACATCCCTGAGAAATCGCAGATACCCCACCGGCTACTTTAGCCACTATATAGGGACAAAATCTAGAGGGGTGATGATACTGATAGGGAATCAGGTCCCATTCCACTTTATAGAACAATCGATAGATGATGCTAGACGCTGCTTATTAGTTAAAGGGAATCTAGGGAACACGCACGTTACGTTTGCAAATCTCTATCTCCCAAATAGGAAACAATGTCAGACATTGAGGAAGATTTTGCACAAGCTTTCTATTTTTCAAGAGGGTATTCTTATTTTAGGGGGTGACATGAAGATAACTTTAGATGGTGACTTAGACACATCTTCCTCTCATAGTGACTATCTCATTCCAGCTCGTACACCCTTAAATATCCTCCATGAAGCCCAACTGTATGATAGCTGGAGGATTCTGTATCCGACCAAGAAAGACTATTCTTTCTTCTCACCTCCAACAAGCAGCTATACTTGAATAGATAAGATATTCCTGCAACACAGGCACCTGTCCCTCCTCAAAGGGGCCTTTTATGGCTCAATCTTGTGGTCAGACCACGCTCTGTTAACATTGGATCTGGCGAACCCATCCCTGCCACATCCATCCCCCCAGTGGAGACTTAATGATCTCCTGCTCAATAACTCAGATTCGGTGTCTAGATTGAAGGAGAATTTGTAGCACTACTTTACAGAAAATGCCCACCCAGATACATCCCCTGCCATGCTATGGGAAGCGCATAAGTGTGTCGTGAGAGGGGACTTAATAAAAATAGCCTCTGAACAAAAACTCCTAAGGGAAAAGAGAGCTGAATAATTTCACCACTCAATCAAACAGATGCCTGTAGGGAAAAGTCCTGCCCAGATGGCTTCACGGGCAAATATTATAAGACCATGTCCAAGGTCCTGGCACAACCCTTCCTTAATGCCTTTAACGCCAAAAACCTACCAAACGTCATTCCTCAATCCGCTTTAGAAGCAACTATAGCCCTGATACCAACTGTGGCAGCCACAGGCCCATTTCACTAATTAATATAGACATTAAACTTTTCACAAAAATATTGGCCACTAGACAGAAACCTCTTCTCTTGGGACTTATATCAGTCTGAGTTCATCCCAGGTAGAGAGGCAAAAAATAATACCACCAAGATCATAAACCTAATGCATTGGGTCACAACGAACGGCAGTCCTAGTATCCTACTCGCAATCGATGCCGAAAAGGCGTTCGATAGAGTGGATTGGTCCCTAATGTTAGCCACAATGAGATGCCTAGGTTTTGGGACACGATGGTTGGACTGGTTGGGAGTTATCTACTTGTCCCCCATGGCTAGACTGCGCATCAATGGCCAATTATCCGATCCGGTACCAATAAGCAATGGTACATGGCAAGGGTGCCCTCTCTCCCCCTTGATATTCATTATGGTACTGGAGCAATTATTACAGGGACTCAGGGACAATCAACAGATCTGGGGCTTTATCACCAATAAGGTGGAATACAAAATTTCGGCCTTCGCCGATGACCTTCTGTTTATGGTTGCGGACCCAATAAATTCTCTCCCCCACATACTTAATGAAATGTCGGATTACGGTAGGATTTCAAATTTCCAGGCCAACCTCTCCAAGTGCGAGATGCTTCCCCTAAACACCACCCCCGAATTAGAAAGACACCTCAAAAGTTTATTCGAATTCACCTCGTCCAGCAAATCCATCAAATGATTTGGGGTACAACTCCCTCATAAATTAGGACGTCTCTATGAATTAAATTTCCCCCCCGATTTTAATTGCTATTTCCAAAGACTTGACAAGTTGGCATAGACAGGGGTTCAGTTGGTTCAATAGAATAAATATAATTATAAAGAAAAAAGAGGGATGGAACAGCGCTATCCAAACTGATCACAACGGGGAGGGGGAGGTTGCACGTCTGAAGGGAAGTACAGGGTGCGCCAAGAACAAAGTGAATAAATAAAATAAATAATAGAAAAAAAATACCAGGGAAACAGGCAAATTAAAGTCTCTAATTCACAGGTATATTCTTCAGAAATTCTCAAGACGTCTTGGGTCAAATCCTCATCAGCATATATGAAAGAAAAAAACACACAGAGGGGACTAATGGTGCAGTAACTTAAAGGAGTATGGCCAAAGACAACAATGAGGTTAAGAAATGCCAACTCACATTTGTGGGAGCTATAACCAGCTCGAGTTAAAACAGCATACAGTGGTATTTAAACTCCCCACATGTAGGATATTCCTCTGACGATATTTTCAGTGCAGGTCATATTAAATAAAAACACAAGAGAAGGCCCACAGTGTTCTCTATATTAAAAAAAAGTGCTGGATAAAATAGGAGATAAACTTACAATTTACAGAGCAAACAAACCACTCTGTGTAAAGTGCCTGGTTGGAACAATCCCCACCATTGGTCCACTCTGTGTGTTATTTTCTTTCATATATGCTGATGAGGATTTGACCCAAGACGTCTTGAGAATTTCTGAAGAATATACCTGTGAATTAGAGACTTTAAGTTGCCTGTTTCCCAGGTATTTTTTTTTCTATTATTTATTTTATTTATTCACTTTGTTCTTGGCGCACCTTGTACTTGTTAGGGATTGGGATTAGGGATTAGGGAATGGATTCACAGGGTGGAAGGGGTAAAACAGATGGAGGAAATTACATATGCTATTTCAAAAAATCACCAGACATTCCAACTTATATGGGGACCATGGAATGCTTTTCTAGATGAACTGCCTTTATAGATCTAAAAGGAATAGTCACAAGAGTGGATAGATACAGAATACGAGTTATTAGTTATAGCACATTTGAACCCAGCGGGGTATACCCCATATTGCTACTAAAGAAGCACTTCTATCACCTTGCCTCACCTACCAAGCAATATCATTATCTCCATGAGGCAGTTGGACATCTATAGATACCTGCTAATATATATATGACTGTTTGAGCTTTCTGTTCATACTTCATCTGCATCGGAAGATATGTGGAACGCTATAGTATATTTTAGGATTGGCTATATTAACGATCTTGTACACTGATATTTTGGAAGATAATAGACAGAGAGGAGGTGACTACTGATTGTAATTGTATGCTAAATCTTTCTCTGCATTGTTTTTACAAATGTTATTAATTCTACGCAAATGTTTATACAAAACCAAATAAAAAATGATTAAAAAAATTTAAAATAAATAGATACAAAAAAATACAATAAAAGTCTTAGATCTTTGAGTTCAGCTCATGAAAAATGGGTGCAAAAACATAAGTGTTGCGTTTATAATTTTGTTCAGTGTATATATAGCAAGAGCTGCGACCGTGGTCAGGCAGCAGAATCAGGTAGGACTGAGAAGGGCTGACAGGTAAAGCATACAGAACAGTAAAAGTTAGCTTAAACTGGAAAAATATGGAAAACTATGTTAGAAAACCACTAGAAAAGTACAGAAAGTGTGATAAAGGAAATAACCTAAGGAGTGTAGTATAAAAAGGCTATACAATGTAAATAATTAGGTAGGAAGAAAATACTCTGACCTGTGACTATGCAGAAGCAGCAAAGAAAGAGGAAGAGTTGGGGGCTGTCCTTACTTATATATTTTATGACTGCTTGTTCTTGATTGGTTAAAGTTTTTTAGTTTTTTTGTTGATTGACCTGTTTTGCTGCTGGAGTTTTAAAGTAAAGAAAGTCAATGTAAAATATGAAGCCTCCTGTCATGTGGTAAAATCACGCCAGATACAATGGTTCAATTAGATCTGTACAGATCTGTATATGATTTTTGCAGGTGCAATGGATTAATACAAGTTACCATAAACAATTCAGTCCTGTGATATCAAGGAGGGATCCTGGCACACCTTTTGGGATGCACAGTTGATAGTGAGTATAACCTATCAGGGAAATTTTAATGCAAAATATTTTATAGGGTTGAAAATGTATATATTATATGTATCTTGAGCTTATTAAATACATTGTAAAAAAAAACTATTCATATTACTCTCTATAACAGTAAATATATATTCAAACAAACATATACTTGTGCTGTTTTTTTTTTTTAAATCAACAAGAAGGATCCATGAGAAAAAAAAAATCACAACACGCTAATCATTAAAGGGCAAGAAACCAATTAATTTAATTATTATTACCAATCCAAATCTCTGCATTTGTGAAAGAGATGTACCATAGTTTCACAAGTGTTACAACCCCTTACTTTAAGTTGGTATATGTTCAGTTATGGACTTGTTACATGTGTTAGTGAAGAACTAATCATCTAGGAGTGAATATATAGTCATATAGAGTATATAGATATAATGTCCTCCAAAATCAAATGAACACTGGTTTCCAAACATCTGCAGGGAAGATCCATACTTATAATTGAGTCCATGTTGCAGGTTACAAGGTATAGTAGAGACCAAGAAGAAGGAAATAGGACACTGTGTGATCCTAATTGATGTTGGTGCTCTACTGCCAGGGCAACAGCATCACACTTATATATCGCTATGATTGTCCTCAAACTTCTGTCGGGGCTACGAATTGTGCCCCTAAGCTGATGCAAACGGTCTGCATGGCCAGTAGTATTTATCATCACTTTACTGCACAGTAATTTCACAACAATGGTTAATGTACTTTGGATGCAGTGTGTAGAGGGTGAGTCTGCATTGTAGGTGAGGTTGTACAACAAATGTCAGCCCTCCAAACACCGGGAACATTAAATGTAACCTGAAAATCTGACCACACAACTTTCACTTGTTTGCCATTTAAGCCTCATTTGCCAACTATATGAACATTACCTAGCTAGCACTCAAGGGGTTAACGTCCTTTTGGAATCATTATCACAAAGTGCATTTTGTTAAGATCTGCATATGTGTGTCTAAATAATGTGATATGATGTACAACACAATGTTGTAAAGGCGATAGAGGTTTTAAATTGTGCTCTTTAAAGATTTCAATACATAAGGTTTCCAATTACATTCTCATTGCAACATAGCCACATAAGCATTAGTAGTGTTGAACATACTACTGTGTCTCTCCCCATCCAAAAAAAATACTTTATGGTAATATATGATATGTAGGTATTCAGAACAACAATTTTTAATTCTACTCACTATTTACATGAGCCTTGATAGTGTATAATGCAATATACTGTATACAATCAATACAGAATAAGTAATTTCTATTTGACCATAACTAATCATTGCTCTTTGAAAGATACTGAGCCACTGTCCCGTTAGGTCTATGAGGGTTAAATTATATATTGTTTTTACTGTTGTTTCATTTTGCAAAACTGCAAAAATCCAGGCAACATTTTGTCAGAAAAAAACAATAAAGAATATGAAAAGCCCATCTTCACAGAACATTGGACATTGCAAAACAACCTACAGCTATTATCGGATATATCAAAACTGACAAGTAAAACTTTGGCTGTTGATTGAACAATATTTCACATGGACAGCACAAGCTCGTCCGCATTCACTTTTAAATGGAGCTGCTTATCCTGGAGAACTATGGGTAGGAAGTTTATGAGCTTAATTGAATTGGTGGTATTTGGGTGATTGAAGAAAATTGGTGACATTGGAAAAACTGTATGTTACATTTTCAGGAACATTGCAATAGACTCTTTTTCAGCTTTAACACCTTACATTTTAAATATTTTGTGTGTGTGTGTGAGATAGATAGATAGATACATACACACATATATACATATACAAAAAAATATCCACACAGCTATTTGATGCAATGATGTAATCATGGATTCATTATTTTGATTTCTGATAAATTACTTTAAAGCATATAGAAGGTTTCTTCAAAACCATTTTGTACCATCTTCACATTAGTTTTATATACATATATTAGTAATGACATTATTATTTATTTATGTAACAAATAACTCTTCTCCTAGTTTAATTCTCATCATTTGTATTACCATATTTAATACTCACTTATGCTACACAGTTCAGGCTTGATAAAATAATGGTATACTTGTGCTGGTTTCAGAGGAATAACTACAAATGACTCATTATATGAGTTTCGTCTATGGAGAGCAAGCATGTCAAACTTGCAGCACGAGGTCCTCATGCGGCCCCCACTGGATACATTTGCGGCCCACCTGCCCTGGGGTCCGTTTATGTTGTGGCTGCAACCAGCAACAAGACAGCAAATATATTTCCTGTCTAATTATTGTCTTCCTTCCCACGGCCGATTGCATGCTCCAGCAAGCTAGCCACTCCCCCTTACCTCCAGCTCGCAGTGCCAGAGGGACCTCTGGCCTGCTTGAGCAGAGAAGAGCAGGGCTGGAACTGGAGGATGGGTGGCTTATCTTAAGGTAGTGGAAGAGGGTCTTGCGGAACCTTCCGGTGTAGTGTGCTAAATTAGGGCAGTGTATTAATTTGAGAGAGGGAGTGGGCAGTGTGTTAATTTTAGGGATGGGCACTATATTAATTTGGGGGAGGGAGGGAGGGAGGCAATGTAGTAATTTGGGGAAGGGAGCAGGAGCAGTCTATTAGTGTGGTGGGAGGGTGGGCAGTGTGTTCAATTTAGTGGAGGACAATGTTTTCAGTTAGAGTGCTGGGAGGAGGGGCAGTGTATTCAGTTAGAGTCGAGGTGGGAAGGGCAGTACAGGGAGTGCAGAATTATTAGGCAAATGAGTATTTTGACCACATCATCCTCTTTATGCATGTTGTCTTACTCCAAGCTGTATAGGCTCGAAAGCCTACTACCAATTAAGCATATTAGGTGATGTGCATCTCTGTAATGAGAAGGGTGTGGTCTAATGACATCAACACCCTATATCAGGTGTGCATAATTATTAGGCAACTTCCTTTCCTTTGGCAAAATGGGTCAAAAGAGGGACTTGACAGGCTCAGAAAAGTCAAAAATAGTGAGATATCTTGCAGAGGGATGCAGCACTCTTAAAATTGCAAAGCTTCTGAAGCGTGATCATCGAACAATCAAGCGTTTCATTCAAAATAGTCAACAGGGTCGCAAGAAGCGTGTGGAAAAACCAAGGCGCAAAATAACTGCCCATGAACTGAGAAAAGTCAAGCGTGCAGCTGCCACGATGCCACTTGCCACCAGTTTGGCCATATTTCAGAGCTGCAACATCACTGGAGTGCCCAAAAGCACAAGGTGTGCAATACTCAGAGACATGGCCAAGGTAAGAAAGGCTGAAAGTCGACCACCACTGAACAAGACACACAAGCTGAAACGTCAAGACTGGGCCAAGAAATATCTCAAGACTGATTTTTCTAAGGTTTTATGGACTGATGAAATGAGAGTGAGTCTTGATGGGCCAGATGGATGGGCCCGTGGCTGGATTGGTAAAGGGCAGAGAGCTCCAGTCCGACTCAGACGCCAGCAAGGTGGAGGTGGAGTACTGGTTTGGGCTGGTATCATCAAAGATGAGCTTGTGGGGCCTTTTCGGGTTGAGGATGGAGTCAAGCTCAACTCCCAGTCCTACTGCCAGTTCCTGGAAGACACCTTCTTCAAGCAGTGGTACAGGAAGAAGTCTGCATCCTTCAAGAAAAACATGATTTTCATGCAGGACAATGCTCCATCACACGCGTCCAAGTACTCCACAGCGTGGCTGGCAAGAAAGGGTATAAAAGAAGAAAATCTAATGACATGGCCTCCTTGTTCACCTGATCTGAACCCCATTGAGAACCTGTGGTCCATCATCAAATGTGAGATTTACAAGGAGGGAAAACAGTACACCTCTCTGAACAGTGTCTGGGAGGCTGTGGTTGCTGCTGCACGCAATGTTGATGGTGAACAGATCAAAACACTGACAGAATCCATGGATGGCAGGTTTTTGAGTGTCCTTGCAAAGAAAGGTGGCTATATTGGTCACTGATTTGTTTTTGTTTTGTTTTTGAATGTCAGAAATGTATATTTGTGAATGTTGAGATGTTATATTGGTTTCACTGGTAATAATAAATAATTGAAATGGGTATATATTTGTTTTTTGTTAAGTTGCCTAATAATTATGCACAGTAATAGTCACCTGCACACACAGATATCCCCCTAACATAGCTATAACTAAAAACAAACTAAAAACTACTTCCAGAAATATTCAGCTTTGATATTAATGAGTTTTTTGGGTTCATTGAGAACATGGTTGTTGTTCAATAATAAAATTAATCCTCAAAAATACAACTTGCCTAATAATTCTGCACTCCCTGTATATTAGATTTGGTGGAGGGGTCAGTGTATTGGATTTGTGGGCAGTGTATTCGAATGGGGGGCAGGGTGCAGTGTATTAAATTGGGTCTGCATTGAGGCACTGAAGGCTCCCCATAGAGATGCTAACTGACCATGCAGCTTTTTTCCACACATGCCCCCCCAATGCTTTCCCATGGGATGATCTCAGCCAAAGTGAAGAACACACTCATAGGACTCCAAAATCAACAAGATAACATAATTAGTTTTTTACAGCTGTGCAACAGCATATACTAACCATTTCAGTCCAATTACCAAACTTTTCTTAATATGTCAAGGTAGTTGGACTGAAACATGCACATGCATGTCTCCTTAAAATAAATTCGCTCTTTTGTTTACTTTGAAGTCCTACGAGCGTGAGGACGTCCAGTGTCAGTTAGGCAACTTTTTTTATACTGTACTTTTCAAAATAAACCTACGTTTCTATGAAAAGTTATGTTTTTGTTTTTTTGCGGCCCACATCAACTTAAACCTTGTTTATTTGGCCCGTGCTAGCCTTTGATTTTGACATGCTTGATGTAGAGTATTAGCCCTCTGCTACATTTCCTGTTGGGTAAGGGATATAACTTAAATAAAAAACATACGATACTCATAACAAAAAACTTAACATAAAATAAACTACACACTGTAGAACTGTTTAGTTGTTTGTTTCAGTTGTGGTAATTGTGTCTTTCATGTCTGTACCAGGTGGCTATATGGCTTTCAGAGTAAAGAAGGGTCTTCTTCCCTACGTTGTATCATGGGTGATCCTTCTTTTATATGTCTGCCATAGGTCCGCAACTTTTTTCTGTACTGTCCCTGTGTAGATATAGTGCATGGCTATCTGTTCGTATCCACATTTGTGGAGATGAGGTCTAACGATCCTGTTTTTGATGGTACCTCTGTAGATCTCCAGTTTCAAGCTATTAATGTAGTTGTCGCTGTCAGAGTCTGAAACACCCGTTTGTGCACTGGTTTGGAGAGAGCTTTAGGTAAAATAAACAGCAAGTAACTTTCTGGTGAGGGTGGTATCTGTGTACCTTTGCATTCTTTTATTAATTTGTCAACTTCTGCCCAAAGTGGGAGAAGGTCTGGGCATGTCCACCAGATGTGGAGGGTATTCCCTCTGTCATTCTGACATCTCCAGCATCTATTATCAATCATGTGGTGTATTTTGGTCACCTTGTCTGGTGTCAGGTACCATCTATACAAAACTTTCTTGCTATTTCTAAATGTGAGGCACATGATGACATGCCCCTAAAATACATCAATGCCTGTTCCCACATCTTTTTTGGCAGCTCTTCCAAAAATCCCTATTCTAGTCCCTTTGGAATGCCCATAAGGGTTGTTCATGTTCTGACATAAGTGCTGTGTAGCAAATATATATAGTTTTTTTTTCTGTTGGTAGTTATTTATACACAGGTTTTAAAACTGGGTAGTTTGCGGCTGTTGACCTGACTGGTTTGTTTGGTGTTGTGTAGTTTCAGCAAGTGTTATACTTGGACCCATTCTCTTTAATATTTTTATTAGTGATATTGCAGAAGGTCTTGATGGTAAGGTATGTATTTTTGCTGATGATACTAAGATATGTAACAGGGTTGATGTTCCCGGAGGGATAAGCCAAGTGGCAAATGATTTAGGTAAACTAGAAAAATGGTTAGAGTTGTGGCAACTGACATTTAATGTGGATAAGTGCAAGATAATGCATCTTGGATGTAAAAACCCAAGGGCAGAGTACAGAATATTTGATAGTGTCCTAACCTCAACATCTGAGGAAAGGGATGTAGGGGTGATTATTTCTGATGACTGAAAGGTAGGCAGACAATGTAATAGACCAGCAGGAAATGCTAGCAGAATGTTTGGTTGTATAGAAGAGATATTAGCAGTAGAAAAAGGGAAGTGCTCATGCCATTGTACAGAACACTGGTGAGACCTCACTTGGAGTATTGTACGCAGTACTGGAGACCGTATCTTCAGAAGGATCTTAATACTTTAGAGAGAGTTCAGAGAAGGGATACTAAACTGGTTCATGGATTGCAGGATAAAACTTACAAGGAAAGGTTAAAGGATCTTAACATGTATAGCTTGGAGGAAAGATGAGACGGGGGGATATGATAGAAACATTTAAATACATAAAGGGAATCAACACAGTAAAGGAGGAGACCATATTTAAAAGAAGAAAAACTTCCACAACAAGAGGACATAGTCTTAAATTAGAGGGGCAAAGGTTTAAAAATAACATCAGGAAGTATTACTTTACTGAAAGTGTAGTGGATGCATGGAATAGCCTTCCAGCTGAAGTGGTAGAGGTTAACACAGTAAAGGAGTTTAAGCATGCATAGGATAGGCATAAGGCTATCCTAACTATAAGATAAGGCCAGGGACCAATGAAAGTATTTAGATAATTGGGCAGACTAAATGGGCTGAATGGTTCTTATCTGTCATCACATTCTATATTTCTATGTTTCTATGTTGGAGTTGTATGTAAGAAAAAAGTGCTGTGTTTTGTAGTTGGAAAGCCGTCTGCAAGTCCCTAAAGCTCCTTGTGTTTCCCTGGTTAAACACTTGGTATATATGCGTCACTTTGTGTTTTGCACATATCTTAAAATCAAATGAGGGATTGAACATGCTTTTAATGGAGCCGCTGGTGCACATAGGTCTGTGGAGCAAAGTTTATCTCTGTTCGAGTCTAGTTTGGTTGTAGGAAGTAGTAGTTTATTTTTGGGTGTGAGCCCCTTCGGTATCTATAGATAATTCGTCAAGCGTGAGCCTGCTATCTGCTGTGACTCCAGGTCTACCCATTACGGTATTTATGACCCGAAATGGCATGTGAGTATATTGGCTACATATGTTGTCCTGTAATATTCTCTTAGGTTGGGGAATGTTAGGCCACCCTCTTGCACCCTACGAGTCAGGAGTCTCCATGGAACTCTCGGCTTCTTGTTGTTCCATCCGAATTTCACTAGTATGGCTTGTAATGATTTAAGAAACTTAATTGGGACGTGTATGTGCAGTGATCGAAAAATGTAGAGGATTTTTGGCAGGATTACCATTTTTATTGCCGCACATCTACCCACCCATGATAAATATTTCCCTTTCCATTTCTTAAGCGTTTCTTTTATGTTCGTTTTGAGTTTGTGGTTTGAGTTTGTGGTAGTTAGTTGGAAATAGTGAATTGTGGGGATTTCATCAGTTTAATAACTAAGAACGTGAGGTAGTCCTGCCCACAGTAAAAGTTAAAAGCTTGTTTAAATCTCTCTAATGTGCTATTCCTGATGCCTATTCCCATTGCTTGAGTTTTTGGAGATGTTAAGTTTGTAGTACGATTGGGAGCTGTATCGTTTGAGCTCTTTTTGTAGGTTTGGTAGGGATATGAGAGGTTGGGAGAGAGTCAAAAGGACGTCATCATCAAATAAGTTAAGTTTATATTCTTTATTTCCTATCTGTATGCCGTGTTTATTAATGTTGCTTCTAATGGCCCCCGCCAGCAGTTCCAGAGCTAGAACATAGAGGAGCAGAGACAAGGGGCACCCCTGTCTGATACCATTTGTCATTTTAAAGGGATCTGACAGGAACCCTGAGGTCGTTACTGATGCATTTGGGGAGCTGTATAACGCTTTTATGGCTGTCATATAGTCATGTGGAGAGTAAAAATTTAGTACTTCCTCAAGAAATTGCCAATTCAGTCGATCAAATGCTTTCTCAGCGTCCAGTGAGTTGAATAGTCCTTGTGATTGGTCTGTATGTATGGAGTGTAGGATGTCCCTGCCCAAATCTACTTGGTCGTCTGATACTAATGTTGGTAGGACTGATTTGAGTTGATTTTAGAAAAAAATTTAGAAAAAAATTTGGTGTCAGAATTTAACAGTGATATGGGGCGAATGTTTTGACAGTGGGTAGGGTGTTTTCCCAGATTGTGAAAACTCGCGCTGACAGAAATTCGGGGGTGAAAGTTCTTGTGTGTATCGCATGGTTAAAGATGTTAGTCAGGTGTGGCATCAAGATGTTTTTAAATCTTGTGTAGTATGTGTTTGTGTAGCCGTCTGGGCCTGGGGCTCTGCCTTTGGGTAATGTGTTAATGCATTCCAATATTTTTTCTTCTAATATGGGGGTGGCTAATATCTGTTTCTGATCTTCTGATAGGGTAGGTAGGGGGATTTCTGATATACCTGTTGTAGATTTCTTGAATACCTGTTGTAGTCGGTGATTGGCTTCTGGGCCATCTTTGAGATTGTATAGTTGACCATAGTATTGCACAAATTCATTGCAGATGTGTACTTTACGACCATTCCCATTTATTATAAAGGTGATCCTCGTCTGAGCGTGTCTGTCCCTAAGGCGTTGAGTTAGTAGTTTACTCGCTCTGTTTCCCTGAACATACGATGTGGTCTAACCGTTTTGACATAAATTCAAATTTGGCTAGATGCATCTCTTTTATTTTGGATTGTAGTGTGTTTATTTGGTTACATGTTTCTAGGGAGAGCGACAGTTGGTGAACCCCTTGTCACCGCCTGGTGTGCTAGCCATAGCATATATGGGCTCTGAACTGAATTGTCATTTGTCTCAAAGTATAGTTTTGATAGTCTGACTCTAATATGTTGCAGAAATTTGGGTCTGCCAGCAGACTCTCATTGAGGTGCCATGGGATCATGTTATTATATTCATAGTTATTTTTTAACGTTAGGATAACCGGGTCATGGTCTGACCAATCTGTAGGTGTGATTGTGCAGTCAAACACCTGAGTTACCTGAGTTAGTGAGGAGTCGTGTAAAAGAAAGTCATCAATTCTTGAGTAGGTGTTGTGAACTCTTGAATGGTGTTTGTATTCTCGTTTGGTTGGATGTAATGCTCTCCAAATGTCGTGTAGCCCATGGGATGTTGTTAGAGTAGTAAGAGCCCTGCTTTGTTCTTTGAGTATAGCATAGTTGGGAGTTGAAGGGGTCTGGTGGAATCTAGTGATGGGTTAAAGATATGGTTAAACTCACCACATATAAGTGTCCCTGACATTGAATCTATGGTCTGTTCCAGTGATCGCATTCCCAGATCTTTACTTAGAAGTAAAGAAACTCCTTTGGATTTGTGTGGTGTTGTGGCATGTAATTGGTGATGTTTTGGCCTCCCAATAGTGGGTGTGTGGAAGTACAGAAGTGTGTCTCCTGTAGACACACTATACCTGCTTGGGCTTTTTTTAATTCCTTGAATAGAACATGTCTCTTAAAGGGGATATTTAGCCCCTATACATTATGGGAGAATACTTTCATATTGGGTTAATAATAGGACGTTCCATGTTGAGTTATGTTTTGCCCTGCCGTAAGCTGGGGCCGGATATTATTCTTTTCATTGGTGTCCCCATTTGGGTCTAATGGGTTGGAAAGCCACTCTGTTGACTGGTGTTGGTCTGTAAGTTACCTCGTCTATTTGACAATTTATTAGAGGTCTGGTATGCCCCATTGTCACCCCTCTCTTTGGGGGCCTGTGGGCAGTACAGTGTTATGGTTTTACTTGAGACATAGTCATACATGTGTGTAAAAACAAGAAGAACAACAAACATAATTTTAACATGAGTTAACTTAATGTATTGGACCCTAGTGGTCCCTTCTAGCATTCCTGCTATATTTCTTACTCACTAGCACTAGTGCTTACACAATGTGTGGGGGTAAGGGAGGCTGCTAAAGCCAAGCGGATGCAGAGCCAAACCATGGCCCCCCGCCTTTGGCTCCCCTATCTATCTATCTTCTGACATGTGAACTTTTACCTCCTAAATTGGTAAACTTGTGTGTAACGTGGGTATTTGAACTTCCCCAAAACGGGGGCCGTCTGCACCATGGCGCGTAGGGTCCTACTGGGATAGGGATTTCAGTGTATTGCGGGAGTGTTCTATTTCTCACCGTAACCCTTGATCCCCTGATTGGGCTAAGCAGCCTGACCTGCGGGACAGGCCCTAGACTGTTTAGGTGGTGCCATGCCGCTATACACCCTTCTGGCAGTGAGGCCCATATTCCCTGTTTTATTTCTCCCTTAGTCTGTAATGTATAAGTACCATACGTTACCCTTTGCTTGTCATGTGGGTGCTCTAGTGGGGCACCTGGTTACGACGATCTGATACAATCCCCTTGTATAATGAGTCCATTAAAGTCCCCAATTTAATCTCTCCCATCTGTCATCACGTAGATTGGTTTGTCTGCAAAGTGGATCTCTAGTGAAGTTGTGGTGAAATATAGGTTTGGGCTGTTACATTGCTTTCCTAGGTGTCTTCGGGTGGCGCACTGTCTTCCATTCCTGTGGGATCTCCACTGGTCTCTTTGGTCTGTCTCTGGTATTTGTGGATAGTATGCCCCAGGTTCGGAGTAGGCGCATGCCCTCTGCGATATCTGAAATCACCTGTGTCTTGCCTTCTCTGTTGATCAGTAACTTGGCGGGAAACCCCCACCAGTAAAGGACCCTCTTGTTTCTCAACTTGGTAGTGATGTCCCGGAGAGCCCTTCATCAGTGTAGAGTTTCTGCGGAAAGGTCTGTGTATATCTGGAGGGACCTGTAGTGCTCTGGAAAGCCTTGCTGCGTTCTGTTGGACCGAAGGATGAGTTCCTTCATGTGGAAATAGTGCATTTTGGCGATCTCGTCTCTCGAGGTGGAGATGGGTAGGTGTTTTGACTTGGCCATTCTATGAGCTCTATCTATCAGGAGTATGGCTGGTTGCATTTCTGGAACAGCCCAGTTAAGAATGCCGTGATGTCTGCCTGTAAGATGTCTTCAGGGATCCCTCTGATGTGCAGATTTTTGCGTCGTGATCTGTATTCAAGTTGATTTCATTTCTTGCCTCTCCAATCTGGATTCCAATTCCTCCACTTTGTCCGTAAAACTATTGTGTGCATCTTTGTATTCTGCCATCTTGCTATCAAGGTGGGCTGTGCAGTTTTCCAGATCCAGCACGTCCCTTCTCAGGTCTACGACCACGGATTGTACCGTGGCTTGAATCTTAATGGCCATCTCGTCCAGCTTTCTTTGGAACAAGTCACCTTGAATGTTCATGGTGTCTTGTGGTGATTGGGATCTGGTCCCCGCTCCCATCACCATCTTGAGCCTGAAACATGGCAATTCTGGTGCTCGTCAATTTCGTAGTGAAAATGGCATCTTTGTGTTTTTTTTGGTGGTTTTCTGTGCCCCCCCTCCCCCCTCCCGATGTGTCATGGTGGGTACACCAATATTTTTCTGCAGTTTACTGTGATATCACACTGTATTTTGCCACTTTAGGAGCTTATGGCCCGGGAGCTCTGTCTCTAAGTGGACATTCAGTTTGGAGCACAGACTCTGCCCCCGAGATCAAAACTTTTAAAGTAAGTAACATCTGATTGAAAATAAAAACAGTGTCAGCCACAGCCAGGGGAGGTGTGGCTAGGGCTGCATAAACAAAAACAAAAGTGATGTAACTCGTAGGTGGAAGAGAATTGAGCAGTGAGACTACAGGGACATGATTTGTACACCAAAATTGCTTCATTAAGCTAAAGTTGTTTTTTGTCTATAGTATCCCTTTAAGTGATATCTCAGTTTATCATATATATAAAAGAGTATGTGCCTATTACATTGATACATAGGGTATTTGGGTGGTATACAGATGTATTCTTCAGTGTATAAGACGCCCTCATGCATAATAGGGGTATAAGACCCCTATTTTCTGAGCTCAAAATTAAGAAATAAATATTTTAAACATCAAATAGGACAACTTTGATATTTTAGAGGTAACTTTTATAGAGAACAACACATTTCTGATTCTCATGCCTCCCCTGAGCTATGGTACTCTGTAATTGTAATGGCTCAATAGCCAATGAAGAGAGACTACAGTTCCCACAATACAGCAGGTGATGTGAGGGCATGCTGGAATATCACAGTAGTATTCCCTCTGTTCCCTGATCCCCATTTCCTCCATAAATATAAATCAGAGAGCAAGACCTATCTGAGGTGGAGCATGCCTTATTAAGACTCCTCCTTTTATGGCGTGGAATGTCTCTGGAGCTCCGTTGGTGGTAAGTGCTGATGTCTGCTGCCGTAACCATGCCTATAGGGACCTCTTGTATTGTAAAAATGTATAACACAGTAATGCAAAGATAAAAAAAATGATAGAAGTGCAACTAAAAGCATTGATAAAAACAATTCAAGCACGTTGAGACATACAGAAGGAATCTGATATACAAGCGATCACCTATTAACACTGCGATACCAGTACCTGTACCTGTACCAACATTAATAATGTATTATGCCATTCAGTGTAGACCTTGCCACTTACTGGAAAATACTTCCAGGTTACAAAGACATTGTCACAAAATGTACAAAACTATCAGAAGGCAGTGTCAATTTACTGACAGCTTATCTGGATCCTGAGCATGAAGGAGGCAAGGAAATGTTTCTTCCGGATAAGGCATATTATAGCCAATAAGGGGACCCACTTGACATGCTCACCCCCAGGTACATAATGTATGGGGTAAATAAAAGGAGTTGAAACCAAAGTTTAAAGAGATAACATTGAACTGGGGGTGCTAAGACAGTGTAAGCTACTGTATTCAGAAATCTACTTAGATACATAAATTATATATATATATATATATATTAATTAAAAGAATAAGAGAGGGCAAAAATGGATTAAATAAGTGTACTAAGACACTATATAACAAATGGTTAAAAGCTGCCAGACACTATAAAAACCTTCCCAAGTTTTTAATATGATGTAGACAAAAAATACAAATAAAATCATTATCAGCGCTTAGCAGATATTCCCTTATCCCCTTAACGACGCTGGACGGAAATTTTCCGTCAAGGCAGACCTACCCTTAAGGACGCTTGACGGAAAATTTCCGTCAATTACTAAAGTTAACGCCAGATCGCTGCGATCGCGGCGATCGTGGGGTTAACGCTGTTGCTGGGTGCCTCGGCGTTTGAGGAAGCCCAGCAACAGCCAATAGTGCTGTCCCAGCACATGTGATCGCTGTGACAGCCAGTCACAGCGATCACAGTGCTGCTGGGAATTCTGATCCTCCTCCCTCCACCTCTGTGTGTGATTAGAAGTGGAGAGAGACGGATCGTTTGAAACTTTGTGTCCCTGAGAGAAAACCTTTTACCCCCTTTAACTTTAAAAGTTTAACCCTTTGATCACTGGCAGCAGTGATCACAATACTGATCACAGTACTTTACTGAGATCAGAGGTTTTTTTTTAACCCTCAGGGGTTAACTTTATTTTCTTTTTAACCCTCAGGGGTTAAATATATTAAATTTTTTTTTTTTTACTTTTATTTTCAGTTAATTAGTTAGCTGGGGTGGATTGAAGCTAGGGGGAATTGGGGAATCTAGCATTAGTGTAGCTAGGAAGCTGAAAAGTTTTAGAAAGTTATTAAAAGTTTATAAAAGTTATTAAAAGTTTATAAAAGTATAAAAAAAAGTGAAAAAAGGAAAAAAGAGAAAAAAAAAGTAGTTTATTTTAAGTCAAAGCATTTCTGCTTCGCTAGGTGTAAGCACGGTGATCTGATTCCTGTTTTTACCCACAGGGGTTCATTTTTAAAAAAGTTTTTAGAAGTTTTAGAAAGTTTTTAAGAGTTTAAAAAAAATTTAAAAAAAGTATTAAAAAAATTCAGAAAACAAAAAAAAGTATAAAAAAAGTTAAAAAAACAAAACAAAAAAATATGTTATTTAGTTAAAGTTAATTTTAAGCTTTCACCATGCTTAGAAAGTTTAGTGCCGAGGAAGCATATAATATATTAGCAGCCGACTCAGAGGCAACCGACACTGCCTCAGAGAGTGCAGAGGGTGACTATGTGCCAGACACAGATGAAGAAAGTGACGATACCCCTGGCACTGCTCCTGGCGCTGATATCTGGGTGCCCCCTAACAATTTTGTCCCCGACATCCCTCTGTTCACTGCGACTCCTGGTATTCAGGGAGACGTGACCAGCTATAACTCCCAGGATTTTATGGAGCTGTTCCTTGGGGATGATTTTTTAGGGCAGATAGCTACACAAACAAATATTTATGCAGCGCAGTATCTGGCACAAAATGCAACAAGTCACCTTGCCACAAAAGGGAGCTGGTACCCCACCAGTGTGCCAGAGTTAAAACAGTTCTGGGCACTAACCATGCTAATGGGAATTATAAAAAAGCCCAGCATCCGAATGTACTGGTCCAAAAACCCAGTATGCAATCTCTCAGACCATGAGTAGGCCCAGATACGAAACAGTACTGCGTTTTCTGCACTTCAATGATAATTCGAAGTGCTACCCCAAAGATCATCCGCAGTATGACAAACTCTATAAAATCCGCCCCCTAATTAACCATTTTAATAAAGAATTTGGAATAATTTATACTCCCCAAAAGAATATATGTATTGACGAGTCCCTAATGAAATACAAGGGTAGACTGGGGTTTAAGCAATACATCCCAGCCAAAAGATCCCGGTATGGCATCAAGCTATACAAGTTATGTGAAAGTAGCAGTGGGTATGTTTATACCTTCAGAATATATGAAGGTAAAGATAGCCACCGGGATCCCCCAGGTTGCCCTGATGTAGTTGGGACTAGCGGAAAAATAGTTTGGGATCTAATGAACCCGCTACTGAACAAGGGGTACCACCTCTACCTTGATAATTACTACAATAGCATACCCCTCCAAAAAATGCTATATTGTTTTGAGACTGTGGTCTGCGGCACTATCCGCAAGACACGCACTGGCTTCCCCAAGGCTCTGGCAGAGAAAAAAATTAAAAAGGGGGAAACGGCTGCTCTATGCCAGGACGAACTGCTGGCTCTGAAATACAGAGACAAAAAGGAGGTGTTCATACTGACTACCATGCACAGTGAACACACACGCAGGGTCGCAGTTCGTGGCAGACAGGAAACAAGACGGCTGCCTGTCTGCATTAAGCAATACAATAAACACATGGGGGTGTTGACCTGTCTGATCAACTGCTGCAGCCATATCTGATAATGAGAAAGACCAGGGCCTGGTATAAGAAAGTGGACATTTATTTAATGCAAATGGCTACTCACAATGCATTCATCCTTTTCAAAAAGGCAAATCCTCAGCTGAAATGTACTTTTCTTACATTTCAGTTTCAGCTCATTTCTGTGCTGCTCACTGAGTGCCACAGTGGGGAGCCATCAGCAGGGCCTAGCAGCAGAGATATTCAGACAGGTCACTTCTGCTTTCGGATACCACCAACCCCCCAAAAAAAGACCCCCAGAAAAGGTGCAGGCTGTGTTACCAGAGAGGCATTCGAACGGAGACCAGTTTCTACTGCCCTGATTGTCCCTCTCAGCCTGGCCTTTGTATTGGGAACTGTTTTAAATTATTTCATACTCAGAGCCAATAAATTCTCAATACAATTTTTTTTTTACCTTTTATTTAGTTAATTGGGGTGGATGATAGTTCCTGGGAAATTGGGGAGTTTAGTGCGTATGCTAGGGGTAGAAATACAAATAAAAAAAAACAACAAAAAAATAAAATAACATTGTTTTGTTAAAGTTCTTGTGTAAAAAGTTTAAAATGCTTTGGAAGTACAGTTAGAGAATTCTGACAGCGGATTCAGAGGTGACAGACAGTGCCTCAGAGTTTGACCCAAAATGGGACATGGACCCAGCATGCAAATTCAAAGTTTGAAACAAACCTGAAATGGCAGAGTCTCAAATTTGCCCCTTCAACATCCACATATACCTGAGAAAGGTACACACAGGGGTATTGCTGTACTCAGACGACATAGCTGAGTGACATATGAAGCGTTATACTGCCGTAGCACACCTAAGGATTGTAAACTATGCAGTAAAATCTCAAAGTATGTGTCAAAAAGGCAGAGAAAATGCTTACTACTACTAGACTTGGTACTCACTAGCGAAAAAATGATCCCACCCTAAGGTTCAAAATGGGCCTTTTGAAATACCCTGGGGTGTCTACTTTAAAAAATGGTAGGCCTTTGTGGGGAAAGTTTGAATAAGCAACCTGCTATTAGAACCCAAAATGAGTCATAAACCTATAAAATTCTGTAAAAACTGAAATGGTCAGGTCTCCTATATGGAAGTGTAGCATCAGGAAATACGACTAAAGGCATACATTGGGGGTATCGTTTTTCTCACAGGAGATAGCTCAGCATAATTAGGGGTGTTTGATCATATTGGAACATATCAAATATACAAAATGCCCAGCACAAATGTAACGCATAAGTTAAAAATGCAAAAAATATTTTTTTACCACAACCTTTGACATATCATGGTGAAAAAATGGCGACATGTTAAGGCACAACATATGCCATGTGAGATACTCTGGAATGTCTACTTTCACAAATGGTAGGCCTTTTTGCGGTTTTTGAAACAGTCCAACTGCTATGATGGCCCAAACTGAAACATAAGCCCTGCAAATCCGTCTCTCAAAATTCTACTCTAAAAACTGAAATGGTCATGTCTCCTTTATGGCACTGTAGTGTCACCAAATAGTGTCAAAGACATACATTGGGGGTATTGTTTTACTCAGAAGACTTAGCTGAGCATAATTAGGGGTGTTTGATCATAGTGGAACATATCAAATATACAAAATGCCCAACACAAATGTAATGCTTAAGGAAAAAATGTGAAAATATTTTTTTACCACAAACTTTGACATATAATGGCGAAAAAATGGCGACATAGTAAGGCACAATATATGCCATATGAGATACCCTGGAGTGTCTACTTTCACAAATGGTAGGCCTTTTTGAGGTTTTTGAAACTGTCAAACTGCTATAATGGCTCAAACTGAAACATAAGCCCTGCAAATCCGTCTCTCAAAATTCTACTCTAAAAACTGAAATGGTCATGTCTCCTTTATGGCACTGTAGCATCACCAAATAGTGTCAAAGACATACATTGGGGGTATTGTTTTACTCAGAAGACTTAGCTGAGCATAATTAGGGGTGTTTGATCATAGTGGAACATATCAAATATACAAAATGCTCAGCACAAATGTAATGCTTAAGGAAAAAATGCAAAAATATTTTTTTACCACAAACGTTGACATATAATGGTGAAAAAATGGCGACATGTAAAGGCACAATATATGCCATATGAGATACCCTGGAGTGTCTACTTTCACAAATGGTAGGCCTTTTTGCGGTTTTTGAAACAGTCAAACTGCTATGATGGCCCAAACTGAAATATAAGCCCTGCAAATCCGTCTCTCAAAATTCTACTCTAAAAACTGAAATGGTCAGGTCTCCTTTATGGCACTGTAGTGACACCAAATAGTGTCAAAGACATACATTGGGGGTATTGTTTTACTCAGAAGACTTAGCTGAGCATAATTAGGGGTGTTTGATCATAGTGGAACATATCAAATATACAAAATGCCCAGCACAAATGTAATGCTTAAGGAAAAAATGCGAAAAATATTTTTTTACCACAAACTTTGACATATAATGGCGAAAAAATGACGACATGTTAAGGCACAATATATGCCACATGAGATACCCTGGAGTGTCTACTTTTACAAATGGTAGGCCTTTTTGCGGTTATTGAAACAGTCAAACTGCTATAATGGCCCAAATTGAAACATAAGCCCTGCAAATTCGTCTCTGAAAATTCTACTCTAAAAACTGAAATGGTCAGGTCTCCTTTATGGCACTGTAGCGTCACCAAATAGTGTCAAAGACATACATTGGGGGTATTGTTTTACTCAGAAGATTAAGCTGAGCATAATTAGGGGTGTTTGACCATAGTGGAACATATCAAATATACAAAATGCCCAGCACAAATGTAATGCTTAAGGAAAAATGCGGAAAATATTTTTTAACACAAATTTTGACATATAATGGTGAATAAATGGTGAACCGTTAAGGCAAAATATATGCCATATGAGATACCAGGGAGTGTCTACTTTCACGAATGGAAGGCCTTTGTGTGGTCATTTGAACAACCAAACTACTATAATGCCCCAAAATAAGACATAGGTCCATTAAATCCATCTTTGAATTTTCTAACTGTAGAAACTGAAATAGCCTGGCCTCTTATATTTCATTGTAGCTTCCCAAAATAGTGGCAAAGACATACAATGGGGGTATTGTTGTACTCAGCAGATGTTGCTGAACACAAAATGGGATTTTGACCAGGAATAGCACACAGCAGCTTTACAAAATACACATTTAAAAAACCTTGTTACATGTGTGTATTTCAAAAAACAGAAAAAACACAATTTTACTACAATATGTAGCAGAGATTGGTGGGAAAAAGGCTATGTAAAAAGTGTCAAAATACCCTTAAATAAATAGCCTGTGATGTCTTCTTTATTTAAATATATACTTTTGTGTAGCAATTTTGTTTTCTGTGACAGCTGTCAAACTTACAAGTCAAACATACCAACTTCTAAATTTTTTTCACATTTAAATTTTATATTACTCCTTGTATTTTGTGACCTGTAACTTTTAAAATAAGCTGAAATCCTTTACATATTATGCACTTTGAAAAACAAGAAACCTAAATGAATTTATTTTGAATTACTTTTCCTAAGCTGGACATATTATACACACACTATTATTGCCAAAACTGTGAAAAATATATATATTTTTTCTTTTTTTTTTCTTTTTTTAATGTTTTTTAATAATAAATTAGATTTTATATATGTATAAGTCACATCAAAGTAAAGCCCATCTTGTCCTTTAAAAAACGATATATAATATGTGTTGATTCAATAAATGAGAGCGATGCAAATTGCAGTTGAACACAAACAGCAAAAAATGCAAAAATAGCTTGAGTCCTTAAGGGTATGTCCAGCTTCTGAAGCTGCGTCCTTAAGGGGTTAACAACCAAAAATAGAGAAAAAAAACAACAATATTTTGATCAACTCAGCAATGTTAGAGTTCCAATGTCTATATATAGAAGGATATATCCAAGTGGTTAGGGAATTATAATGGTTGCACGATAGTCTGAATGCTCTGAAATTGGAATCAATCTCATCCGATGCAACTTTGTATCCAACCTTAAATTGAAAGAGATACTAACATAGTAACAATATTTTATTCCCTATACATATCTCCCCCCCTATACACCTCCCCAAGTAGAAAATTTGTTGGTGGAACTTATCTCTAAGTGCAACTACATAAACATTGGTGCAATACAGTGCACTAGTCGGAATGCGTATGTGCACTGGAACCGATACCCTTGGAGGAATGCTGACTTCCAAGTGCCGCTGTGATCTCACCCAAAATTCAAAATAGGAATTCCCGCCAAACTCAATCTATGAGTTTTGCCAGTTAGATCGGGCTTTCTCAAGGTCATATATATATATATATATATATATATATATATATATATATATATAAAACAAAGAAAGAATGCACTCCAAGGTCTTCAATAACAAACTCTGTGTTTAATCCAGTTTTTCAAATTAAATCAAATAATCATCTGTGCAACAAAAAAATTGACACTTCAACCCCATTGGATCTTTATCAAGATCTTGATAAAGACCCTATTGGGTCGGAGTGTCAATTTTTTTGTTGCACATATGATTATTTGATTTAAACACAGAGTTTGTTACTGAAGACCTTGGAGTGCACCCTTTCTTTGTTTGTTATATATATTCAACGCAGGTTTTTTTTGCACCCAGGCATGTGAATTTACAAGGTATCAAGGTATTGTTTAAAGGGGTGCCAAGCATATTCGTAATATATATAAATATATATATATATATATATATATATATATATATAATTTTTTAATCAAAATTATTAGACTCAAATGGTAATTCAGGTATTTTATCAAAATTTACAGACTTTCAGCTGTGTACAATAAACAAATCAAACAAAAGCAATTGAAAAAGCTCAACACAACAAATGCTTCAAGTGGTTTCCATAAATTCAACTGAAAATGCAACTTATAATGACTTCTTCAGTCTCAAAATTATTCATCCCCTAAATAGAATCACGCTCAATAGCACAAATATTCAAAACAGGTGTTGTCTCAAGCACTCCATTAGCTGCACCAGGTGTGTTTGAGCTGGACCATTCAAACTACCTGAATTGGCTGTTTTTTTTTTTTTTAATGTCCCATTTAAATGCATGTTAGAAATATGGCTAAGTGAAACTAATGGTCCACAAAGTTAAGAGAAGAGATCATCGCCCTTCACAAATAAAGAACAGGATATAACAAGATAGCGAAGGCACTAAATGTTCCTACAGACACTGTTGGAAGCATAGTTTGCAAATTCAAAGTTAAAGGAACGGTGGTTACACTACAAGGACGGGGCAAAAAAAAGAAACCTATCAATGGCTGCAACCAGATTTCTGAGAAGGCAGTTTGTGGAAAAACCCTCGAGTGACTGCAAAAGGTGCACACTAAACGCAGAAGGATTCCATGCCAGAGCTCCAAGACGTACACCACTACTGACCCAAAAGCACAAGAAAAGTTGGCTCCAATCTGCTCAAAATCATATAAATAAGCTAGAGAAGTTTTGGGATTCTGTTTTGTGTAGCTATGAAACAAAACCAGCAAATAAATGAGAATACTGTGTTTGCTATCTCCTGTTCTGTGATCAGCTCTAATCCTACTTTGAATTCTGTGTCACCCAACACAGTTTTTATGCTCAGAGTATGACAATTTAGAAACCCCCAAAGAGCTCCTACTGTCCCTTCTATCTGATCAGCAGCTACACGTGAATATGAAAACCTACATTGTCAGCAGTATCCAAAATTTCAACCCCTGAGATAAGCTAACTTGGAGGGAGACTTTTTATCCAGAGTTACCAGTGTATAACGAACTACATTTACTACATCACATGCACTACATATAATATGTACATTTGTATATCGAGGTATGCATACAAAAGAAAAAAAGGGATGATATTTTATAAAGTCAAACAACATTTCCAAGGCATATAACATTTATTTTCGTCTACTAAAATGTACAACAATAAAGCTTTTAATGACAAGGATAGATACAGTAAATACATTATATCACAGAAAAATGATCATTATGTATTTATATTTTGTGGTACTGGACAGCTGGGCGAACTAATACGCAACAGTTTTGAATGCATTTGTTCAAATGTGCATCAAGCACAAACAAGAATAAATCTTCCAAGTCTATAAATTACTCACAGTCTGCCTTTGTGTACATGGGCAAAAACCGAGAAATACAAAATAAAAGGGTTAAATGAGTTTCTGGTGAAATTAGAATGACTAGTTTCATTGTGCAGAAGAAAGAAAAGAATACTGACAGGGAGTTAAAACCACTTCAGTACTAGCAAAAGCTTAGATGGCAAAGTGATTGAATGATCTCATTTCAGGCTTTTTGTTAGACAACGAGCAGTGCTCTATGAAGATTGATACAGAAATGTTGGGCTTCGTTTGCTGGATCATCAAATGGATTGATATTATACTCCAGCAGTGGATGAAGACAAAGTAACTGTTATCATACTCAATACAAGAGCTTGTCAGGAGTAGAAAATCATACCATGTCACTGATTATTGGAGAATTTCATGACTGTCATGAGAATTTATTAGGATGATGTCATAATGTGAAAACTGCTATGTGAGAAATATCGATGGAAAGAATAAAGCCATAGAAATGCACCAGTCCCATTAAAAAATAAAGTTAGACGCAACAAAAAAAAAAAAAATGCATTATGGTTGGTTTTGGGAAAGTGACTCTGTAACAATATACAAATATTTCAGCCCAATAATAAACAGTGTGCAAAATACATAATCATCCAAAAACAGATCAACTTATGGTCTAGTAAACTAAGTTACAAACAGAAGTATATTTTCAAAAACCGAGATATTGTTTAACCGCAATGTTAGATAAATGTTTTTGGTACGAATAGATCATGAGGATTTTTCTGGAAAAAAAATATTTTTTAACTCATTTAACATTTTGAAAAATAACATTTATTTAAAATATGGGATGCATAGCTATCACAAAAACAGAAGTAAAAATTAAACATATATATATATATATATATATATATATATATACATATATTGTTATTATTATTATTTTTATTATGTTCAAATGTACGTATATAAACTTACATGATGTTTATAGTCACCAAAACAACTTTAGTTTAATGAAGCAGTTTTGGTGTATAGATCATGCCCTTGCAGTCTTACTGCTCAATTCTCTGCCATTTAGGAGTTAAATCACTTTGTTTATAGAGCCTTAATCACGCCTCCCTGCATATAATGTGCACAGCCTTCCTAAACACTCAGTGCAGTGTAAAGAGTCATCTAATGTTTACACTTCCTTTATAGCACAGTCTGTTTAACTTAGAATTTCTTATCGCATTCTCTGTTAATAGCTTGTTAGACCCTGAAGGAGCCTCCTAATTAAAGTTCAATTTACAGACCAGAAGATTTTGAAGAACTTTTGAAGTAATTTATATCTGATTGAAAATGAAACCATTTTGTTTTAATGCAAATTGTGTCAGCCTCAGTCAGAGGAGGTCTGGATAGGGCTGCATACACAGAATCAAAAGTGGTTTAACTCCTAATTGGCAGCTCATTGAGCAGTACAGAGGCATGACCTGTACACAAAAACTGCTTCATTAAGCTAAAGTTGTTTTGGTGACTATAGTGTCCCTTTAAGGTCTGATTGAAAATGAAACCTTTTTTTCACGCATGCTGTGTTATAAATAAAATCTTGCAATATTTCAAGCAGGGTCTAAGATATTAGCATAGAAGTAAAAACAGCATTTTTGCCACACGCACACTTAATAATCAAGCATGGTAAAAACACTCGGCTATAGGTATTTGCAAAGCACTGGAAGCATTTATGGAAATGCCGCTTTCTAAAATGCAATCATTGCATATATACAGTAAGTACGTGTACTGCAGCAGACTGCTATTTCAAAATAGAAAGAATCCCTATAGTGCATTTGGTGTCTCAAGGCCCTCTCTAACTTCCTTGAAGTTTTACCTACAGAGTTGTGTGGGAAGAGGGAAGGTGCCGCTTACTGTATCTATGCTGTGTCTGCACTGAGCAGATGCAAAGAGATAAAATAGAACAGTGCAGAGAAATATGCTGTTTTGCTGGGTAACGAACATGCTGGAGTAAAATAAAATGTAAGTTGATCTTATATAAATTACATTTACGTATGCAATGCAAAACCCTGTTAACGAGTATACACATTGTTGTGTGGGAAAGGGAGGAGAATATATTCATGATAAAATAAATTTGACATTCATTCTGACATCATCTTCTCCAAGTTATTTGTTTCTAATGGGATCCCCCAAGGTATAGTTCTTGAGCGACTTCATCTTTTTGTGTAAACTGTCTCTCTTGGTCTTCTGTAACATGTATATGTTGATGACACTCAGATTTACATCTACTCAACTGATCTCTCCTCTAATCTCTTGCCTCACTTCTGTATCTAACAAGATGAATACTCATATTCCAAAACTCTCTCTTGGGTCTTTGAATTCCATCTCTCTGCTACCCTTCCCTTTACCAAAAATTCTTGCAAATAAATTAAAAAGTGGGTAAGGGCAATGGTCACAGCTTTATTTATACAACCAGCAACACAACAACTGTCAGCTGTTGACATTATCTAAATCTTCCTGAGCCTCTTCAGCCTGTCACTTGTTCTCAACCAAACTAGGCTGTGACTCCCCAAGCCCGTCCGGTTGATGTTCTTTTTAAATACTTACTTATCACCTTTATAGGCTGTATCCCCCAGAAACCAGCGTCTGTTCCAAAATCATTTGCAATCCCAATCAAAGCAATCAAAATGTCCAACCCAATCTGATTGAGGTGGACCCCATCACCCCACATGCTATTCACATTGTCACCTCCAGTTCCACATGACAAATCACCAATCCTCCTGATACTTTCATGAATCACAAAATCATCATGTAGAACCATCTCTGACCCCACTCCACTACCTTAGCGTTGGGAAGCACCATCCAAACGTACAGAGGAATGATTTATGACAAAATGGGTACAAGCTTAGTAAGCAAGGCGGAGCATGTCACCAAGTCATGTTAACAGTGTGAATCAGATCCACTGTACGCCGCCTTCCCAAGTCATTTCCCCCAGCATGAGTAACCAGAACCACTGGTCCAGACACAAAATGTTGATGTGCCCCCTACTCCTGATATACCTGATACCATTGCAATCCACTAATAGTGATGTCGCGAACCCGAAATTTTCGGTTCGCGAATGGCGAACGCGAACTTCCGCAAATGTTCGCGAACCGGCGAACCGCACGAAACGCCATTGACTTCAATGGGCAGGCGAATTTGAAAACACACAGGGACTCTTTCTGGCCACAATAGTGATGGAAAAGTTGTTTCAAGGGGACTAACACCTGGACTGTGGCATGCCGGAGGGGGATCCATGGCAAAACTCCCATGGAAAATTACACAGTTGATACAGAGTCTGGTTTTAATCCATAAAGGGCAGAAATCACCTAACATTCCTAAATCACAATCAATATGGATTGACACCTGACATATGACATATTGACACCTTGACATATGGATTGACACCTGTCCTCAGAGCCCCTGATGCACACGGACACAGAGCAGAATAGAGACTGGTCCCCCTACATAGGGTCACTTGGCAGATATGGATTGACACCTGTCCTAAGGATCCCTGATACACACTGACACAGAGCAGAATAGGGACTGTTCCCCCTACATCGGGTCACTTGGCAGATATGGATTGACACCTGTCCTAAGGTTCCCTGATACACACTGACACAGAGCAGAATAGGGACTGGTCCCCCTACATCGGGTCACTTGGCAGATATGGATTGACACCTTGTTACAAACTGCTATTTGTAATGGGCCCTTTAAATGGAAAATTGCCCTGCTTCCCTGGGTTGTGGAGAAGCCTATTTGCCAGCCTCCTCCCGCATGACTATGGCCCCTGGGAGATTGTGAAAATGTATGCACTTTTATTTGGTGTGTATGGCCCTTTAAGACTGTCGGTGGGCATATTGGGGCTTATGGACTCTTTATGTGACTGGTGCTGGCCCTTTAAACACCTTTTTTGGGACATCAGGAAGATTGGGACACTGCCCCTTTAAGGCCGTGTCCCCAGACTTGTTGGGGACACGGCCCCTTTAAGACGGTGTCCCCTGTGTCCCCAGACCTGGTGCAAACCCTTTGTGCCTGCCTTGCTATTTCCCACTTGGTTCAGTAAATGGGAAATTATTTCAGCTGCAGAGACTAAGTCCCATTCAGCGATGGGACTTAGTCTTTTTTTCAGCCGTTTTTTTCAGCCTTATTTCAGCTGCAGAGACTAAGTCCCATTCGGCGATGGGACTTAGTCTTTTTTTCAGCCGTTTTTTTCAGCCTTATTTCAGCTGCAGAGACTAAGTCCCATTCGGCGATGGGACTTAGTCGTTTTTTCAGCCTGAAATAGACCGACCTCACAGCCCAAATCTATGGAACAGTTTTGGGCAGGAAAATGTGCTTGCGGTCGGTCATAAAGGGACCTCCAGCTAACTTTTTAACCCCTGGATGGATTTGGCTGATTTTTGGTTATGTTTATGTTTTAAGTGTGCTGATTCCAAATATGTAATTATGAAAGATGGGATGTGTAGTTTTAAAGTTACAGGGTATGGCTAAAAACTGTATTTTTACTGCCTGTGTTTAATTATGTTAATCTCTTCCCAAACGTCATTTCGTTCAAAGTGGAGAGAATGTTAAAAAAATATATTTTTGTTCGAGTGTGAGAAATGCTTTTCAGCCGCTTCTAATCTTAAGCATCATTTGAGGAGCCATACAGGAGAGAAACCTTATTTGTGGTGTGTTTAGTATTGTTCTGATCAGTTTAATACCTTCCGCGTCTCCTATCAGTGGACGTGTATATGGCAGCCATTTTAGGAACCGTACACCTGGGACCCGAGCAAGGTCACCTCGTTCAACAGGCTTGCAGCGTATCCTCCAGGAAGAAGAGCCTGAACCCTTACCGGCTGCACGTGTCTTACCTGTACATGGAAGCTGCTGTGGTTCCTTGATGAGCCAGCTGCCCGTGAGTTAACATGTCCCGTGGAGAAGCACTCTGTCCTGTAAAGCCTCACCAAAAAAAAGGAGTGGTGTGTTTAGTATTGTTCTGATCAGTTTAATACCTTCCGCGTCTCCTATCAGTGGACGTGTACACGGCATTGATTTTTATCTAAGCCGTAAACTTTTGCACAGCGAAGTATATTCACTGCCATTGAAAAGGAGTGCATGGCGGTGGTGTGGGCCCTCAAAAAGCTGCAACCTACTTGTATGGACAACCGTTTACCTTACTCACAGATCACATTAAATTTGGGGCACTGCGCGGTCAAGCTAATGTGACACCAGATAGTAGTGGTGTGTTTAGTACTATTTTTATCAGTTTAATACCTTCCGCATCTCCTATCAGTGGACGGTACACGCATTGATTTTTGTAACAGGGAGATGGAAGAAGAGGCTTGGTCGGTCCTCTTACTGCAAATTTTGGGCACTGCACGGTCAAGCTAATGTGACACCAGATAGGAGTGGTGTGTTTAGTACTATTTTTATCAGTTTAATACCTTCCGCGTCTCCTATCAGTGGGCGTGTACACGGCATTGATTTTTGTAACAGGGAGATGGAAGAAGAGGCTTGGTCGGTCCTCTTACTGCAAATTTGGTGCACTGCGCGGTCAAGCTAATGTGACACCAGATAGGAGTGGTGTGTTTAGTATTGTTCTGATCAGTTTAATACCTTCCGCGTCTCCTATCAGTGGGCGTGTACACGGCATTGATTTTTGTAACAGGGAGATGGAAGAAGAGGCTTGGTCGGTCCTCTTACTGCAAATTTGGGGCACTGCGCGGTCAAGCTAATGTGACACCAGATAGGAGTGGTGTGTTTAGTACTATTTTTATCAGTTTAATACCTTCAGCGTCTCCTATCAGTGGACGTGTACACGGCTTTGATTTTTGTAACAGGGAGATGGAAGAAGAGGCTTGGTCGGTCCTCTTACTGCAAATTTGGGGCACTGCGCGGTCAAGCTAATGTGACACCAGATAGGAGTGGTGTGTTTAGTACTATTTTATCAGTTTAATACCTTCCGCGTCTCCTATCAGTGGTCGTGTACACGGCAGTAATTTCTGTAACAGGCAGATGGAAGAAGATGCTTGGTTGGTCCTCCTAACTGGAGACTGTGTTGCTGTACGGGTGGCAGGTGGAGCCATTTATAAAGTACACACTACTTTATAAAGCCATTTATAAAGTACACACTGGCGGCTTGAACCCTAGTTGGTGGCGGATAAGTCACGCAAGTCAACAGGCATTCAGAGCTAAAATACAGCAGCGTGTGGACCATTTTTAGCCCAAGGCAGCTCATCTCATCAGGCCTCTTTTACATAGGGTCACTTGGCAGATATGGATTGACACCTGTCCTAGGGATCCCTGATACACACTGACACAGAGCAGAATAGGGACTGTTCCTCCTACATAGGGTCACTTGGCAGATATGGATTGACACCTGTCCTCAGAGACCAGGATACACACTGACACAGAGCAGAATAGAGACTGTTCCTCCTACATAGGGTCACTTGGCGGATATGGATTGACACCTGTCCTCAGAGACCATGATACACACTGACACACCAGAGCAGAAGAATAGGGACTGTTCATATACATAGGGTCACTTGGCGAATATGGATTGACACCTGTCCTCAGAGACCATGATACACACTGAGCACAGAGCAGAATAGGGACTGTTCCTCCTACATAGGAGTCACTTGGCAGATATGGATTGACACCTGTCCTCCAAGAACCCCTGATACACACTGACACCAGATCAGAATAGGGAATGTTACCCCAACTTATAGCGTCACTTGGCAGATATGGATTGACACCTGTCCTAAGGATCCTGATACACACTGATACACACCTACTTGGATGGTATAGACATTTTTAGCAGCTCCTGGCCGAACGCTGACCCACATTGGAGCGTAATAGTCGGTTAGAGTCCGGACTGACCCTAAAGCCCAGTAAGTGTCATATAGGAACGCGTAAAAACCTCCCCAAGATAGTAGTATGGGCCCCAGAGTGTGAACAGGCCTTCCAACAGCTCAAGACAGCGCTCATTAAATCACCTGTACTTTCTGCTCCTGATCCAACTAAACACTTTCTCGTCCATACAGACGCTTCTATGCTTGGATTGGGAGCAGTACTGAACCAAGTCGGAGCAGATGGTGGCGAGCAACCCGGGGCTTATCTAAGCCGTAAACTTTTGCACAGCGAAGTATATTCACTGCCATTGAAAAGGAGTGCATAGCGGTGGTGTGGGCCCTCAAAAAGCTGCAACCTACTTGTATGGACAACCGTTTACCTTACTCACAGATCACAACAAATTTGGGGCACTGCGTGCAATCTAATGTGCCACCAGATAGGAGTGGTGTGTTTAGTACTATTGTTATCAGTTTAATCACTGTTACGTCCTATCCGTTGATGTGGAGCAAGGCCTTGGCAACGAAGAAGGACTCGGCGGAGGTTATGGAAGGGATAGTAGGAGGGAGTAGAGGAGGGTGGCGTACTGGCAGGGGCATCGCAGCTGTAGGGCGACACACCTGCTTGAAGATAACTAACTGCTATTCAATCTATAACAGTGAAAAAAGTTTTTGTTTTAAATCCAAGCTATTGTGACACCAGTGAGTGAGTGGTGGCACTGGGCACAATATCCACTGTGAGCCTGACACACCAGCTTTGAGACAACTAACTGCTATTCAATCTATAACTGATGTTTGTTTCACAGGCAGAAAGTGCCCTAAAAGATGGCGGCTTGAAACCTAGTTGGTGGCGGATCAGTCACGCAAGTCAACAGGCATTCAGAGCTAAAATACAGCAGTGTGTGGACCATTTTTTAGCCCAAGGCAGCTCATCTCATCAGGCCTTTTTTAATCTAATGTTTCGCCCAGTGTCAGTCCCTTCGGGATCCATCCCTCATTCATCTTAATAAAGGTGAGGTAATCTAGACTTTTTTGACCTAGGCGACTTCTCTTCTCAGTGACAATACCTCCTGCTGCACTGAAGGTCCTTTCTGACAGGACACTTGAAGCCGGGCAGGCCAGAAGTTCTATCGCAAATTGGGATAGCTCAGGCCACAGG
>OW240915.1:215556393-215574847 GCA_933207985.1 Pelobates cultripes | reverse complement strand
AATATTTGAAGAAAAAAAAAAGACTAATAATAATTGTTTCCCACGTAAAGGTGTACAGCATTAATATTTAAAAATGTGTGTGTGTGTATATATATATATATATATATATATATATATATATATATATATATATATATATATATATATATATTTTATTTTTATGATAAAACAACTATTTGTACATATCTGTCTCAATATGCAATATCTCCTTTTTTGCTCAAATATCACAATTATATATCATGTCCTAATTACAGAGAAGAGTGGCAAACTAAAGTCCTAGAAAATATTGCTGTGACTTTAATACACTAAATGAGGTTCATGAGCATGCTAATCCTTGCCTTCCTAGGTAACTTGATTCTGATCTAGAACACCATCAGTGAAAAAAGGTGACTTGTAGGAAATTTCTCTTCACCAAGGCTCTTTAACCCCTTAAGGACCAAACTTCTGGAATAAAAGGGAATCATAACATGTCACACATGTCATGTGTCCTTAAGGGGTTAAACTTAACATTAGCTGTATGCTATGTTACCAGCTATGCAATCTTCATCGGAAACCAATATTAAAAAAATCTTGAAATACAGGAGAATCATGGGGTTTATGATTAAAAGCCTAATGAGACAAAACCATCCAACGGCATTCAGGGGTCATTTGGACTTCAAAAGCTGGACATGAATTTCTTCCAGATTTAATCAGAGCTGATGGCTTAAATCCCGACCAAATGCTTCAAATCCAGACTCAGATTTTAAACAATTCAAACTATTTGGCTGAAGGTAGCTCTTACAAACAGAAGGCAAAAAATTACAAAAGAAAGAGCCCCTAATCACAATAGGGTGATAAGATGCCAGCTTGATATGCTTAAAGGACCACTATAGGTAACCAGACCACTTCAGCTTAATGAAGAGGTCTGGGTGCCTGGTCCAGCTAGGGTTAACCCTTTTTTTTTTTTTAAACATAGCAGTTTCAGAGAAACTGCTATGTTTATAATAGGGTTAATCCAGCCTCTAGAGCCTCTAGTGGCAGTCTCATTGACAGCCGCTAGAGGCGCTTGCATGCTTCTCACTGTGAAAATCACAGTGAGAAGACGCCAGCATCCGTAGGAAAGCATTGTAAATGATTTCCTATGAACTGGCTGAATACAATAACAATTGATATTAGATTTAATAAGCATATCATTTACTTTCTACTCCCTGTACATTACCCACATTGAAAGTATATTTTCTTTTAGGTAGAGTTATGAAATTACTGCAGGATTGATTACTGTGAGCATATTGGTCAGGAGATTAAAGCCTGTTTTTGCTCACTACCGTCCATCTAAAGATCTGTCCCTTGCTTGTATTGGTTGCATTATAGGCATAGGAGAAGTCTTATAAGGTTGGTATTTTTACTTTGTTAGCATTTGTTATTTTTTGATGCCTGTTCTCTAAGTTGCTATTATTGTATCTTTTATAAGAGAGATTATTCTATTATCACTATACTGTTAAGCATATCCAGGTGACATCTTTTCACCCTGGTGTTATTAGGTGCTCTTTCTTTGTTTTATTATGAATTGGGGTTATGCCTTTGGACTAGTGATGTACCGAACGGTTCGCCGGCGAACGGTTCCTGGCGAACATAGCATGTTCGCGTTCGCCACGGCGGGCGAACATATGCGCGGTTCGACCCGCCCCCTACTCGTCATCATTGAGTAAACTTTGACCCTGTACCTCACAGTCAGCAGACACATTCCAGCCAATTAGCAGCACACCCTCCCTAGCAGACCCTACCACCTCCTGGAAGGCATCCATTTTAGATTCATTCTCAAGCTGCATGCTTAGTGAGAGGAGGGAAAGTGTAGCTGCTGTTCATTAGATAGGGAAAAGCATAGCTAGGTTAGGGTTAGGGTATGCTTTTTTTTTCTATGTAATGTAATTGCACTTAGTTGTCTGCCACTGCTGCCAGCTTCTGTGTCAGGCTCACAGTGCATACTGTGCCCATTTCCCCAGTCAGTGCCACCACTTACATCTGGTGTCACAATAGCTTGGATTTAAAAACAAAAAACTTTTTTAACTGTTATAGATTGAATAGCAGTCAGTTGTCTGCCACTGCTGCCAGCTTCTGTGTCAGGCTCACAGTGCATACTGTGCCCATTTCCCCAGTCAGTGCCACCAATTACATCTGGTGTCACAATAGCTTGATTTAAAAACAAAAAACTTTTTTTACTGTTATAGATTGAATAGCAGTCAGTGTCCTTAAAGCGGTGTGTTACGCTAACAGTGGATACGCTGACAAGTGCCACTAATTAGATCTGGTGTCACAATAGTTTGGATTTAAAAAAAAAATAATCTTTTTTCACTGTTATAGATTGAATAGCAGTCAGTGTCCTTAAAGCGGGTGTGTTACGCTAACAGTGGATACAGTGACCAGTGCCACCACTTAGATCTGTTGTCAAAATAGCTTGGATTTAAAAACAAAAAACTTTTTTCACTGTTATAGATTGAATAGCAGTCAGTGTCCTTAAAGCGGGTGTGTTACGCTAACAGTGGATACGGTGACCAGTGCCACCACTTAGATCTGGTGACACAATAGCTTGGATTTAAAAACAAAAAACTTTTTTCATTGTTATAGATTGAATAGCAGTCAGTGTCCTTAAAGCGGGTGTGTTACACTAACAATGGATACGGTGACCAGTGCCACCATTTAGATCTGGTGTCACAATAGCTTGGATTTAAAAAAAAAACACTTTTTTCACTGTTATAGATTGAATAGCAGTTAGTTATCTTCAAGCAGGTGTGTTACGCTAACAGTGGATACGGTGACCAGTGCCACCACTTCTATCTGGTGTCACAATAGCTTGGATTTTTAAAAAAAACACTTTTTTCACTGTTATAGATTGAATAGCAGTCAGTGTCCTTAAAGCTGGTGTGTTAGGCTAACAGTGGATACTGTGACCAGTGCCACCACTTAGATCTGGTGTCACAATAGCTTGGATTTAAAAAAAAAACACTTTTTTCACTGTTATAGATTGAATAGCAGTCAGTGTCCTTAAAGCGGGTGTGTTACGCTAACAGTGGATAAGGTGACCAGTGCCACCAATTAGATCTGGTGTCACAATAGCTTGGATTTAAAAAAAAACAACTCTTTTTTCACTGTTATAGATTGAATAGCAGTCAGTGTCCTTAAAGCGGGTGTGTTACGCTAACCGTGGATACGGTGACCAGTGCCACCACTTATATCTGGTGTCACAATAGCTTGGATTTAAAAACAAAAAACTTTTTTTCACTGTTATAGATTGAATAGCACTCAGTGTCCTTAAAGCGGGTGTGTTACGCTAACAGTGGATACGGTGACCAGTGCCACCACTTAGATCTGGTGAAACAATAGCTTGGATTTAAAAACAAAAAACTTTTTTCACTGTTATAGATTGAATAGCAGTCAGTGTCCTTAAAGCGGGTGTGTTACGCTAACAGTGGATAAGGTGACCAGTGCCATCACTTAGATCTGGTGACACAAAGCTTGGATTTAAAAACAAAAAACTTTTTTCACTGTTATAGATTGAATAGCAGTCAGTGTCCTTAAAGCGGGTGTGTTACGCTAACAGTGGATACGGTGACCAGTGCCACCACTAGATCTGGTGACACAAAGCTTGTATTTAAAAACAAAAAACACTTTTTTCACTGTTATAGATTGAATAGCAGTCAGTGTCCTTAAAGCGGGTGTGTTACGCTAACAGTGGATACGGTGACCCGTGCCACCACTTAGATCTGGTGACACAAAGCTTGTATTTAAAAACAAAAAACACTTTTTTCACTGTTATAGATTGAATAGCAGTCAGTGTCCTTAAAGCGGGTGTGTTACGCTAACAGTGGATACGGTGACCAGTGCCACCACTTAGATCTGGTGACACAAAGCTTGTATTTAAAAACAAAAAACACTTTTTTCACTGTTATAGATTGAATAGCAGTCATTGTCCTTAAAGCGGGTGTGTTACGCTAACAGTGGATACGGTGACCAGTGCCACCACTTAGATCTGGTGTCACAATAGCTTTGATTTAAAAACAAAAAACTTTTTTCACTGTTATAGATTGAATAGCAGTCAGTGTCCTTAAAGCTGGTGTGTTACGCTAACAGTGGATACGGTGACCAGTGCCACCACTTAGATCTGGTGACACAATAGCTTGGATTTAAAAACAAAAAACTTTTTTCACTGTTATAGATTGAATAGCAGTCAGTGTCCTTAACCCCTTAAGGACACATGACATGTGTGACATGTCATGATTCCCTTTTATTACAGAAGTTTGGTCCTTAAGGGGTTAAAGCGGGTGTGTTACGCTAACAGTGGAAACGGTGACCAGTGCCACCACTTAGATCTGGTGACACAATAGCTTGGATTTAAAAACAAAAAACTTTTTTCACTGTTATAGATTGAATAGCAGTTAGTTATCTTCAAGCAGGTGTGTTACGCTAACAGTGGATACGGTGACCAGTGCCACCACTTAGATATGGTGTCACAATAGCTTGGATTTAAAAACAAAAAACTTTTTTCACTGTTATAGATTGAATAGCAGTCAGTGTCCTTAAAGCGGGTGTGTTACGCTAACAGTGGAAACGGTGACCAGTGCCACCACTTAAATCTGGTGACACAATAGCTTGGATTTAAAAACAAAAAACTTTTTTCACTGTTATAGATTGAATAGCAGTCAGTGTCCTTAAAGCGGGTGTGTTACGCTAACAGTGGATACGGTGCCCAGTGCCACCACTCACTGGTGTCATAATAGCTTGGATTTAAAAACAAACTTTTTGTCACTGTTATAGATTGAATAGCAGTCAGTGTCCTTAAAGCGGGTGTGTTACGCTAACAGTGGATACGGTGACCAGTGCCACCACTTATATCTGGTGTCACAATAGCTTGGATTTAAAAACAAAAAACTTTTTTCACTGTTATAGATTGAATAGCAGTCAGTGTCCTTAAAGCGGGTGTGTTACGCTAACAGTGGATACGGTGACCAGTGCCACCACTTAGATCTGTTGTCAAAATAGCTTGGATTCAAAAACAAAAAACTTTTTTCACTGTTATAGATTGAATAGCAGTCAGTGTCCTTAAAGCGGGTGTGTCAGCCCTACAGCGTGTACTCTGCCAGTTTACAGTTCCACCCATATCTGGTGTCATAATAGCTTGGATTTAAAAACAAAAAACTTTTTTCACTTTTATAGATTGAATAGCAGTTAGTTATCTTCAAGCAGATGTGTCAGCCCTACAGCGTGTACTCTGCCAGTTTACAGTGCCACTCATATCTGGTGTCATAATAGCTTGGATTTAAAAACAAAAAACTTTTTTCACTGTTATAGATTGAATAGCAGTTAGTTGTCTGCCAGCGGGTGTGTCAGGCTCACAGTGGATACTGTGCCCAGTGCCACCACTCACTCACTGGTACCCGGACGAAATTTATTTTCACAAAAGGCAATCCCCAACCTGTACTCGATTGTGCAAAAGGAAATAATGGCATGTCTGGCACACAGTGTTGGGGCAAGGGTCCATCTGACCACTGATACCTGGTCTGCAAAGCATGGTCAGGGCAGGTATATCACCTACACTGCGCATTGGGCAAACCTGCTGACGGCTGCCAAGCATGGAATGAGTGGCTCTGCAGAGGAGTTGGTGACACTGCCATGACTTGCATGCAGGCCTGCTGCCACCTCCTCTACTCCTCCTACTCCATTCTCTTCCATAACCTTCTCGGCTGAGTTCTCTTCTGCTGATGCGTCTTGCTCCACATCAACGGATAGGGGACGTAACAGTGATTAAACTGATAAAAATAGTACTAAACACACCACTCCTATCTGGTGGCACATTAGATTGCACGCGCAGTGCCCCAAATTTGTTGTGATCTGTGAATAAGGTAAACGGTTGTCCATACAAGTAGGTTGCAGCTTTTTGAGGGCCCACCCCACCGCCATGCACTCCTTTTCAATGGCAGTGAATCTACTTCGCTATGCAAAAGTTTACGGCTTAGATAAAAATCAATGCCGTGTACACGTCCACTGATAGGAGACGCGGAAGGTATTAAACTGATAAAAATAGTACTAAACACACCACTCCTATCTGGTGTCACATTAGCTTGACCGCGCAGTGCCCCAAATATGCAGTAAGAGGACCGACCAAGCCTCTTCTTCCATCTCCCTGTTACAAAAATCAATGCCGTGTACACGTCCACTGATAGGAGACGCGGAAGGTATTAAACTGAACAGTCTCTATTCTGCTCTTGCATTTCTATTTCTTCATAGAAAACGAAAAAATTCTGAGAAGACGTTGGCAGGGCTATTCACTTGTGTGATCTGTCATGAATTGTCATTTGAATGTTATTTTGAACTGTGGGGCACAAGAACTGGAATCTGACAAAATGGCTGCCATATACACGTCCACTGATAGGAGACGCGGAAGGTATTAAACTGATCAGAACAATACTAAACACACCACTCCTTTTTTTTGGTGAGGCTTTACAGGACAGAGTGCTTCTCCACGGGACATGTTAACTCACGGGCAGCTGGCTCATCAAGGAACCAGAGCAGCTTTCCATGTACAGGTAAGACACGTGCAGCCGGTAAGGGTTCAGGCTCTTCTTCCTGGAGGATACGCTGCAAGCCTGTTGAACGAGGTGACCTTGCTCGGGTCCCAGGTGTACGGTTCCTAAAATGGCTGCCATATACACGTCCACTGATAGGAGACGCGGAAGGTATTAAACTGATCAGAACAATACTAAACACACCACAAATAAGGTTTCTCTCCTGTATGGCTCCTCAAATGATGCTTAAGATTAGAAGCGGCTGAAAAGCATTTCTCACACTCCGAACAAAAATATATTTTTTTAACATTCTCTCCACTTTGAACGAAATGACGTTTGGGAAGAGATTAACATAATTAAACACAGGCAGTAAAAATACAGTTTTTAGCCATACACTGTAACTTTAAAACTACACATCCCATCTTCATAATTACATATTTGGAATCAGCACACTTAAAACATAAACATAACCAAAAATCAGCCAAATCCATCCAGGGGTTAAAAAGTTAGCTGGAGGTCCCTTTATGACCGACCGCAAGCACATTTTCCTTGCGGTCGGTCATAAACTGAACAGTCTCTATTCTGCTCTTGCATTTCTATTTCTTCATAGAAAACAAAAAAATTCTGAGAAGACATTGGCAGGGCTATTCACTTGTGTGATCTGTCATGAATTGTCATTTGAATGTTATTTTGAACTGTGGGGCACAAGAACTGGAATCTGACAAAATGGCTGCCATATACACGTCCTCTGATAGGAGAAGCGGAAGGTATTAAACTGATCAGAACAATACTAAACACACCACTCCTTTTTTTTGGTGAGGCTTTACAGGACAGAGTGCTTCTCCACGGGACATGTTAACTCACGGGCAGCTGGCTCATCAAGGAACCAAAACAGTTCCATAGATTTGGGCGAGGTCCATAGATTTGGTGAGGTCGGTCTATTTCAGGCTGAAAAAAAGACTAAGTCCCATCGCCGAATGGGACTTAGTCTCTGCAGCTGTAAAACCAGTAGGGGAGAAGGTAGAGCTCAGTGGTGTTCGCGGAAATGTGTAGCCGATTTTAGTTCCATGAATTTGGCTACACATACCGCTGACCTCGTCGAATGATCAAAGATGGCCACCGCCACGTGTTCGGCAAACGAGCTTCTGGGAGGTAAATTGCCTGCACACTTCCACTTCTGGGTGGTCTGCCTGTGTGGTACTTGGTTCAGTAAGCCCCATTTACTGAACCAAGTGGGAAATAGCCAGGCAGGCACAAAGGGTTTGCACCAGGTCTGGGGACACAGGGGACACCGTCTTAAAGGGGCCGTGTCCCCAACAAGTCTGGGGACACGGCCTTAAAGGGGCAGTGTCCCAATCTTCCTGATGTCCCAAAAAAGGTGTTTAAAGGGCCAGCACCAGTCACATAAAGAGTCCATAAGCCCCAATATGCCCACCGACAGTCTTAAAGGGCCATACACACCAAATAAAAGTGCATACATTTTCACAATCTCCCAGGGGCCATAGTCATGCGGGAGGAGGCTGGCAAATAGGCTTCTCCACAACCCAGGGAAGCAGGGCAATTTGCCATTTAAAGGGCCCGTTACAAATAGCAGTTTGTAACAAGGTGTCAATCCATATCTGCCAAGTGACCCGATGTAGGGGGAACAGTCCCTATTCTGCTCTGTGTCAGTGTGTATCATGGTCTCTGAGGACAGGTGTCAATCCATATCTGCCAAGTGACCCTATGTAGGGGGAACAGTCTCTATTCTGATCTGTGTCAGTGTGTATCAGGGGCTCTGAGGACAGGTGTCAATCCATATCTGCCAAGTGACCCTATGTAGGAGGAACAGTCCCTATTCTGCTCTGTGTCAGTGTGTATCAGGGACCTTAGGACAGGTGTCAATCCATATCTGCCAAGTGACCCTATGTTGGGGTAACATTCCCTATTCTGCTCTGTGTCAGTGTGTATCAGGGATCCTTGGGACAGGTGTCAATCCATATCTGCCAAGTGACCCTATGTTGGGGTAACATTCCCTATTCTGATCTGTGTCAGTGTGTATCAGGGGCTCTGAGGACAGGTGTCAATCCATATCTGCCAAGTGACCCTATGTAGGAGGAACAGTCCCTATTCTGCACTGTGTCAGTGTGTATCAGGGATCCTTAGGACAGGTGTCAATCCATATCTGCCAAGTGACCCTATGTAGGGGGACCAGTCCCTATTCTGCTCTGTGTCCGTGTGCATCAGGGGCTCTGAGGACAGGTGTCAATCCATATGTCAAGGTGTCAATATGTCATATGTCAGGTGTCAATCCATATTGATTGTGATTTAGGAATGTTGGGTGATTTCTGCCCTTTATGGATTAAAACCAGACTCTGTATCAACTGTGTAATTTTCCATGGGAGTTTTGCCATGGATCCCCCTCCGGGATGCCACAGTCCAGGGGTGTTAGTCCCCTTGAAACAACTTTTCCATCACTATTGTGGCCAGAAAGAGTCCCTGTGTGTTTTAAAATTTCGCCTGCCCATTGAAGTCTACGGCGGTTCGCCCGGTTCGCCGGTTCGCGAACATTTGCGGAAGTTCGCGTTCGCCGTTCGCGAACCTAAAATTTCGGGTTCGCGACATCACTACTTTGGACACCCCTGGAGTGTCCTACTGGTGTGTAGACTCCGTGGAAAGATATTGTTATTTTTTTCACAGATTCTCCTCTTTTTTTTTTTCTTCTTTGTTAAAAAAGGACCTCAGTGGCAAAATGATTCATTTTGTGGTGGCTGGCCAGCGCTTGCTAGCCAGCAACTAAATTAAATGTTTAAAAAAATGTACATGAATAAAAAGTTTATGGGCTGGTCCACATAAAAGTATAAAGGAAGTATTTTATCTAATTATTCCCCCTTATTGTTATTTAGGGCCCCCACCCGCCGCGCAGGGGTGGGGGCCAGGGGGGGAGGACAGTAGGTCCCCCCAAATTCTTATTTATGGCCCCCACCCACCACTCAGGGGTGGGTGCCGGGAGGGCAATAGGTCCCCCTTTAGTTTAAAAGCCCACACTCGTGCGTCACGGGTGAGAGCTCACTGTTTAATAGACATGCCCCTACTAGCTGGGTCACATGCGGCACTGGCCAATCACAGCCATGCCATTAGTAGGCATGGCTGTGATGGCTTCTATGGGCACACAAGTCAAACACTTGTTGATTGGCTGCCCTGTGGCCTTTCAAAATGCGTCATTAAATCGCTGAACACCGAACTCCAACCCGAACATACAGTGATATGTCCGTGTTCAGGTCCGGGGTCCAAAAAACATAATGTTGGGTACGAACCCGAACTTTCCAGTTCGGGTTCGCTCAACTCTCGTCAATGATTCTAACAAATTATGGTACATGAAAGAAACAACAAATTAGGAACCCACATATAACAACTGCAGTGTGAAAGGGTAATCCCATTTCTAGCAGATATTTTGTTCCCTGCATACTCATGTTAGGGAGCAAAGACCCCTCCTGAACTACTGTCCTCCCCTCAGGCCCCCACCCCTGTGTGGTGGGTGGGGGCCCTAAATAACAATAACGGGGGGACCTACTGTCCTCCCCCCGGCCCTCACCCCTGAGCGGTGGGTGGGGGCCATAAATAAGAATTTGGGGGGGGACCTAATGACCTCACCCTGGGCCCCCACCCCTGAGCTTTGGGTGGGGGCCATAAATAAAAATTGGGGGAACACCTAATGACCTCCCCCCGGACCCCGAGCGTTGGGTGGGGGCCATAAATAAGAATTTGGGGGGGACCTACTGTCCTCTCCCCGGCCCCCACCCCTGCCTGGCAGGTGGGGCCTCTAAATAACAATAAGGGGGGGGAAACCTAATGTCCTCCCCTCGGCCCCCACCCTTGCTCGGCGGTTGGGGGCCCTAAATTACAATAAGCGGGGACCTAATGTCCTCCCCACTGGCCCTCATCCCTGAGCGGCAGGTGGGGGCCTTAATTAAAAATGTACTCCCCCAGGTGACTAAGGGTCCCCAAACCCCTAGTCACCCCCCTTCCTCCCCAAAAAATTACCCCTACCTATCGCCCTAATCCAAAAATAATGAGGGGGGACCCTTATCTAAATACCGGTTAAAAGAAAATAGAATTACCATTTGATGTCTTCTTTCTTCTAAAATCTTCTTTTTTCAGCCCCAAAAAAGGCCAAATAAAAATCCATAATAACCGACGCACTTTATTTTATTTATAGATAAAATCTCACATACCATTTTAGATCATTAGAAATGACAGCTGCAAACTCTACCTGCAATCAGAACACTCCTACACTCCCTTAACCCCTAACGCTCAGTCCTCTTTCTCTTTATTTCTGCCCATTCTGCTTTTCTCAAAGTACTTACTCATCTGAGCAATGCTCTATCTTCTCCTCTTTTCCTTTTCTCTCTTCTCCTCTGGATTTTTGTTTTTTGTTACTCTGTCTCTCACTGTTAAAATACACATACCATTAAAATTATAGAGTGATCATTTCTTTGTCAGTGGGCAAATGTTTAAAAAACAGCAGGAGATCAAACACTTTTTTCCCTCACTGTACCTCCTCTGTTCTAATCTTACCCCATTCACAATTGCCATCCCCTTGTCCTGAGCTAAATCCAATTTGCTTCCTGCTCTATTTTGCAGACTTCTGTGTTTCTAAATCCAATTTTACTAGTTTAAAATCTCCTCCATCCATCCATCCATCTATCTATATCCTCCATCCAGCTGACCATCTTCTGTTAGGTGCAGTCTATCACAGCTTTCTGTTAACAGATTAATTTACAAAATAAATGATATATATCAGGTGGGGCTTCTATACTTGACCCTGGGAGACGCAGTTACAAAAATTTCACAAATGTTTAGATAGTAAACATAATTTAATTTTGTTCATATATCACATACAAATCTCAACTATTTTTATTATTATATAATTGCAGTTCAGTATTAATAATAAAGCTTGAGGTGTATAGGGACAATATCAAATTGAAATCTGTGCCATACATCAGAGAACTCATCTCCTTGCCTTGATTACCTCTCCCATTCTCTGTCACAGATATATAATCCTGGAAAGTGCAATATCAAACCTGAGTTCACTCATAAAAAAAAAATTCTTCATCTGAAATCTGAAATCCTGTTTATGATAGATGCACACCAGCTGCTGTTATTATAGTCTTAAAAGCGTCAATTTACTAGCTGGAGAAAACACCAGAATAAGTAAATTAATTATTTGCTTTCATATCTGCAGTGCAAGTTATGGTCTATTTACAATTTCCACTTGCGGATTCTTAAAGCTGGAGTAGTGAAAGCTGTTTGCCAACTTATTTATATTCATCTTGCTAGTGAGTCAACATTGAGTAAAACTGGGTTGGATTCTCTTAGAATAGTAAGGGTAACTAAACTGAATTTTTCTGTAGACTAATAGACCAGTAGAGGACATTGAGGCTCTGTACGAATGTTGGTTCAACATGTGCATAGTTCCATTGTATAAAAGTCAGATCAACCCGTTCACAGTTGCAATGGATGAAAATTTTTCAAAACCACACTCCAAGGGATCCAAATAAAGTCAAAGGAACTATCCATATAGGGAAAATGTTTTATGGTGAAAAATTATGCATTGCTGATATCTGGGCCAGGTTACTTATCAAACATACTTGTAAAACATTAGATGTGTTTTATCTCCTCAATGGTTTGGACTGGAGCTCAGGCACTGTTGGCCTGTTTGAATTGTACCCAGCAAGCAGGAGGTCCACAGGGGGCGTCAGTTACATAATGTCCTCTAATTCCTACCTCAGATCTAGACTTTATTAGCTTTATATTTTTCAAGTATGTTTTACCTTCAAATACATATTAAAATTTTACTTAATTTTTTAAAGATTTTTCACATTTAACCTATACAACAGCCACAATACAAGTTAACAGTAATTGTAGTTGTTTTTTGGTTGCAAATACAATAAACATGTTTTCAGATTCTTAACGACTGTCATGGTTATTCACTAAAGTCTACAGAAAAAAAACCAGACTGTGCTAAATAAAAAATACTAGATAATCATATACAGATACATAATATTATATATAAAAATATTGAAATATAACACTATTTAAGAGTTCCAGCAACAACAAAAAAAAAGTATTTTTTGGAGATAAGAACCTTTTGAAGATAGTTTTTTTTAAAGGTCATTCTGTTATCCTCCTTAGTGTTCAAGTAGACAAAACTTTAGTGCAGATGAGGAATTCTGTTGTTGATTTCTCAAATGAGATAAGACACATAAGAAACCACCAAAAGTGTAATCCAGTATATACAATGTCTTTTGGTAAAATTAAGATAAAATACACTCACAAGGAGAGAGCTTCCAATCAGATAGGGCTCTGAGTGGTATAATTCCCACTCAAGGATAAATCTGGAGCTGTCCCCTTTAGATGTTCGCAATGTAAACGGCATATAAAACGAACAAAACAAGATATAGTGCTCACTATTTTAAACAATAGTACTTAAAAAAATAAAAAAAATAAAAATAAAAAAAATATATATATATATATATATATATATATATACATACTCACAATTTCAAGAGCACATTTTTTGCTCAATGATATGCTTGGGTAGTATGATCCCCACCAAGGATATACATAGGTAGATGTGAAGGGTTCTTTTAGATTAATAAAATAAAATGCAGGATAAAAATAACATAAAAAATAAAACACATTTTGGAGGTAAAACAATGTTTACTGTAATATACCACACAAAATAAAAACAGATAAACATAAGTCCTTCTATATAATCACAACCTGTTTCAACCATAAGTTTTTTCAAGTGAAGTATGGATGAAACTCATTGTAATTTTATCACATGACAGGAGGCTTAATATTTGCATTACTCTCTTTAATGAAAACGTCCAGCAGCACAGAACAACCAATCAGAAAACATTGTAACATTCCACAAAAGGCACTGACATGCCCTTTACTTTCTGTTTCTTTGCTGCTCCAGCTATAGCATAGGTCAGACTGTTTTGTCCTCCTGATATTTTTACTTTGTATTTTACTTGTAGTTTAGTTTTTCTTATGATTGTTGCTTAATTCCTACTATCCTACTGCTCCCTACTACTATCAGATAGTGATGCACCGAACGGTTCGCTGGCAAACAGTTCCTGGCGAACATAGCGTGTTCGCGTCTGCCGCGGATGGCGAACACATGCGCGGTTCGATCCGCCCCCTATTCGTCATCATTGAGTAAACTTTGACCCTGTACCTCACAGTCAGCAGACACATTCCAGCCAATTAGCAGCACACCCTCCCACCTACTGGACAGCATCCATTTTACATTCATTCTCAAGCTGCATGCTTAGTGAGAGGAGGGAAAGTGTAGCTGCTGTTGATTAGATAGGGAAATGTATAGCTAGGTTAGGGTATACAGTGTCCACTACAGTCCTGAAGGACTCATCTGATCTCTGCTGTAAGGACAGCACCCCAAAAAGCCCTTTTTAGGGCTAGAACATCAGTCTGCTTTTTTTTTTTCTGTGTAATATAATTGCAGTTAGTTGTCTGCCACTGCTGCCAGCTTCTGTGTCAGGCTCACAGTGATACTGTGCCCAGTGCCACCACTCACTCACTGGTGTCACAATAGCTTGCATTTAAAAACAAAAAACTTTTTTCACTGTTATAGATTGAATAGCAGTCAGTGTCCTTAAAGCTGGTGTGTCAGGCTCACAGTGGATACTGTGCCCAGTGCCACCACTCACTCACTGGTGTCACAATAGCTTGCATTTAAAAACAAAAAACTTTTTTCACTGTTATAGATTGAATAGAAGTCAGTGTCCTTAAAGCGGGTGTGTCAGGCTCACAGTGGATACGGTGCCCAGTGCCACCACTCACTCACTGGTGTCACAATAGCTTGCATTTAAAAACAAAAAACTTTTTTCACTGTTATAGATTGAATAGCAGTTAGTTGTCTCAAAGCTGGTGTGTCAGCCCTACAGCGTGTACTCTGCCAACCCCTGCCAGTTCACAGTGCCACTCATATCTGGTGTCACAGTAGCTTGCACGCATAGTACCACTAATCGAAAAAAAAATGACAGGCAGAGGCAGGCCACCCCGCAGGGGCCGTCATGGTCGTGGTGCTGTGATTCCCTTTTGCCCTAGAATAATGCCCAGTTTTCAGAGGCCAGGTACCCTGAACTTGAAAAGTTCTGAGGACATAGTTGACTGGCTAACACAGGACACCCAATCTTCTACAGCTTCCGCTCTGAACCTTGACGCAACATTCTCCTCCAGCTTAGCTTCGGGCACCTCTCAAGATACCACTCACCCGCCTGCCGCCACCACCAACACTAGCACCACAGCCGCCTCACTTGGTATGTCAGAGGAGTTATTTACACATCCGTTTGAAGAAATGAGTGATGCGCAACCATTATTGACAGAGGATGTAGATAACAGGGATATGTCTCAATCAGGCAGCATTACACATGTACAGTGTGATGATGATGATGTACCCGCTGCTGCTTCCTTTACTGAGTTGTCAGATACAAGTGAAGCAGTTGATGATGACGATGCATCCATGGATGTCACGTGGGTGACCGCTCGGCAAGAAGAAGAACAGGGCGAAAGTTCAGATGGGGAGACAGAGAGGAGGAGGAGACGAGTTGGAAGCAGGGGGAGGTCATCGCAAGGAGCTAGTGGCACAGTCAGACAGCACGCATCGGCACCCGGGGTCAGCGCGACAGCACGCCAATCAACACATGCTGTGTCCACCACCAGAATGCTGTCATTGCAGAGCTCAGCAGTGTGGCATTTTTTTTGTGTGTCTGCCTCTGACAACAGCGATGCCATTTGCAACCTGTGCCAAAAGAAACTGAGTCGTGGGAAGTCCAACACCCACCTAGATACAACGGCTTTGCGTAGGCACATGATCGCACATCACAAACGCCTATGGGATCAACACATGAGTACAAGCAGCACACAAACTCAAAGCCGCCATCCTACTCCTGGTACAGCATCTTCAGCCACGTCAACCACTGCTGTCCTCTTTGCCCCCTCTCAAGCATCCGCCACTCCGTCTCTCATCTTGAGCAGTTCCTGCTCATCTGCCCACAGTCAGGTGTCTGTCAAGAACATGTTTGAGAGTAAGAAGCCAATGTCAGAAAGTCACCCCCTTGCTCGGCGTCTGACAGCTGGCTTGTCTGTACTATTAGCCCGCCAGCTTTTACCATACAAGCTGGTGGAGTCTGAGGCGTTCAAAACATTTGTAGCTATTGGAACACCGCAGTGGAAGGTACCTGGACGAAATTTATTTTCACAAAAGGCAATCCCCAACCTGTACTCGATTGTGCAAAAGGAAGTAATGGCATGTCTGGCACACAGTGTTGGGGCAAGGGTCCATGTGACCACTGATACCTGGTCTGCAAAGCATGGTCAGGGCAGGTATATCACCTACACTGGCATTGGGTAAACCTGCTGACGGCTGCCAAACATGGAATGCGTGGCTCTGCAGAGGAGTTGGTGACATCGCCACGACTTGCAGGCAGGCCTGCTGCCACCTCCTCTACTCCTCCTACTCCATCCTCTTCCTTAACCTCCTCGGTTGAGTCCTCTTCTGCTGCTGCGTCTTGCTCCACATCAACGGCACCCCCCCAGCTCCCCAGGTACTATTCCACATCCCGGATACGGCAGTGTCACGCCGTCTTGGGTTTGACTTGCTTGAAAGTAGAGAGTCACACCGCACAAGCACTCCTGTCCGCCCTGAACGCACAGGTGGAAAAGTGGCTGACTGCGCAGCAACTGGAGATCGGCAAAGTGGTTTGTGACAACGGAACAAATTTGTTGGCGGCATTGAAGTTGGGAAAGTTGACACATGTGCCGTGCATGGCACATGTGTGTAATCTGATCGTACAACGCTTTGTGCATAAGTACACAGGCTTACAGGACGTCCTGAAGCAGGCCAGGAAGGTATGTGGCCATTTCAGGCGTTCCTACACGGCCATGGCGCACTTTGCCGATATCCAGCGGCAAAACAACATGCCAGTGAGGCGCTTGATTTGCGACAGCCCGACACGTTGGAATTCAACACTCCTAATGTTCGACCGCCTGCTCCAACAAGAAAAAGCCATTAATGAATATTTGTATGACCGGGGTGCTAGGACAGCCTCTGGGGAGCTGGGAATTTTTTTGCCAGGTTACTGGACGCTCATGCGCAATGCCTGTAGGCTCATGCGTCCTTTTGAGGAGGTGACAAACCTAGTCAGTCGCACCGAAGGCACCATCAGCGACATCATACCATTTGTATTCTTCCTGGAGCGTGCCCTGCGAAGAGTGCTGGATCAGGCCGTAGATGAGCGTGAAGAGGAAGAGGAAGAGTTGTGGTCACCATCACCACCAGAACCAGCCTTATCAGCATCGCTTGCTGTACCTGCGGCAACGCTGGAAGAGGATTGTGAGGAAGAGGAGTCAGAGGAGGAATGTGGCTTTGAGGAGGAGGAGGAAGACAACAACAACAGGCATCCCAGGGTGCTCGTTGTCACCTATCTGGTACCTGTGGTGTTGTACGTGGCTGGGGGGAAGAACATACCTTCATTGACATCAGTGAGGAGGAGGAACGGGAAATGAGTAGCTCGGCATCCAACCTTGTGCAAATGGGGTCTTTCATGCTGTCGTGCCTGTTGAGGGACCCTCGTATAAAAAGGCTGAAGGAGACCGACCTGTACTGGGTGTCCACGCTACTAGACCCCCGGTATAAGCAGAAAGTGGCTGAAATGTTACCAAATTACAACAAGTCGGAAAGGATGCAGCATTTGCAAAATAAATTAAAAAGTATACTTTACACAGCGTATAAGGGTGATGTCACAGCACAACGGGAATCTAACAGGGGAAGAGTTGAAAGTAATCCTCCTCCTCCCACGACCACGCCGGCAAGGACAGGAGGCTTTACAGACGTGTTGTTGATGGAGGACATGCAGAGCTTTTTAAGTCCTACGAATCGCCACAGCCCTTCGGGATCCACCCTCAGAGAACAACTCGACCGACAGGTAGCAGACTACCTCGCCTTAACTGCAGATATCGACACTCTGAGTGATGAACCCCTTCACTACTGGGTGTGCAGGCTTGACCTGTGGCCTGAGCTATCCCAATTTGCAATAGAACTTCTGGCCTGCCCCGCTTCAAGTGTCCTGTCAGAAAGGACCTTCAGTGCAGCAGGATCCCGACGGGACTGATAGTGGGCGATACATCCGACTAAAAAAGGCCTGATGAGATGAGCTGCCTTGGGCTAAAAATGGTCCACACACTGCTGTATTTTAGCTCTGAATGCCGGTTGACTTGCGTGACTCATCTGCCACCAACTAGGTTTCAAGCCGCAAAGTTTTAGGGCAGTGCTCCCCATCCTTTTTATTGCCGTGGACCGGTAAACGTTTGATCCACGTACCGGTCCGCGTGTTGGGGAACACTGTTTTAGGGCACTTTCTGCCTGTGAAACAAACATCAATTCTTCTGGCCGCTGCTATGTGTACATGCCTAATTTTTCGGGCCTTTGGTGCTGCACTGTGGTTTCAAAAACCAAACCAAAAAAAGGCACATAACAGGGATTAAACTGATAAGAATAATACTACTTAACACACCTTATAATAACGCAGAGAGAGGCAACGCAGAGAGAGGAGTCTGAAGAAGAGGAGTCAGAGGAGGAAGGCGGCTTTGAGGAGGTGAAAGACCAAACACAGCAGGCGTCCCAGGGGGCTTGTTGTCACCTTTCGGGGACCCTTGGTGTTGTACGTGGCTGGGTGGAGGAAGAGACCTTCAATGACATCAGTAAGGACAAGGAACTGGACATGGCTAGCTTGGTATCCAACCTTGTGCAAATGGGGAGTTTGCGGTTGTGCAAATGGACAGTTTGCGGTTGTTTGCGTTGCGTTAAACGGGGAGTTTGGTCTGTCACTGTGAAGCGGGCGTAACCC
>OW240915.1:215543993-215556293 GCA_933207985.1 Pelobates cultripes | reverse complement strand
TTACACTACCTGATCGATACAACATCATACAGTAGGTCCCCCCCTCATTATTTTTATGGCCCCCACCCTCCGCTCACGGGTGGGGGCAGGACAGTAGTCCTTATTTACTGAAAATTCCCCTGTATAACAATGTTTGGCATTTAGTGAATATTCCCTATTCTGCTCTGTGTCAGTGTGTATCAGGGATCCTTAGGACAGGTGTCAATCCATATCTGCCAAGTGACCCGATATAGGGGGAACAGTCTCTATTCTGCTCTGTGTCAGTGTGTATCATGGGCTCTGAGGACAGGTGTCAGTCCATATCTGCCAAGTGACCCTATGTAGGAGGAACAGTCCCTATTCTGCTCTGTGTCAGTGTGTATCAGGGATCCCTAGGACAGATGTCAATCCATATCTGCCAAGTGACCCGATGTAGGGGGAACAGTCTCTATTCTGCTCTGTGTCAGTGTGTATCATGGTCTCTGAGGACAGGTGTCAATCCATATCTGCCAAGTGACCCTATGTAGGAGGAACAGTCCCTATTCTGCTCTGTGTCAGTGTGTATCAGGGATCGTTAGGACAGGTGTCAATCCATATCTGCCAAGTGACCCTATGTAGGAGGAACAGTCCCTATTCTGCTCTGTGTCAGTGTGTATCAGGGACCCTTAGGACAGGTGTCAATCCTTATCTGCCAAGTGTAGGGGGAACAGTCCCTATTCTGCTCTGTGTGAGGAGGAGGAATGGGAAATGAGTAGCTCGGCATCCAACCTTGTGCAAATGGGGTCTTTCATGCTGTCGTGCCTGTTGAGGGACCCTCGTATAAAAAGGCTGAAGGAGAACGACCTGTGCTGGGTGTCCACGCTACTAGACCCCCGGTATAAGCAGACAGTGGCGGAAATGTGACCGAATTACAAGTCGGAAAGGATGCAGCATTTGCAAAATAAATTAAAAAGTATGCTTTACACAGCGTATAAGGGTGATGTCACAGCACAACGGGAATCTAACAGGGGAAGAGGTGAAAGTCATCCTCCTCCTCCCACGACCACGCCATATCTGCCAAGTGACCCTATGTAGGGGTAACAGTCCCTATTCTGCTCTGTGTCAGTGTGTATCAGGGGCTCTGAGGACAGGTGTCAATCCATATCTGCCAAGTGACCCTATGTAGGAGAACAGTCTCTATTCTGCTCTGTGTCAGTGTGTATCAGGGATCTCTAGGACAGGTGTCAATCCATATCTGCCAAGTGACCCTATGTAGGAGGAACAGTCCCTATTCTGCTCTGTGTCAGTGTGTATCAGGTGCTTTGAGGACAGGTGTCAATCCATATCTGCAAAGTGACCCTATGTAGGGGGAACAGTCTCCATTCTGCTCTGTGTCAGTGTGTATCATGGTCTCCGAGGACAGGTGTCAATCCATATCTGCCAAGTGACCCTATGTAGGAGGAACAGTCTCTATTCTGCTCTGTGTCAGTGTGTATCATGGTCTCTGAGGACAGGTGTCAATCCATATCTGCCAAGTGACCCTATGTAGGAGGAACAGTTCCTATTCTGCTCTGTGTCAGTGTGTATCATGGTCTCTGAGGACAGGTGTCAAACCATATCTGCCAAGTGACCCTATGTAGGAGGAACAGTTTCTATTCTGCTCTGTGTCAGTGTGTATCATGGTCTCTGAGGACAGGTGTCAATCCATATCTGCCAAGTGACCCTAGGTAGGAGGAACAGTCTCTATTCTGCTCTGTGTCAGTGTGTATCAGGGGCTCTGAAGACAGGTGTCAATCCATATCTGCCAAGTGATCCGATGTAGGGGGAACAGTCTCTATTCTGCTCTGTGTCAGTGTGTATCATGGTCTCTGAGGACAGGTGTCAATCCATATCTGCCAAGTGACCCTATGTAGGGGAAACAGTCTCTATTCTGCTCTGTGTCAGTGTGTATCAGGGATCCTGAGGATAGGTGTCAATCCATATCTGCCAAGTGACCCTATGTAGGGGGAACAGTCTTTATTCTGCTCTGTGTCAGTGTGTATCATGGTCTCTGAGGACAGGTGTCAATCCATATCTGCCAAGTGACCCTATGTAGGAGGAACAGTCCCTATTCTGCTCTGTGTCGGTGTGTATCAGGGATCCTTAGGACAGGTGTCAATCCATATCTGCCTAGTGACCCTATGTAGGGGGAAAAGTCTCTGCTCTGTGTCAGTGTGTATCATGGTCTCTGAGGACATGTGTCAATCCATATCTGCCAAGTGTCCCTATGTAGGGGGAACAGTCTCTATTCTGCTCTGTGTCAGTGTGTATCATGGTCTCTGAGGACAGGTGTCAATCCATATCTGCCAAGTGACCCTATGTAGGAGGGAACAGTCCCTATTCTGCTCTGTGTCAGTGTGTATCAGGGATCCTTAGGACAGGTGTCAATCCATATCTGTCAAGTGACCCTATGTAGGGGGAACAGTCTCTATTCTGCTCTGTGTCAGTGTGTATCAGGGGCTCTGAGGACAGGTGTCAATCCATATCTGCCAAGTGACCCTATGTAGAGGAAACAGTCTCTATTCTGCTCTGTGTCAGTGTGTATCATGGTCTCTGAGGACAGGTGTCAATCCATATCTGCCAAGTGACCCTATGTAGGGGAACAGTCTCTATTCTGCTCTGTGTCAGTGTGTATCATGATCTCTGAGGACAGGTGTCAATAAATATCTGCCAAGTGACCCTATGTAGGAAGAACAGTCCCTATTCTGCTCTGTGTCATTGTGTATCAGGGATCCTTAGGACAGGTGTCAATCCATATCTGCCAAGTGACCCTATGTAGGGGGAACAGTCTCTATTCTGCTATGTGTCCGTGTGCATCAGGGGCTCTGAGGACAGGTGTCAATCCATATGTCAAGGTGTCAATATGTCATATGTCAATCCATTTTCATTGTGATTTCTGCCCTTTATGGATTAAAACCAGACTCTGCATCAACTGTGTAATTTTCCAAGGGAGTTTTGCCATGGATCCCCCTCCAGCATGCCACAGTCCAGGTGTTAGTCCCCTTGAAACAACTTTTCCATCCCTATTGTGGCCAGAAAGAGTCCCTGTGTGTTTTAAAATTTGCCTGCCCATTGAAGTAATTGGTGGTTCGCCCGGTTCGCGAACATTTGCGGAAGTTCGCGTTCGCTATTCGCGAACCGAAAATTTGTGTTCGCGACATCACTACTATCAGACTTTATATTATCACTTTTTGGCACTTTCTATTTGACTTGATACACTTATGACTATTCTTCCCCTGGAAGCCAGGGCCTATCCTGCTTCCCTAGCTCCTTGCGCATCGTGGCCGGTGAGCGTCACGATCGCGCTCCTATTGGATTTCCTTTTTCTCTGGGGCTATCTGTGGGGAGGAGTAGGGTGCCCCAGTGCTGCTTTCTTTCTCACCGGCAGGCCCAGGAAATTGCGGACCTCTCCGAACATCGCACCCGGTGGGCATCTTGGATCTCCCAGGTGCCACGAGATTCACGTTGGCCATTTAATTTCTCCTTCCAGATTGGTATTACCACGATCTGTACCTCCATTTACCCTTCTGACAACTGCTTCTGGCTTTATTTATGGTCACATACTGCCTAAAGTACCTGCTAATCCTGCTGTATCATCTATAAAGTACCTTTGGCTAGAGGGAAACATACTGTGTTTATGCCAATTCTAGGAGTGCTTCTATTAATATGTAAAATGTCTTAATCTATGGAGTCAATGTCACACAAGTATGTGTAAAATGTCACTCACACAAGTATATGTAAAATGTTTTAATCTATGGAGTCACTGTCACACTGTCTGGGACTTGTAATTGTTTATTATATTATATTACCCACTGTGGTGTATCTAGTTCAGGGCTGCACTCTGTACTTTATGCCCTTGTACTGTGCCTGTCTGCCTTATACCAGTTGCCATTTGTGGGTGCCCACTGTTGCACGTGTGAATCCATCACTGGCACAAAGGGTTACCCCCTATTTGTTAAGCTGTTTATAGACACCTGCATATTGCTGACCACGGAGGTCCCAGCCTTGATGTACAACTAGGGTGAACCTCTTAGCAGTATAGGTCACGAGTGGCAACTTGGAATTCACAATAAAGTGGCAGATTTGGGCGTCCAACCCACAAACGTTAAGAGACTACCACGTCTCCCATTTCACTTAAGGGAAACCCCACTTTCATACACCCGGAGGGTGAGCCCCTCTTATTGGGCACTGTACTCTGATTGACAGCTGTATATACATACACTTAGCCGAGTCCTGGGTGAGCCCCAGTTGTACTAGGAGCCTGGCACCTGGTGTGCGTCTCTGGCTACCTTACATCCACTGACTGTCGCTGTCTTTTACATGGCGGATGAAGGCATGATGGGCGACACTCCTCCTCCTACACAGGACTTTCAGGCAATGATTAATGCTGCAGTGTTGGCCTCAGTGGAGAAGGCCCTATCATGGGTCATACCACAGGTGCAAGAAGCAGGGTCGCCAGGAGCAGGGGGCACCCTGGGATCAGATGCCCCACGGTGCAATACAGGCCTCCAGGCACCACTGGAAGAGTTCCAGGTCCCCACCCGGTGCTAAGGCCAAGGAGAAAGTCCCCTTAAAGAACTCTAAACGTTTTGAACAGATGTACCTCCTCCGATCCATTAGGACTCCTGCCCACCTCACAATTTGGACGTAGTGGATAAATGGTGGGCGGATGAGTCTCCTTGTGATGAGGAGGATTGGCAAGACATACCCCACACGGACTCCAAATATGTGAGTGAACCCAATTGTACTGCTATTCCAAATAAGATATTTTGATATACTACACTATATCTGCTATTTCCCCCTCAGGTCTCATATCAGTCCTTGGGGGGTAAGTTATTATATGTACAGCACTCCACCATTATAACTGGGTTTGTTTTTTTATACCACACAGTTGAACACACTCTCAATAAATTCAATGGTGTTTATTCCAGCATAAAAGCATTAAAGTGGTTGATCGATGTTTTTCGACCCATAATAATTAAACAAAAATAAAGCAAAATAAATTAAACAATAATAGTATCCACAGGGTATCCTGATAAGATACGGGTTTCACCTTTTTGTAGGCTTCATCAGTGTATATAAAATCCCTGTAAACAGTGTCCTTATATATCCGATTGTCAAGTCCAATTTCTGGCAACGGTGTGTTCCATGCCTCTTTTTGGTCTTTGGTACGTTTAGGCTGTGTTCCAATCCTCTTTAGGTCTTTTAGTTCTACTTCTGGCTCTGGCTAGTAGCCATCTTGTGCATTCCATGTACCTAATTTTTCGGGCCTTTGGTGCTGCACTGTGGTTTCAAAAACCAAACCAAAAAAAGGCACATAACAGGGATTAAACTGATAAGAATAATACTACTTAACACACCTTATAATAACGCAGAGAGAGGCAACGCAGAGAGAGGAGTCTGAAGAAGAGGAGTCAGAGGAGGAAGGCGGCTTTGAGGAGGTGAAAGACCAAACACAGCAGGCGTCCCAGGGGGCTTGTTGTCACCTTTCGGGGACCCTTGGTGTTGTACGTGGCTGGGTGGAGGAAGAGACCTTCAATGACATCAGTGAGGACAAGGAACGGGACATGGCTAGCTTGGTATCCAACCTTGGGCAAATGGGGAGTTTGCGGTTGTGCAAATGGACTGTTTGCGGTTGTTTGCAGTGCGTTAAACGGGGAGTTTGGTCTGTCACTGTGTCACCCTTACACTACCTGATCGATACAACATCATACAGTAGGTCCCCCCCCCTCTTATTTTTATGGTCCCCCCCCATTGAGATTTATGGCCCCCACCCACCGTGCAGGGGTGGGGGCCGGGGGGGAGGACAGTAGGTCCCCCCTTATCCTTATTTACTGAATATTCCCCTGTATAACAATGTTTGGCATTTAGTGAATATTCCCTATTCTGCTCTGTGTCAGTGTGTATCAGGGTTCCTTAGGACAGGTGTCAATCCATATCTGCCAAGTGACCCTATGTAGGAGGAACAGTCTCTATTCTGCTCTGTGTCAGTGTGTATCATGGGCTCTGAGGACAGGTGTCAGTCCATATCTGCCAAGTGACCCTATGTAGGGGGAACAGTCTCTATTCTGCTCTGTGTCAGTGTGTATCATGGTCTCTGAGGACAGATGTCAATCCATATCTGCCAAGTGACCCTATGTAGGGGGAACAGTCTCTATTCTGCTCTGTGTCGGTGTGTATCATGGTCTCTGAGGACAGGTGTCAATCCATATCTGCCAAGTGACCCTATGTAGGAGAACAGTCTCTATTCTGCTCTGTGTCGGTGTGTATCAGGGGCTCTGAGGACAGGTGTCAATCCATATCTGCCAAGTGACCCTATGTAGGAGGAACAGTCCCTATTCTGCTCTGTGTCAGTGTGTATCAGGGACCCTTAGGACAGGTGTCAATCCATATCTGCCAAGTGTAGAGGGAACAGTCCCTATTCTGCTCTGTGTGAGGAGGAGGAATGGGAAATGAGTAGCTCGGCATCCAACCTTGTGCAAATGGGGTCTTTCATGCTGTCGTGCCTGTTGAGGGACCCTCGCATAAAAAGGCTGAAGGAGAACGACCTGTGCTGGGTGTCCACGCTACTAGACCCCGGTATAAGCAGACAGTGGCGGAAATGTGACCGAATTACAAGTCGGAAAGGATGCAGCATTTGCAAAATAAATTAAAAAGTATGCTTTACACAGCGTATATGGGTGATGTCACAGCACAACGGGAATCTAACAGGGGAAGAGGTGAAAGTCATCCTCCTCCTCCCACGACCACGCCATATCTGCCAAGTGACCCTATGTAGGAGGAACAGTCCCTATTCTGCTCTGTGTCAGTGTGTATCAGGGATCCTTAGGACAGGTGTCAATCCATATCTGCCAAGTGACCCGATGTAGGGGAACAGTCTCTATTCTGCTCTGTGTCAGTGTGTATCATGGTCTCTGAGGACAGGTGTCAATCCATATCTGCCAAGTGACCCTATGTAGGGGGAACAGTCTCTATTCTGCTCTGTGTCAGTGTGTATCAGGTGCTTTGAGGACAGGTGTCAATCCATATCTGCCAAGTGACCCTATGTAGGGGGAACAGTCTCCATTCTGCTCTGTGTCAGTGTGTTTCATGGTCTCTGAGGACAGGTGTCAATCCATATCTGCCAAGTGACCCTATGTAGGAGGAACAGTCTCTATTCTGCTCTGTGTCAGTGTGTATCATGGTCTCTGATTACAGGTGTCAATCCATATCTGCCAAGTGACCCTATGTAGGAGGAACAGTCTCTATTCTGCTCTGTGTCAGTGTGTATCAGGGATCCTTAGGACAGGTGTCAATCCATATCTGCCAAGTGACCCTATGTAGGAGAACAGTCTCTATTCTACTCTGTGTCAGTGTGTATCATAGTCTCTGAGGACAGGTGTCAATCCATATCTGCCAAGTGACCCTGTGTCAGTGTGTATCAGGGATCCTTAGGACAGGTGTCAATCCATATCTGTCAAGTGACCCTATGTTGGGGTAACATTCCCTATTCTGATCTGTGTCAGTGTGTATCAGGGGCTCTGAGGACAGGTGTCAATCCATATCTGCCAAGTGACCCTATGTAGGGGAACAGGCTCTATTCTGCTCTGTGGCAGTGTGTATCATGGTCTCTGAGGACAGGTGTCAATCCATATCTGCCAAGTGACCCTATGTAGGGGGAACAGTCCCTATTCTGCTCTGTGTCAGTGTTTATCAGGGATCCTTAGGATGGGTGTCAATCCATATCTGCCAAGTGACCCTATGTAGGGGGAACAGTCCCTATTCTGCTCTGTGTCAGTGTGTATCAGGGGTCCTGAGGATAGGTGTCAATCCATATCTGCCAAGTGACCCTATGTAGGGGGAACAGTCCCTATTCTGCTCTGTGTCAGTGTGTATCAGGGATCCTTAGGATAGGTGTCAGTCCATATCTGCCAAGTGACCCTATGTAGGGGGAACATTCCCTATTCTGCTCTGTGTCAGTGTGTATCAGGGTCTCTGAGGACAGGTGTGAATCCATATGTCAAGGTGTCAATATGTCATATGTCAGGTGTCAATCCATATCCATTGTGATTTAGGAATGTAAGGTGATTTATGCCCTTTATGGATTAAGACCAGACTCTGCATCAACTGTGTAATTTTCCATGGGAGTTTTGCCATGGATCCCCCTCCGGCATGCCACAGTCCAGGTGTTAGTCCCTTAAAACAACTTTTCCATCACTATTGTGGCCAGAAAGAGTCCCTGTGTGTTTTAAAATTCGCCTGCCCATTGAAGTCTATGGCGGTTCGCCCGTTCGCGAACATTTGCGGAAGTTCGCGTTCGCCATTCGCGAACCGAAAATTTCGTGTTCGCGACATCACTACTGGGGATATGTGAAATGTCTGTGTGTTATGTGTAAAAGGTGACTTTATGTATTTTAAAGTGTTTTATGTCTTTTTGCAACCATGTGCTCAATGGAGTCTGCCTCTATCCCTGGATAATTGGATTACTTTCTCCATTGTCTCCAGGATAGAGGGCTCTGTAAAACCTGTTTGAGCCAGATATCCATGTGCCAGCCAGGGCCCAAAAGATACTTTTACTAACTTTTGAACCCCTGGTCTGATTCATGCCATTTTTTTAATATGTTGTTCCCCTGAATGGATTGATTGTGAATATGTAATTTTATGTGAATGTGATGTATGGTTTTAGAGTTATGAAAGTAGGGTAGAAAGTATGTTTTAACTGTATGTGTAATTGAGTTTCCTCTCAGGATAAGGGGAGGGAATATGTGGGATGTAACTGATATGTGATTGGTTGTTTTATACCTCCCTGTGGGCGGTCCTCTATTTGAAAAGACTGTAATAAAAACCAGGCTGGGTGTGCCAGCACCTCAGACCACTGCTTGACCCTCAACACGGAGCCTTGTCTCGTTCTTGGGGGGATTCCCTGTATGCTGTTAGAGACTGATTGCCAGGAGTGTAAGCTGATTGTCTGCTATTCCTGTTCGTCTGCTAGCAGCTATTTGGGAGGTTCCAGTTCGGGAGTTGGAGTGCTATTTTGTATCCAGTTCGGGAGTTTGGTGTTCTGCAGTAGCTGTGTCTGTATCTCTGGAAGGGGAAGATCTCCTTAACGGCTGTTAACCCCTTTTTACCCCTTTTGTGCAAAATGGTCCGTTACACTATACAATATCTACAATATCATTATTAAGAGTGTGGTGAATTAAAATGACAGAAGCTGGAAATAGCCACTGCCTCCAAGGAATTACTCCCACTAATCATTGGCAGATTATTGATATTTGATATTGATATTTTCCTTAATATTCCCACCATTTTATCACATTATAAACATATAATGAAGTTCTGCATTACAGGTAAATTGTAAAAAAACAAAAAAACAATACAATAAAAAAAAAAAAAAAAAAGTTCCTTGCAGGTTAAAAATCCATAACAAAAAAACTACTAAAAATCTTATATATATTTTTTTTTATTTATCAACTCATTGAAGATTATAGGACACTGTATGACAATATAAATAGCATACAATGGCAACTTCAATTTAAAATGGTGTTTTGTATCTGTAACACTATGGGTACTGTGATTTCTGAGGTCACAGTGAGAAAGATCAGACATTGGTCTCTCTAATCACGCAGTGGTATTGTTAGAGGGTGCCTATAAGGGTGTATGTAACAGAACCATCTGTCTATTTATTGCGGTGGATTCGTCTGCTTCTGCCCCGTTCGTGTAAATTACTGTTTTCTATAGCCCAGCCATACGAATGACTGTTTTTCCGGAACAAACCTACCGAACGGACGGCCACCCAGGAGAGAAGTGTGCTGCTGGTTAACCTATTGATCCCAATTAGAACGTTGTGGTTAACCGCAGACACTTCTCAATTAAACCGAATTCAGGGTGGTCGTCGTTCGTATGTCGACCACGAGGCAGCGGCCATTTTAAACCATGCGAAAGCCCAGCGGTGTTCAGCTCTATTTTCATGGAACTAAAAACGGACACTTTTCTGCCGAACACCGCTGAAACAACGGAACGCCTGGCTGCCTCCACGAAAGCGTACGAACACCGGCCGTTCGGGAGGTTTACAACACACGAAAGGACTTAACCCAGATAGCCTTCCCATGGAGTCATTCGTATACCGAAAGACTGTAAGAACTTTGACTCCATGGCGATTGAACTGTGTGTGTGGGATCTGAGCGCTATTATGGTTATCAGCAAAAATCTGCATGGTTTTATGAAGCACAGGTCATGTCAAACTAACTTGATTGCGTTCTACGAAGAAGTAAGTAGAAGTATAGATCAGGGTGTTGCCGTGGATGTGATCTATTTGGATTTTGCCAAGGCATTTGATACAGTTCCACACAATAGATTAGTGTTCAAACTCAAGGAAATCGGTCTAGATGAAACTGCTTGTTCTTGGGTAGAACATTGGCTTAAAAACAGAGTACAAAGAGTTGTCATTAATGGTAAATTTTCAAGCTGGACAGAGGTGACAAGTGGTGTCCCTCAGGGGTCTGTTCTGGGACCCTTTCTATTTAACATGTTTATAAATGATCTTGAAGACCACATTGAAAGTCATGTTTCAGTGTTTGCAGATGACACCAAACTTAGTAAAACAATACAATGTGAGCAAGATATTACTTTGCTGCAGAGGGACTTAGATAGACTGGGGAACTGGGCACTCAAATGGCAGATGAAATTTAATGTTGAAAAATGCAAAGTTATGCACTTCGGCGTAAAGAATACACAAGCAACGTATACCCTTAATGGAAGCGAATTAGGGATAACAACACATGAAAAGGACTTGGGAATTGTTATAGACAACAAACTATGCAACAATGTGCAATGTCAATCAGCAGTGGCCAAGGCCAGTAAGGTATTGTCATGCATGAAAAAGGGCATTCATTCTCGGGACAAGAATATAATTTTGCCTCTTTATAAATCACTGGTAAGACCCCATATTGAATATGCTGTGCAATTTTGGGCACCTGTTCTAAAGAAGGATATTATGGCACTAGAAAAAGTGCAGAGGCGGGCTACAAAATTAATAAAAGGAATGGAACATATCGGCTATGAAGAAAGGTTAACAAATTTAAACCTATTTAGTTTAGAAAAACGTCGCCTGAGAGGGGATATGATAACATTATACAAATATATTCGGGGCCAATACAAACCATTGTGTGGAAATCTATTCACAAACCGGACTTTACATAGGACACGAGGCCATGAGTTTAGACTGGAAGAAAGAAGATTTCGTCTAAGGCAAAGGAAAGGTTTTTTTACTGTAAGAACAATCAGAATGTGGAATTCTCTGCCTGAAGAAGTGGTTTTATCAGAGTCCATACAGATGTTCAAACGGCTACTAGATGCATACTTGCAAGAACAGAATATTCAAGGATATAATCTTTCAATGTAGGGTAATAACTGCTTGATCCAAGGATAAATCTGACTGCCATTCTGGGGTCAAGAAGGAATTTTTTTCCTAGTTTGTTGCAAAATTGTGCTTCAAACTGGGTTTTTTTTGCCTTCTTTTGGATCAACAGCAAAAAACAAATGTGAGGTAGGCTGAACTTGATGGACGCAAGTCTCTTTTCAGCTATGTAACTATGTAACTATGTAACTATATTCGCTAATAATATGCACTCAGATCCAGGCTATCTGGGGATATGTGATGCGAATGGGAAATGTTCGGTTATTTTAAAGTTATGTATTTTTATGTATTTTCTGGTTTTATATTTAAGATGGCGATTGTCTTTGTCCTGGAGATAATTGAATTTCTTCTCAATTATCTCCAGGGCAGAGGGGAGGAAACCATAGTGCATTGTGGGTAAAAGCTGTGACTATACGTCTGGAATGTCTCCATGTCTGTCTGTCCTTACAGTCTCCCATTTCGTCCCCTAGGGGAGTGTCCACCAAGTGAGAGACCTGCATAAATACGGGCAGGTAGCCCACAGTAAAGCCAGATCCTGTTTGACCCTCAATGCGGAGCTTCTGTCTCGTTATTGGGGGGGATTTATTATTTGCGTTTAGAGACTGCTGATTGGAACCGAAAGCCGCTTGGTGGATATCGTTGTTCGGCAGCTAGCAGCAGTTCGTGGAGTTCCGTTCGGGAGGTTGGAGCCTTTCACGGATCCCGGTCGGGAGATTACCGCTTCCCCTGGTTATGGTTCGTGTATTACACATTGATGCGAATGGATTACTGATATTGCGAAAGGGGAAGGTGAACTAAACCCGGGGTGTCTTAACAGCGTATAAGTTTATAAAGCCCTGCATCAAGAATATTTTAATATTATGGTTGAACCCTGGATCTTTTCTGGCCCCAAACCAGTTGGTTTCTAT
>OW240915.1:215270482-215543893 GCA_933207985.1 Pelobates cultripes | reverse complement strand
ACCTTTAAGATTTAAAGTTGTGTGCTATTTACCTGCCATTAGCAGTATAGCACCCATCACGCCTTTCAGAGCAGGTCTGCAGCTTTTGCAAGCATTTTTTTTTTCATATACACCAAAGATAAAATGCAGACCAAAATACAGGCACATTGTTATAAATAAATGCATTCTCAATGTGGTGTTCATTTAAAAGGCAAGTATAAAGACATGGCAATATGGCTAGTTATAGGGGTCTAATATGAAACCAGAAGGAATGAAGGCTTCTAGTGGGTTTAGGGTCAAATCAAGGGAGTGCTCAAGAATGTGAGATACTTCAAGTTTTGAATGTCATTCATCCTAGTTATTTTATAAAGTGAGAAATGATAGAAATTCAGAGTGAAATTTAAATTTAACACCCAAGTAGCCAAAGTGTAAGTATAGCTAACTTGGAGAATGTTTCCATTTAAGGTACCTTCAAATTCAAATTATCACTGTAGTGCATAACCCTAATAACGTAGAATATCAGATTTATTTATTGAAGTGGAAATTCAAAGTGAATTTAAAGTTCAGATCACAATAGCCAAACTGGAAAAAATATCTAAGTCAGTTTTCATTTTGCTTTAATTTCGGCTGCTATTGCTTTAAATTTAAAATTTACTTTAAATTCTCACATTAGTAAATCACCCTATTGATCACAACTAGGAGGAGTTAGATTTTAAATCCAAAGAATATAGCTTTCGTTATAAGACACTCCTCTCGGAATAGGTTGCCTCTCAGTCCATGGGTTGTTTTTGGCCATAATGCAAATTATCGATTGTGATCAACCTGCTGCTATGACATTGTGAAATAAACTACATCATGCTTGATGGTCTCTCCCAACTGTTTGTATATATTTTTAAATAATTCCCATTGCTTGTAACAAAATCATACAATCTTATATATGCTCTTGTAAAAGGGTTTAGCATTAAAACTAATGAAATATTCATCATGAATTCCCAAGTACATTTCTACAAGGTTTTACATATTCACCCATCCAAAAAAAAAAAAAAAAACAAGAAAAACTGTACTTTTGAAATTATAACTAATGCTAAAAAAGTCAAATGAGATTTTATTTCCATAAAATGTTTTAGCAAATGTTTTACCATTTTCTGAATGTATCCAAATTACACTAATGTAACATTTTTTAACTGACACATGTTCTATCACATCTACCTAATAAAACAATTCACGGAAGAGAATATCTGAATTAAGCACTTATGCTCATTTTAGAAATGTTTTGTTCATAAAATATATGCAAAAAGGAGAATTAATAAAATATTATTTCAAATAGAGTTGTATTTTGCAAATTCTGGCATTTAATATATCAGAAAGGAAAGTGGCTATAGTAATTCATGTAAAAAGCACTAAGTGGTCTTTTGAAAGCATCACTTTTGAATAGGTCCAATATCCTGGGCAAATTTGTAAATGACAAGTGAATGAAAGCTCCTGTCAAGTTACCATAAAGTGAATGGGAAAAGGCCAAGCTGAAGAGCTGTAATCCCTAGTGTGTACCTCAGAGCATTTTAGTAAGATACCCATTTGTCATCATTTAGCTTCAGCATGTCGTTGTTTTCCATTTGAGGCATTTTTCCAATAAAATAGACCATCTCAATGTTTAGCACATGAAATATTGTTCTCTCGATAATTCCAGTTGTCAATAATTTAGTATTGCTTTGTGACAAGGTGTTCTGACTATTTAATTCTTTAAAATTAGAACCACAGCCATCTTTTATTCATATATTATTAATTGGCAGTCAATCAACTAATACAATATAGCATAAAGAATTTTAAGATGAAAAAGTGGTCTTATTAACATTTATGAAAACTAGATCTTATATATATTTGTGTTCAGGGCATAGAAAGCCGTAATGATAGTATATAACTTATATAACTTCTACCTTATGATAATATAGAAAATATGAACAGTTAGTTGTGGTGTGCCAAAACCAATGAGTATACCATGCAAGATTTTATTCAGCCTACAAGGACAATTATATAGCATATCACATATTCAGGTTACAAAATGCTTCACGTATTTCCTGTATTGGATGAGGTATGTATCTGGTATATGCTGATGAATTCCACCGTCCCAATGTCTTGATAATATGTACCGGTATGTTTCTGCTGGAATCAGTGGTGGCTGCTCCAATGCGGAAGGAGTGTCCTGAGTAGTGATTAAGATTAAGACCTAACTTAGTGAGCAACACTCTAATATACAGCATGCATTTACTGGTAGTGAGAGCCTTACCATGTAATGTGAACAGAAGTTGGTTTGGAGACCCTGGAATAGTGGTTAGGAAGTTATCTAGGACTTGTACCAGACATCATTTATTGCTGGTAGGATAATATGGTATCTTTACCAGCTGGTCCCTTGGTGTGGGATTTGTGTGTTTGAGGGACACTATGTAGTGGTCCTGTATTTTTACAATTTGGGATCTCTTAATGCCATCTTGGCAAGTGATGTTTGTGATGGTAAAATCTCTGGGTCTGAGGAACCCATAGAAAGCTAAGTAGATAGTGGTTTTAATGACATGATTGGTGTGTGATTCGAAAGGGGTTGTATCCATGAGGTCTGAATATTTGAAAAGTTGACTATGAATAGGTGATCTAGAAGATGTTGGCATGGGTTTTGAGTTTTTAATGCCTTTAAGTATGGTTTTGATTTAGTAAGATGATAGAAAACTGTGGTTGTTTGGCCAAAGTGTAAGTATATGATGTTGCATCCCTGTCAGATATAATTTGATGGTGTTGTATGATAATTTTAATTTAAGGTGGCAAAAAGAAATGAAGGCTACAATAGTTTCCATTGAATGTTTATTTAAAACTTGAAAGTCCAACAAGAATTTGTTATAAAAATGTATGTATGACTTCCTAGTATTGTCAGACAAAGCTAGTTGTGAAAGGAGTCTGCCATGCGTTAACAGATCTCCGAATCCAATGTCATGCCATAACAGAGCTGGGGTAGCCACCAGGGCTGCCGTTGGTAATGCATTGTGAAATTCCTGAAATTGAGAGCGAGATAAATGATCAGCTGCTACGTTCTGAATGCCAGGAATATGCACACATACCAGAGGAAGAGGTTCTATTTCAACTGTCAAAAGTAAAGACAAATAAGTTAATGGGACCTGATGGAATACACCCAAAGCTATTAAAAGAGCTTAGTGGTGTACTAGCAAAACCATTAACAGATTAATTTAACCAATCATTGTTCACAGTAGTAGTCCCAGAAGATTGGAAGTTAGCGAATGTTGTGCCCATTTACAAGAAAGGTAATAGGGAGGAGTCGGGCAACTATAGGCCAGTAAGCCTTACTTCAGTAGTAGGGAAAGTGATGGAAACCATGTTAAAGGATAGGATTGATGAACATCTAAAAACACATGGATTTCAAGATCAGAGACAACATGGGTTTACTTCAGGGAGATCATGCCAAACTAATCTTATTGATTTTTTTGATTGGGTAACTAAAATTATAGATCAGGGTGGTGCAGTAGACATTGCTTACCTAGATTTCAGTAAGGCTTTTGACACTGTTGCACATAGAAGGCTTATCAATAAACTGCAATCTTTAAGTTTGGATTCCAATATTGTTGAATGGGTAAGGCAGTGGCTGAGTGACAGGCAACAGAGGGTTGTAGTTAATGGAATATATTCGAAGCTTGGACTTGTCACCAGTGGGGTACCTCAGGGATCTGTACTTGGACCCATTCTCTTTAATATTTTTATTAGTGATATTGCAGAAGGTCTTGATGGTAAGGTATGTCTTTTTGCTGATGATACTAAGATATGTAACAGGGTTGATGTTCCAGGAGGGATAAGCCAAATGACAAATGATTTAGATAAACTAGAAAAATGGTCAGAATTGTGGCAACTGACATTTAATGTGTATAAGTGCAAGATAATGCATCTTGGACGTAAAAACCCAAGGGCAGAGTACAGAATATTTGATAGAGTCCTAACCTCAACATATGAGGAAAGGGATTTAGGGGTGATTATTTCTGATGACTTAAAGGTAGGCACACAATGTAATAGAGCAGCAGGAAATGCTAGCAGAATGCTTGGTTGTATAGGGAGAGGTATTAGCAGTAGAAAGAGGGAAGTGCTCATGCCATTATACAGAACACTGGTGAGACCTCACTTGGAGTATTGTACACAGTACTGGAGACCGTATCTTCAGAAGGATATTGATACCTTAGAGAGGGTTCAGAGAAGGGCTACTAAACTGGTTCATGGATTGCGGGATAAAACTTACCAGGAAAGGTTAAAGGATCTTAACATGTATAGCTTGGAGGAAAGACGAGACATGGGGGATATGATAGAAACATTTAAATATATAAAGGGAATCAACACAGTAAAGGAGGAGACTATATTTAAAAGAAGAAAAACTACCACAACAAGAGGACATAGTCTTAAATTAGAGGGACAAAGGTTTAAAAATAATATCAGGAAGTATTACTTTACTGAGAGGGTAGTGGATGCATGGAATAGCCTTCCAGCTGAAGTGGTAGAGGTTAACACAGTAAAGGAGTTTAAGCATGCGTGGGATAGGCATAAGGCTATCCTAACTATAAGATAAGACTAGGGACTAATGAAAGTATTTAGAAAATTGGGCAGACTAGATGGGCCGAATGGTTCTTCTCTGCCGTCACATTCTATGTTTCTATGTTCTATGTTTCTACCAGGAAGAAATTATAGTTGGCTGCCAGCCAAGTCAATTCCTCAGAAATTTCATGATGGTCAGAGATTTAGAACGACCTTTGCTAATTATTTGGCAGGTTGCTAAATTATCCAAACAACATCTCACTGCTTGACCTGACCAAGCTGCTCCGCAAGCTACTGCAGCAGTTATAATAGGGTAGAGCTCAAACAGGGCAGACGTGGTGAAAAAACCTGGTACATTATACACTTCCATAGGCCAAGCCGCCCAAAGCCAGTTATCACCAAAAATAGCTGGCAAGCCTGAGGTGGCCACTGCATCTGTGAAAATAGTGAGGGGTCAGTGGTAAGTAAAGGGATAAACATGCTTTTCCCATTCCATCTTCTGAGAAATTTCTGCCACATGCATAAATCAGCTGCAGCAGGCCCATCTAGTGTGATGCGGGAAATATCTGACTGAAAGCGCGGAAACAGATTGAGCAGTCTAGATATGAAAGCCCTGCCCTGTGGGATAATTTTCATGGCATAGTTGAGGGTGCCTAATAGAGACTGTAGTTCTGTACGGTTACAGGATTCAGCAGAGAGATAGAAGTTGATGTTGGATAGGATGCACTCAATCTTATCTCTAGGCAAACTGGCAAGCATGATACCAAGAAAATTAATCAATGTGTCGGGTCCTTCTGTCTTTTTAGGGGAGACGGGACCCCCAGATATTGAAATAGCTGGATCGTGGTTCTTAGGCTATTAGGTGGGAATAAGATACTCTCAATAGTCAAGAAGTCATCCAAATAGTGAATAACTGTGGGGCATCTACAGACATTGACCAGTAGCCAGCATAATGTCTCGGCGAAGGTATCAAAAATCCTGGGACTACTTTTTGCACCAAAAGTGAGACAAGTAAAAAAGTAATAAGAACCTTGCCACTTGATGCCGTTTAGATGCCTCAATAGTAGGTTCTTGCATTCTACAATGCTGAACGGCATGTAAATGATTCCTGTATGGAACCCTTCCGTGAATCCCAACACCAAAAACTCCACCAAGTGGTGTGAGGGGTGGTTCTGCAGTAAGTCGGCGAAATAAGTCACATTAATTGAGGTCATGTAGGGTTTGGGAAACAATTTATTAGGACACATCATTTTGGCATGTGCCCTAAAACAAAGAGAACACACATGCAATAACCAGCACGTGCTAAATGCACAGGAACCTGCATTGAAGTCATTGCAAATCTGGGATTTACCAAGGAACACAATAGTACGGCTGAGCTTGTCTTTAATCACTCTCTCAGGTTTTGCTGAGGGAGTAAGAAAAGGAAAGGCTGCACCCAACTCAGGGGTATTAGGACATAGGTTCATGGTGTGAGAGTATGAAGAGCAAACACTACAAGCTGGAGACCTGAGGGCCGCGAAGTGCCTGCAAAATCGCTCTGCATCCAACTGGCTTCAGTCAAATTAAACTGAGCCAGGTCAGCAGATGCCTTCACGGAGAATGATCTGTGGTAGTCATAAAAAGATGCACCACCATATTTATGCCCCAGGTCAACCAACTTGTGTAAATATAGGTCAAACTCCTCTCTACATTCCGGATGAACTGAGCACACCATGTCCTTATAAATCCAAAAAAGTCAGGACAAACTCAGGGATAGACAACTTTCTCTTAAACATGGGGTCCCTAGCCTTTAGTACAATTGGCACATCACCATAGGAATACATCTTATTTTCCAGGATATCTTGGGAGGCAATCAGTAGCGAAACTAGATTGACATCCTTACTTTCCAAGGTATCTTTCTTAATATGTGCTGGTACCATATGAGCTGGGTTAATAATGTTAGGGTTTTGTAGTGGACCAATGAATTTACCAGTCAGGGTGCCTGAGAGACCAGTAGGTTCTGGAGTAACTAATTCAGATGGTGCCACTGGCCTATCATTAGCATCCAAATGGTCAAGCCTTTCCATAATTCGTCCCAATGAGGACAGGACTGATGACAGTATGGCCTGGAGGTGAGGTGACTGGGCACTACTGGAGCCCTCGCCAGCCCTGGTATTATCCGTGTTGGTGTAAAGTAATCTATATAACGCGGGTTAGAGAATATTCCTGTATCTTAATTCGGCCGTGATCCTGGGTATGGTCCAGGACCTGAGGAAAGACAGGCTAGGCATTTTACCCTCCCCAAGATGGACATGGTAGTAATACTGGGAATGGACAGATCCTCAATGGCTTTTTGGTAGTTCAGCAATGCTAGAATAGGACAAAAGATTCATAAGTAACTAAAGTGATAACAATGTACTGGCTAGCTTATCTAATGCCAAGTAGCAAAGAAATGATCTACAAATGGGAGATGGGAGCCCTCACTAGTTGCCAAGTGGCATGAACGGCTCTAGCTATGTGTTGGCCCGAGGGGATTTTTGGGTGGGGTGGTGGCCTCTCGGTGACCAGTAAAGCAAAAATAGCATGAGAGTGACAGGGGAGGCCCTCTCTATACCACTATGCGAGGTGACTAACTATGTGTTGGCTGTTTGGGCATGAGTACCTCAGAATATGGAGATGGGTGTTGGCCTCGTAGACTTGGCAAGAAGGCCAGAAAAATCAACTGAGTGGACTCTGAAACCTATCAGCCAGTAGACCAAAGTCTTACCCCAGTAGGTAGTGCCGGATGGGGAGGGGAAAAGTATAATGACCCCTGGGTACACCTACCTGTAGTTATCAGATGAATAGAGTAGGAAAGCGTAGATGAATTCAAGTAATACCTACGAGAGTAAATAGTCATCATGTAGTACCCATCACGAGACTGTAAATAGTGGTAAGTAATATGAAACAATATGGGATACCTACCAGTTAATAGACTAGGCCTAAAAAAATGAACGTAATTGGTAGTATAACCAGTAGGGCCTAGCACCTAGTAACATAAAAGGAACAGTTAGATTATCCAAGCAATGGGGGGCAGAATGTGGATTCGTAAGACAAATCCAAAACCACTAACTGATGTAATATTGTAGGAATCGAAAGAAAGGAGATGATAGTGAATATGCAGAGTGACTTCAATCTATAATATATAATATGGCCAACATTAGAACTTCAAGAGGGCATAACTGATTACTAACCAACCAACATTAACAGAACCCACCTAAAGAGTGTGACAATTGAAACCTGAGTCAACCAGAATTTATAAGCCTTGACAACCCGAGAGGTACAGCAAAAAGGGGGTTTCAAGCTCGGCAACCTATAAAACATGTTTATAACGTATCAAGAAAATAGGCAGACAAATAGCAACAAAGTGCTGCTGAATTTAACTTGTGAAACACATGTATTTGATAAATTGTAATAAGTGCAGCACTTCCCTATGACCTCTAGGGGTCAATAGCCTACCAAGCATATTTATGTAATTTCAACGAATCGCCGCATGGACTCTAGAAATTCCTATAATTTAAAATAGGGCATTTGGCAGTAATCATACGAACGGCTCCAAAAGAGGAACAAAGAGTCACATAACAACCGAATGCTCCAGTATAAGGAAACATACTTGTTGTGAGAATCGTGAGTATTGTTCGTGCGTGCAAACTTACTGCTGAATGGGTGAGTATAATCCCCCGAAAAACAAGTATACAAACCAATAGAACATAGTGTGCAAACTACCGAAACCGTTCATTCGTATGAAAGTTTAAACGAAAGACTTAAGCAAAAGCATACGAACAGAGGTAAGTATGTGAAATAGAGTTGGCCCGTGATGACGCTGTGCGCCTGCGACGGGGTCAACCAACTCACTGTTACTGTAGCTTCGAGACCGTGCGGTGGTGACAGGAAGAGAGGGGACAATCCTGGAGGCTTTGAACGGTAGAAGAAACTTGATCCAGGAATGGGCAGACACTCTGAAAGCAGGTAAGGTCTCCACGAGGAAAGGAAGCAAGATGGCGGTCTGCTGCAGCCGGAAATCCAGGTATGCAAATCGCCAGACCATCAATGGTAATGAGGAGGGGTCTGGCGGTCCTTGAGTAGGGAAATCATACCCCTCCCCAGCCTTTTATATTTTTATATATATATATATATATATATATATATATATATATATATATATATATATATATAGCAAAATCCAAATAGGTTATGGTGGGGAAAAATTGTGATTAAAAACCCCTTCCACCTGAAGTCTGTGGATAGTTAATACAATGCTAAACAAAAATCTGCACACCAGTCAAGCCATAAGACTTGCTTTTCCCACAGAAATCCCAAATCTGCAGTGATGTTACAACCGCAAAGGATTTTAGGTGGGCATATGCAAATTAGTTTAACAAAGAAAGTAATAAGCAAACCCGTAACCAACCTCATGCTGAAGAGTTGCATTAACAATGAAACAGCTGTCCATGAGTGGTTCACTGGTTTTGCATCTTTTCCTAAATTGTGTTCCAAGCAGATGTATACTGCAAACACAGATTAAAAGGAATCCATGTTTAAAATGGAATGAGGCAAAAATGTGATTCTTTGTTAAATTAATTTGCATATGCCCACCCAGAATCCTTTGCAGTTGTAACATCACTGCAGATTTGGGATTTCTGTGGGAAAAGCAAGTCTTATGGCTTGACTGGTGTGCAGATTTTTGTTTAACATTGTATAAACTATATATATATATATATATATATATATATATATATATAAGGCTGGGCCTGTAGTTTTGTATATAAAAATGATAGATAGATAGATAGATAGATAGATAGATAGATAGATTAATATATTATTGATAGAGGGGGCAAACAGTGGAGATTCTAAATAAAATTTAATAGTATTGACATCAAAATTCCCCTTTACACTTGTAACTTCCCACAGTATAGTAATAGTAAATGTTATAAAGCACATTTATATACTTAAAACTTAAATACAACACTGTTCTCTTTTGGTCTGTTTGCTCATTTCACTGTTTGCTTTGTAAGCCAATCTTTGAAATCTTTTGAAATTGCTTTTCAATTAGTTTTTTTAATTAGCTCCAATAGTTCTAATGGGCAATGCTTGTTTAATGGTATGATGATGCTGAATGACTTATATATCCAAAACCCAGGTAAGCCAAAAACAAAAAGTTCAACGTTTGTTTTTTGTTTTTATTGTTTCTTTTTGCATTGTCTTTTTTATCAATTAGATTAGTTTGGCATGATTTCCCTGAAGTAAAGCCATGTTGGATTTCAAGATCAGAGACAACATATTGTTGAGTGGGTTAAACAGCGGCTAAATTACAGACAACAGAGGGTTGTAGTCAACACAGTATATTCAAAGCAAGGTCTGGTTACCAGTGGAGTACCTCAGGGATCTGTACTTGGACCTACTCTTTAATATTTTTATTAGTGATATTGCAGGTCTTGATGGTAAGGTATGTCTTTTTGCTGATGATACTAAAATTTGCAACAGGGTTGATGTTCCAGGAGGGAAAAGTCAGATGGCAAATGATTTAAAAAAATTAGAAAAATGGTCAGAGCCGTGGCAACTGACATTTAATGTCAGTTGCCACGGGAACACTCCCGTATCCCGGACATCTAGGGTCATCTGCCATGTTGTAATCACGCCAAGCTCAGACAGCCATAAACCCTTACTTCCCCTTCCCACCCCTTCCTAACACACCCCAGGACACACTACCTCTAATCCGCAAAAATGGTTTCAAAGTGCCGTCTTGAAGACGCTTGGGTGATATGGCATACCTATAATTCGCTAACAGGTTACCAGATGACACTAAACCAAGATGAAACTCACCTACCCCACTATGGGACAGAAACCAGTTAATTAGCACAAGCCATGATTTATACATTCCGACAAATATCCTAATCCCCACACACGCAGAGAGAAGGTTTTGACGGTATTCTGAATTACTTAAATGTGTAATAATGATATATATTAAACAAAAACAAAAAAAGATTGGCAATGGACACAAGGAGGTGACACCAATGCCTGTTACAGTTAAATGATTAATCTGGGCATCAGAACCACTTTATCTGTTTTGCATCACAGGAGCTCTCTTGGCCTATCACTGCTGCCCATTTTTGTAGGGCTTAGTATGAGCTAAGAAGAACCAATTAAATGGACACAAATGCATTTTCCAAACCCTCTGAATAGTTAAAAAGAAAAAAGGATGCATACATGTTTTAATATCTATATATGTTAAACTGCACAGGACATATTTGAGTTAACAGAATGGTCATATCAGACAAATCATTAGAAATACTATTGGCATTTGCAAGGAAAATTATGATGGCTGTGGTTAGAGCATGTATATTACAACGAGTTGAGAACATTGAGCATACTGTACCCACCTTCCTACTGAGTTTCAAGAATGAAAGACAGATTTGCACAGGTCTTCACTTTTTGACATCAAGCTAATGCAGTTAGTCATATGAAGTTGAAAGCAAGAGTTTGTCTAGTATGGGTAGTATTCATGCAAAGACTCTTTTCACTATGTGAAGAAGTTACTCAAATCAGTGTCATTTGTAATACAAAGTGGATTTGGCATCAGTATTTCATTATCTGAGTCACTTATTTCATTCAATTTATCATATGGTCTTAGTCACGCATTACACATGCTTGTATACTCATTGTCTAGTTTTGCCTATTATGTATTTTTTTTTCTATTTGACAATTTTTATTAAGGTTTTGGGGTACAGAAAAGAAAAGGGGGGGTTCAGGGGGTGATTGTCAATCAAGTAATCGATGCATTGTTTGTCAAGAAAACATCACGTCAACATGGTAACATAAAAATAACATAAAGATAATGCAGATAATATAGAGATACACTCCCAGTATCTGGTTAGTTCTTCTGGGTCTGTTTTGGGTGTATCTACCATCTGTTCTGTTCTATCAAGAAACTAAACATTTTCTCTTCTTCAACCAGTCGTGGTTGAGGTTTAACATCCTGGGTTGACAATTGGGCAGGGTTCAGAAAAGAAAAGAGGATGAGGGGTGGGTTGGAAGGGGACGCATATAGCAGTAGTCTCGTCAATGATTCTATCAATGCTTTGTTGGCTCATGTGTGTTTCTGTTGGTACACGTCTTGGCTGCATACCTTAGTATCTTATGTTATCTTAGGGGAGGGGAGAGCTCCCCCCCACTCCTGGTCTTCCCTCGTTAGTAGCTTTACGTGTATAATTATCCCATATGGATTTGGCTTTGATGGTGTTGAGATTGGGGGCTATGTAGGAGTGCACCATTTGCTTGTAGTCCCAGTTAAGCATTACTTGTTCCCTTAAGGCTTTTGTGCTCGGGACTTTACCTGTTTTCCAGGCTCTCGCAAGCAACGTGTTCGCTGCTAGTAAGATCTGGAAAGTAAGTTTGGTCAGTGGTTTAGGTACATCTCTCGGTAATATGAACAAGATACAGTGGTCGGGGGTACAACTCTGCTCTGTTTGGTTAACATCTGATACCTCCTTTGTGACCATTTTCCAGAAGTTCTGGAGGCTCGGACAAGACCACCAGACATGTAACATTGTACCCACTCCCTCCCCGCATCTCCAACATTTATTGGATACATTTGGATATATGCGGGCAAGTCCATCGGGTATGTAGTACCATCTGTACATAAGCTTTCTCATCAGCTCAAATTGCGTTGTGCATGTTGTGTTACCTCTATTTGCCATATGTGCTTTATCCCATTGGTCGTCCAGGATTGTGTATCCCAGCTCCTTGTGCCACACTTCCCTGTATGATCTGGTCTCTAGTGGGCGTGCATCTATCAACGCTGTTTAAGTGGTAGAGAGTACTTTCCTCGGGGGGGTAAGCGGCTCTAGCGCCATGACATACAGCAACGGCGATGGTGGGCACCCCTGTCTAGATCCGTTCGTAATGGGGAAAGGGTCTGATAAGAAGCCAGCATTTAACACCTTCGCTCAGGGTGCAGAGTACAGGGCCCTGACTGCTGACCTGAATCTCCCTGGGATGTAAAATTTGTTCAGGACCCCTTCCATGAAGCCCCAGTGCAAGCGGTCAAAGGCTTTTTCTGCATCGAGGGACATTATTAAACCTTCCTTCTGTGTGGCTTGCAGTCCACAAATTATGTCTAAGACCTTTCTAGTGTTGTCGCTGCCTTGGCGCCCCTTGACAAATCCCACTTGGTCTGAGTTGATTATGGTTAGTAAGACTATGCTCAGCCTAGCCGCTAACAGGGATATAGGGCAAAAGTTTTAGGGTTGGGTAGGTGGCTTGCCGGGTTTGGGGAGTGTCACTATATGTGCTAGCTGGCATTCTCCTGGAAGTGTACCTAGGTCAATGGCTTTGTTAAAGGTTGCTGTCAAATGTGGGGTTAGGGTGTTCCTGAAGCATTTGTAGTAGCAATTAGTAAATCCGTCTGGGCCCGGGGCTTTATTGTTGGGCAGTGCAAGTATTGCTTTGTTAACTTTGGATTCTAAGATTGGGGAGGAAATTAATTGGCTTTGTTCTTCCATTAGTTTGGGCAGGGGAAGAGGGTCTAGGTATCGCACTGTCTGGGAGTGTCGGCTGGTGGAGGGATGCGTCATGTTTTAGATTGTATAGCGAGGCATAATACCTGGCAAATTTGTTGCTGATGTCTTTTCGAGCTATAATTTTTTTCACCTCCTTGGATATTAGGTGGGCGATTTATTGTCTGGCTTGCTGGTTTCGTAGTCTATTTGCTAACATCTTGCCCGCTTTGTTGCCCTGGGCGTAGTGTGATACTTTAAGTTTATGTAATTTATATCCTGTCTTCTCTAGGGCGTGTTGGTTAATTTGCCTAGTTATATGTTGAATTTTGGCCTGCAGGGTGGTGGATGGGGTCGCTTGGTTCTGCCTGGTTAAGTCCTGGAGGTCTTTCAGCCCACTAATTGTGTTTGTGATCTTTTACGAAAGTATGAGGCCCTCCTTATCAGTAAGCCTCAGATGACTGCTTTGTGTGTTTGCCAGATGTTCACCTGGGTGGTCTCGTCAGGACTATTCTCCAAGAAGAACAGTCTCATCTGTGTGTCTATGTCTTTTGTGAATGAGGTGTCTTTCAGGAGAAACTCATTTAATCTCCATGGGCTGCGGTGGGTAGGATCATAGGCATCCTTAAGTGTTAGAGTCTCCGGGATATCCCCCCAATTTCACATTGAGTCATTTGGTCTAACGCCTGACCCTTTAGAAGGAAGCCATCTATACGCGAGCATGAATTATGCACTGAGGAGTGGAACGTAAAAGCTTTTACGCTAGTGTGTAGTAGTCTCCACGCGTCATATAGATGGTATGCGTGGAGCAATTTATGTATTGCCTTGCATTGCCTTTTTAAGGGTCTAAGTCTGGGACTGTGTACAGGGAGAGTAGTATCCATAGATGTGTATAAGACATGATTGAAGTCTCCGCATATTACCGTAATGCCCTGTTGTTTTTCTACTATTGCGGTGAGGATTTTGTGAAGGAAGTTTCTTTGCTCAGAGTTGGGTGCATAAATGTTGACGATAGTGTACAGTATGACCATTGCATATCTGCCCTCCCTATCTAGTGCATGTGAGTGGGGTGTGAACGCCACATGTCTGCTAATCAGTATAGACGTTCCTTTTGCCTTCGTTGGGGAGGTAGCATGAAATTGGTGGGGGTATTCCCTACTCAGGAGTTTTGGGTGGGTATTCTTCTTGAAATGGGTCTCCTGTAAGCATACAACATCCGCTCTCTGTGAACCAAGTTCTCTGCTCAGGTGGTGTCTTTTTCCGGGGCGTTTAGTCCCCTTATGTTGTGTGTATATATCTTCATGGGGGTCTAAACCCCGTCGTGAATATCAGAGCAAGGTTTAGCAAGTCAGTTCTATTAGAGGGCGCTGCATGTCCCAGTTGCAACAAGCAATGCAGCCCACCTCTCTGTGTTATTTAATCTGTGCAGTGTACCCAATGGATGCTATGTTTTGTTTCAGGTGTAGGGTGCGTCTCCCTTGTCTCAGAGGAAGGATGGGGTGTGGTTAGGGGGTTGGCCAGAACAAGGCCTAAGTATGAGAAAAGGAAAAGAAAGTATGTACAAACGCCGTGCACAGGGCTACCTGCCACGGTAAAGTGAAGGCACTCCGTATGGGTGCATGGGGGATGGAGGCTATCGACCTCCATATTTGTGGCTAATGAGCTCTATGAGGCATTGTTTGGAAAAAGAACCAGAACCTATTTGTAACATTGTGTGTTTGAGTTATATCATGCTAACATCAGACAATACCGGACATATAACATTTATCACAACTATCATTTCACATTTAACCTTGCCCATGCATGTAACTGACCCTCGTGTAGTGATATTACTCACAATGGGGCATCCTTGGATGCCCATCCAGCTTTGAGGGATCGTATCGTCGCCTGGGTTGTGTTGCGTTGCTCAATCAGCTTGGCTGGTTTCCCTTAGGCCTGGGTGTACTCCTAGCTGTGTGATTCCCCCCCCTCCGGTGTCCTCTTTAACTGCCATGTGTGGTGACTGATGGTGTGCGGTAGGGGTGGGCAGGTGTGTGTGCTCCCACACAACACCTGTTGCCAGTTACCGTGCAATAGGGACCCTTATAGCCCTAGATTGGGGGGGTACTCCAAGTATGTTCTCTGTGGGGCCCTGTAACGGATCACCTGGCACCCCGACTGGGTACCTCCGTTGAAGGATGCTCCTAGTGCTTCCTGAGGACTTCAAGCACTGCAGCAGACACCACAACCACCGAACTGGAGAAGCATATGAATGCTCTCAAGCATATGAATGCTGTAAGCAGCTGAACAGGAAAAGCATACAATCAGCTTACACTCCTGGCAATCAGCATACAATCCAAATACAAACATACCCAAAAATCATTTGAATACGTTCAGCCGTTCGGGAGATACATATAAGTCAATTTTGACCGACCGCAAGCACATTTTCATGCCCAAAACAGTTCCATGGATTTGGGCTTTGCGGTCCCATTCGAACAAGCGTTCGAATCTTCGAACGGGACTTAGTCTCCAGCCGCAGTGTCGCAGTAGAGTAGAACGGTGTTCGTGCAATTAGGTAGCCGAAAACAGTTCCGTAGATTTGGCTGCACACATCGCTGACCGCGTTCGATGAGTTAAAACAGCCGCCGCCACGTGTTCGGTATTCTAATGGCGGCCACTTCGACGACTTCGTCACTTCTGCACTTCGGCACTTCGACTGCATCCGAAGTGCCAGTTTAAAAGTACAAATCCTTTCTTTGGGCATTAAAGGGCCAGAAACAGCAATATAAGCTTCAGTATGCCCACCTCAGTTCCTAGAAGGGCAATACATCCCAGGGCCATAGTCGCAGGGCAGGAGGCTGGCAAACAGGCCCCTCCAAAAACCAGTTGCGAGGTTACTTTCGCCACAGGCCCGGCCTGAGCGGTCAAGTTACGTGTTGTGGAAGTGATGTTTTGCGTACCTCAGAACGCGGCTATTCCGCTAATTGGCCTATGGCAGTTGGGCTGAGGGTCCTATATCTCTGATTGTGGCCTAACTATCCAGTTATATAAGCATTATCACAGTGTCTAACTAACTCAAGACATATATGGTGCAAGGTATACTTGCGATAAGGCACAGAGACGTTACGAAGTCTCTTAGTTTCTCAAACTTCTTAACGTCTCTGCGCTGCGTTTCACCATTCTAGCGGCAGCCTGTCTTTCTGCGATCCTTGCGTCTCTGCTCTTAGGACAGGCAGATTCCATTCCTGGAGTCTCCGACGTCCCTCTTCTGGTGTCTGGATGGCTGTAATGACTCCGTCTTTGATCACCAATGCTTTCGTGGGAAATCCACACCTGTATCTTATACCTTGGTCCCTCAGCACCTCCAGGATTGGGGCATATGTCCTTCTCTTGCTGAGCGTTGCCTCCGACAAGTCAGCAAATATTTTAACACTGGAGTAGTTCTCTGGGGGTTCAGATGCGTTACAGCTTGCTTTCAGGACATGTTCTTTAATGTGGTAGTAGTGGGCCCTGAGGAGTACATCTCGCTGAACCGTTTCGGGTAAGTGTTTGGGTCTCGGTACCCGGTGGATTCTGTCCACCAGTAGCATGTCTGCTGGGATTTCTGGGGCATAGGCATGCAACAGGCCTCTCGCATACGCAGGTAGGTCGGCAGGTTGCACCTCTTCTGGGACCCCCCAGAGTCTAAGATTGTTCCTACGGGCCCTGTCTTCATTGTCCACGAGTTTAGCTTGTATCTGGACTATTTTTTGCTCTATATCTTCCACGTGGGTCGCCAGATCATTGTGTGACAAGGCAAATTCGTCTAGTTTGCTTTCCATGTGGGATGTTCTGGTCCCCAGCTCCTGTATATCGTGCCTCAGGGTATTGAACGAGGATTGCCAGCTTGAGATCAATTTGCTGGATAGCACTTCTAGGGCTTGTGTCAGGTAGGTTTGAGTCACTGGTTCAGTCACCAATTCAGCGGCCAAGGAGTCATCCACGTCTGGCGTATTGGTGCCCGCTTCTGAATTTCGGCCTGCGAGGCCCGTGCTCCAGGGTTGTTTTTCTGGCCAAAGAAATTCAGCTTTTGAGTCCTCCCAGCTTGTTTTCTGCCTTTGTGGTGAGACATATTTGGTGTTTGTTGGTTGTATAGTGGTTCTGGATGCTAGGATTGCAGCGGATTGTGAGCTCATGTGCCAGAGCAAGGAACTATGCAGCCATCCTGCTCAGCAGTTAGCCACGCCCCTCCCCCCCCCCCTTTTTATGTATTTTTAATGTTGACATCTCTACTGAAAACAGTCTAGGGCTAGTGATTTAGCGCAAAGTCAAAACATTGAACAGAAATTAAAAATTCTAGGCAACAGATTGTGTGTTTTATTTTGCAGAAATTATATTGTTGTACTAAATTACCTAACATTACATTTTTAATAAAAAAACACAAAAAATTACAAAATATAGTTATGAAGCGTAATCAAACCAACATATATAAACCAAAATAAACCTTTTATAAGTTTGTTCTAAATAAGGGTTGGTTTCACATCATGTCAGGAAAGCTTGAATCTGAACACTATATATATAATACAAAACACTTTCATAGTGTAGTATTGTAAATATTACATATATTGTACATATTATTTACAATACTACACTATGAAAGTGTTTTGTGTTATATCTCTTGTACAGCTCTAAGCTTTCTAGATATCATGTAAAACCAACCCTTATTCAGAACAAACTTTTAATAAGTATTATTTCGGTTTATATATGTTGGTCTGATTGGACTCCCCAACTATATTTTGTAAGTTTATATTTCTATGTTTTCAGTTGTGCCTTAGTCGGTGATTGATGGCATAGGGGATTGTTGCTTGAAACTAGCGCCGATTTGCACCTCATTTGTTTTTCTTTAAGTCCTCCTGATCACTTAACAGGCATGCCTTCCCTCAGACACACAGGGAGGGTTAATACATGACTGCTGTCACTGTGGTTGTCATGGTGACAAATATGAATATATTGTTGGGAACCTTACTTAGATTGGGGGATCCTGGGAGAAAGTTAGACTACACCCATATATTGCTGAGGGTTCTTGACAGTATATGTTGGCATTCCTGATAACCAGGAAAGAGAATTTTGACTGCAAGTAAGAAGTAGGGTGGGTCCATTGTAGTCAGCTGACACTTAGCATGAACAAATGGAGGAAGGGAGAATGTTTAGTGTTTTGTTCCTCTCTAGAATGGAAAAGCAATTCAGTGTTATTACACTCAGTGCAACTACTATGAAAATCGAATTAGTACATTACATTTTTTTTTAAAGAATATATTGTTAAAAGAATTTTGTCTTAGAAGATATAATGGTTAATTGAGAATCAAACTTCAAATATTAGGATTAAATTAGACAAGATGAATTGTTCATTTTTCCAACTGTAATTACAACAGGTTTTTTTATTCTCTAACATTCAATCTTTTATAAAACAAAAACTTTCAGTAAAACCATTCTGAAAATACAATCCATAAAATAGTAAATATCAAATACTCAGTAATTTGTCTTTATAAGCATGGACCGTGTGCATGAGAGTAGTACTAATCTTTTATTAATGTGAAATTATTCATGTTTTCATTTACACCTACAATTTTAAATAATTTTGTACTCATTGTTTCTCCTGTGCATTCAGATAGTTCAGACACAATTAATTGTCTTAAAAACTGTTAAATCATCTGATTTAAATTATGTTGATCTGTCTAGTGATCTGATCTTCTAATGAGGCTGCTTGTAAAGAAATATCTCCATTGCATGAGTTTTAAATCAAATGATGAACATTTTTATAGTTAGTTCCAGGTGATCCTCTATATACTTGATCCAGGTTTCATCCAAGTTAAACTGGCTTCACCACGACAGTACAGATAGTGTAGTGACAGGTTCTTTATGATGCATGACATAGGAGTGATGTCACAAACTAAATTGTTAATGGCATATGCATGCTTAAAGGGACACTATAGTCACCAGAAACACTACAACTTATTGGATTTGTTCTGGTGAGTAGAATCATTCCCTTCAGGCGTTTTGCTGTAAACACTGTCTTTTCAGAGAAAATGCAGTGTTTACATTACAGCCTAGGGATAACTTCACTGGACACTCCTCAGATGGCTGCTAGAGGTGCTTTATGAAGCAGAGCTGCACATTGAGCAGCACTGCCATTCATTGTCTCCATCCTCTCCATTGAGACACTGAACTTTCCTCATGGAGATGCATTGATTCAATTCATCTCTATGAGGAGATGCTGATTTTCCAAGGCTGTGTTTGACTTGTGCTGGCTCTGCCCCTGATCTGCCTCCTTCCTATGAGGACGTATTGTGATTGGCTCAGACCACAACTTCTGATAATGTCAGCAGACAGCAGGTAGATCAGAGAAAGAAGGGCAGAGCCAACAGCTGCAGACTTTAATACAAGTAAGATTGTACTATATTTAGGGAGGAAAAGAGGGATCAGGGGGCTAGATGTTTGTGTTCCTGACCCGATAGTGTTCTCTTAGCGAGCATGGGTAATGTACTTAATGTGAACTTTAGTGAACAAGCAGAATTAAAAAGTCAGCAAATCAAAATCAACAATGTTTTCATTTAAACATTTTTGGGGCAATTTCCACTGTCCACTTCCATAAGTAACCCTGTTTATATATTAAATTAGAGTATACAGCATAGAGTATACTAACCTTTGTTAGTACGTAAACTAGATAATGCATTTTAAAAATATGAAAAATGAGTTAATATAAGTAAATAAAAATCCTTTTTGCTGGGTTTCCAACTATTGCTGTTGCACTGTCCAGGCCAGGTAATGGCTTAGCTAATCAGGAGGTTATAATCTGGTCAGTGGACCTTAACCTTAGAGCATAACTTCAGTGCATAAGGAATTTATGGTGTATGTTGTTGAAGTAATACTCCAGATCCGTAACGTGCTAAAGTGCTTTATGTGTGAAGAGTGTGTCCTCTTTTTCTCATTTTATAAAAATTGCAGATTTCAATTCAAATTGGCATTTTTATACAATCACACAAAAATAAATTCAGCGCAGAAGCAAAGTGATAATAGTCCAAAAGCAGCTGGAACACCAATACGGAGTCTCTCTTTTCCGATCAGAAAATTGGATAAAAACAAGAGGGTAGGTGCAGCGCTTCAGTAATCCTTGACAAGTTATTTGCGAAGAGAACCAGAGAAGGAATAATAGTGTAGTATTTAAAACTGTAGTGGTGACAAGTAAAATAAAAGATGTGCACTCACACTTTCCTGGAGCTTCAATACAGCTCCAGTGTATGCACCTGGGCAGAATAATCCCTGCCCACGGATCAAGTGCAGAGAGTAGATAAGTTAAACTTTGTAAAATTGCGTGAGCACATCTGCTTTATTTGGTATATCAAACACACAAGGCACCCAAACCTGATTCAGTGACCTGCGCCCTAGCTGTTATTTTCCTGTAGGTGGCAGGAGGTGCATCAGCATCTGTGTTCAACACTCTAAGACAAGGATAAAAAAATAGAATGGTGCCATAAGGAATTTGTTGGGTTTACCATTGTTTGGCATGTCACCAAATGTAACAATAATGGCTGAATGTGGGCAAAAGAACCCATACAGTGGGTACAGTTACTCCAAACATCTGTACTATACAGCTCATTGAAGCCTGTAAAGAACATGTCCATTCTACTGTAGCTCTGCTAGAATGCAGTCAGACAGTTTAACTGACAAATTGTCCTAAGTAAAGATAAAAGGGACAGAATAAGGCACATGGCAGAGAAATATGAAGGTGAAAGGGTCTATATGGACTACATATATGGAAGGCAAAATCTAAATTAATACTATACACACTGGGTGGAAAAGGTTAAACACATAAGTGATACTCACTTGCAGATAACTGATGATGAAATTTAAACTCAGCTATGCTAAAAACCTAACGTGACTATTTAACTATTTTGGCCTAAATTCAGCAGTTCCCAATTTGTCATTTGCATATCCTCTACAATTCCATATTTAGTAAGTAATACTACTTCTAGATATTATAGATGTATATGTATCTCTGTGAACATTTTCCCTTGTGAAATTCTGTTGTATGCCAAGAAATATTGACAATGCATGAATTTTATACAAAGACTCTAGTATTGTGTCAGGGGAATATGGTCAGATACTTAGAAGACTATTTTCTGTAAAAGCCAACTGACCATTTGTCTCTCCTTTTAACTAGTGTCAAGAGTGGTTTACTTGATGATGATTTGATGCCTTGCAATTGTTCTCTCTTGCACACTGAAAAGGAGTGATGACAAGGGCTTCATTGAGCTGACTGCAGCTCTAAACTAAAGAGAGGAAAAGCAAAATTATATATATGAGATTATATATATCAAGATTGGTATATATATAACATTTTATATATATATATATATATATATATATATATATATGTCATTTGAATAGTGAAAGGCTTGAACTCATGGTTTTTGAAGTAATAAAAATTATTCCTTTATTGCATATTCGTTACAATCTGATCGATGTTTCAGCCCTCCATCTGTGGCTTTCTTCAGGATGAACAAATGATGGTGTTGTACCATGGGGCATCACACTATATAAGTATGTGTGTTTTATTGCAGTGAATGCTAACAGTATTATGACATTCACAAGAACTTGCAAATAACAAAATTATAATAATAACAAAATCGTGTAATTTCTCACACTATTTTTTAGATTTTATTCATATTAAATTGTGCTCCATATATGAATATTTGATGTAAAATTAAAGCCCTATTTCTCCTGAACACAATGCTATATGATAAGTGTGGGTGCACTTAATACGAAAGATGTAAATTATGGTTGAACAAACATATAGCTCAAATTCTAGTATTTGTTTTGGTCAGAACTTGTATAATTGGCTTTGTCCTTAAGGGGTTAAAATGCTATAGAAAACAGGAATATATTGGGTAAATATTATATATTTTTATATTTTCTTTTTTCCTTGAAAACTTTAAAAAGACTAATAAGCTAATTGCACACGACACACATTAGATAGCACAGGTAGACCGTATTATATTCTTATTTTTACAGGAAACCCCAAAACATAAACGTATAAAATATTGGAAGCGCTTGTTGGGTGTTTATATTCATCCCTTACATCCTATCCTCCCCCCTTTTTTCTCTCTCTCTCTTTTTTCTGCTCCTCTCTCTCTCTCCTCTCCATTTCTTCTTCTCCCCCTCTTGTGTCTCACCGTTTGCAGTCTACCTCTGTTTAAAAGTTGTAGTTAAATGTTACTGTTATTATACTGACATGTCTGTACATTTCCCATGCCCACTCACTAAAAAATCTTCACTGTAAAAAACCTTGTCACTGAATACACATTTCATCACACTGCTATACTTTAAGTCTCACAAATGAAGGTTTCACCACCTTAACTGACCACTTTAGGGGATATCTATGGAGGAACCCTTCACTGTTAAGAAGGTGAATCAGTAGGCAATAGTGGAGCTCACGACCACTCTACCGAGCACCGGATACCTATTTCTGTTTAACCCCTTAAGGACCAAATTTCTGGAATATAAGGGAATCATGACATGTCACACATGTCATGTGTCCTTAAGGGGTTAAGCATACCTGAGTCAAAGTCCTGCAGTCTAATTGAAAAGTTACTTAGGGCTATACTATATTTTTATTTTGTACTCTCTTTATTTAATTATGTTTATATTTCCTTTTTTCTTTATGACTATGTGTATCAATCAGCACTTAAACCTTATTGCATTTACTTGCTGCTAACAAATACACATTTTGTATTTTTTCCTTGAAAATTTTAAATCCCATAAATAAAGAATTTTAATAAAAATAAAAAAGCATATACAATAATAAAAGTAAGTGCAATGTGGTAATAGTTTGGTTCGCATCGCTATGCATTGTATAATATGCAAGTTCTTTCCAGCAGAGTTGATGTAAATCCTTTTTATTTATAGAGCGTTACTACAAAAACAAGCTTAGTTAAATCTTCTCTTTGTCTCCAGGAGACAGATTGCCATCCACTGAGGTGTCCTTATATTTGACCAGTGTTCTAATCAGTATACAAGTCACAGGAGCAGCTAGTCACTAAATTAATATTCTTATTTAAATGCACAGTTATAAAACAGATTTCAGGTTGTTTTGTGTTGTCTACAAATCATCTTCTGTGCATGTATTACAAAGTAAATGTTTTGTCATCAGTTGGACCTCTAAGATAAATTGGTTGTTATACTCATATTGGGAGGTAGCTCATATTCACAAAAACACCCATGACATTTTAGCTTGATTCAGTGCAATTCGCTCAAACTGCTTTTCTGTTACAGCTTTATGGAATTTTCTGAAGAATAAAATTAATGCAAAATAAAGGTTAATTTAACAAAATGTTTTAGGTATTTTCCAAGGTAGGCAAGCAATTTCCAGTTTATAGAAAGTTATCTGTATACAATTATAATTTTCAGGTAGTGTAAGGATCAATAGAAATGAATCATGTAATGATGAACTTGTGTGCTTTTAAAGAAAGAAAAAAAATCAAACATAAAAGAACATTCATATTCAGGAATCTCAAGGACCTCTCTAAAGTCCAAGAAAAAGCTAGGATCAGATGCCTTCCTTATCCTCCCTCATTAACTCATTTTCTACAGTGCTATTTGTGTTAAACAAGATAACAAATGTAACATTTCATTGAAACATTCAAAGCAATACATACCTTTCTCTGTTATATTAAACTACATGTTTACATATTGCTGACAGTGAAAGAGCTAAAAAAAAAATGAAAAAAAAATGAGAAAGGCATAAAGACCTTTACTACAGAAGGAACATAATTTTAGAATTCTCCCCCATATGCAATAGGTGGTAGAGGGAAAAAGAAATGATGCAGGGGTACTCAGGATCACTATGAACCAGTTGTGCTACAGGTACAATGTTTAACGTCCTATTTCCAAACGTCGTGACTAGGAGTATAGAGAGTATCATTTAGGTGAAGAGTATGAAAAGAACACTCCACACACATAAAGCACTTCAGCCTGTTACATTTGTGACAATTTATAAAATTGCTGATTTCAATAGAAATCATCACTTTTATGACTGGGGTAGAAACACCTTCTTGGCTGTCACTCAGGAGCTATCAGAAGTGTCAGACACACTATGCTAGAGTGTGCCTACCTTCCCATTCTCAATTAGCTGTGTTACACATCATTGATAAGCTTAGTAAAACTGCGATTGTGTGTGCTCACACTTACGGCTTTAGAATGGAGGCATTTCAGTGAGAAAATGTTGAGTATTTCCCGCCACAGACTAGAAGCCTGTGCTAAGGAAAAGGGAAGGGCTTCTGATACGCATATAAAGTTACCCGGAGATATGTTCAGGTGGAAACCAAATTGTACTTTTATTCAAGTTGCTCGGAAAAAGTAATCAGATCAGACCAGGCAGTTTTTTATTCAAAGATTACTTCCTCTTTTATTGTGTAAGCTTAAAGTTTATATAGCACTTTGTAAAAAAAAACAGCTTTGTGATTTGCGCGACAAAAACAGGATGCTTGAAATCACACTGTACCATAAAGGAATTTACAGAACTAAGCATATTTCAATGGTTATATATATTAAAAAAAATTAGGACATAAGAAGGGGGGCTGAGGGTGAAGCTGCAATCGTCTCCTCAGAAACCACAGAATGTTACAAGTCATAAATGTATGCTTACTTGTCAGACACTGAAAACTAGACAAAAGGTTCAAAGCATAACATGAAAGTAAAAACAGACTGGACATCCGGTCATCTTAGTAGCTTGAGTCTGGGGTCAAGGTGCCTTCCATTACACTTCCAATAGCTGCAGGATGGAGATGAACTATTTTTTGTTTTTTTTAAAACAGCATAAATAAATACAAGCATGTTTTCCTTAGCAGCATATCTACTATACACTGATTGCAAAAAAATTGAGGTGGGCAATGCAGTGTTCCTTTTAGCTGACCACTCTTTATTTGCTTGCCCATCCCAATGGCTCCCAATATCCACATCTCCTGTAAATATGATGTGTGTAATGTTATGAATAACATGTTTTGTTTACTGACATAATTTTCTGTGCAATAAGACTGAAGAGTGCCCTAGAGAAGCATAGAAAATCAACTCAAAATGCAATTTTCTATTGAGTTTAAGAAAACTAAACATAGATGTATGGTGTGATTCCTACTCAAACCATGTGTAGGATTCAGCAACAACTATAATGTCACAAGTACTTGAAAAAATAGTGGAGGTTCAAGACTACCCTCATTGGTTGGATCAGTTTTAAATGCCTCGGAATAGCTTCACACGGTAATGGCACAAGTGAGCAAAAACAATTTTGAGACCTGAGTGGGAATCTCCCCAAGTTAAAAGGGTAATCAAGACGTGGACCCCATGCTCACTGTGTTTAGAGGGTATCAGCTACAACTTGCTGAAAAGTCCAAAGAAGCCTGAAACGATAGTCTGGGGTCGCTGTATCTATTATGCAGAGAGAACTTGCCAACATTTTGGTTCTGGACTGTCCTTACAGGTGGGATCAGTCTGATGTGCAATTTGTATAGGTTGCCTCTGTAATGGCACAAATGAGCAAACACATTTTTGAGACCTGAGCAGGGACTAACCTAAGGGCAAGCTATTGAGTTGCTCTAAGCTTTTGTCCATTCTCAGAGTTCTCATTTTCTCTGTTTACATTCTAAATAATGCACAAAATGTGACATCTCAAAACCATTTAACCTCTCAAGACACAGAATGGAAATTCTTAACTATTCTTACTGTAGTGAATAACCCTGTATTTTCACCCTGTGCAGAGTATGTCATGTGACTCTTAATACTCACTGTACAAAATATTCTTTTGGCAAGAACCACATACAAACACCCCTCTGCAATCTTGTAGACAGGTGAAATAATGTTAGAGATTGCACATATCTTTAAAAACCCACACGTGAAATGTGATGATTATTTTTCTATCTTAAAGTTATCTGGAGTTCAAGCAGATCTCTGACCTCTATTTATGGTATCGTATTATATCTCGGATGCTGTGTGCTATATCATCAAGTGATGTGTCACTAGTATTACCAGTAACAAATGTACAGAAATACCACCACATACGAGTGCTACACATTTTACTAGACCACACATCACATAACTCATAGAAATAATACCGAACTATGCTCACAGTGAGAATGATGCGTGTTAAAGTAAACACGTCTAAAACAAATATTAATTTCCAATTAGAAAAATTACACCTCTAAATAAACAACGTTAAAAAAAATATTAAAGGAGCATATGAGAATAGAATATGTTCTTTGTGGGGTAGTTGTAGATTTAACCCCTCCTTTTCCTGTATGCAAGTTGATATTGTGTGGTGTGTGGTTGACTGTTGCTTTGCGTGTGAATATGGCTATCAACAGACCCATCCAATAGTAATTGCAGAGAGGATGCTGTTTCCTGATAGTGGCTGAAAAAAAAAATTAAAATTAATTCCTGGGTGGGGTTTTTTCCATGGATTTACTAATTAATCCTATAACAAAGCACTTAATGAAGACAGTAAATCACTGTTTCTATTTAAAAATAAAGCTTACCCAGATTGCACATCCAACAATAATTTATTTGACATTAACCTGAATGCACAGGTATGAACTTTCCTCATAGAGATTCATTGATTCAATTCATCTCTATGAGGAGATGCTGATTGGCCAGGGCTGCGTTTGAATCATGCTGGCTCTGCCCCTGATCTGCCTCCTTGTCAGTTTCAGCCAATCCTATGGGGAAGCATTGTGATTGGATAAGGCTACTACTTCTGATGATGTCAGCTTGTTTTTTTAAGGCAAACAGCATGCAGATCTACAGCTTCTGGCTTGAATACAGTACAATTTTGCTATATTTATGGAGACATGAGGGGCCCAGGGGGCTAGATAGTGATGTTAACACTATAGGGTCAGGAATACATGTTTGTGTTCCTGACCCTATAGTGATCCTTTAAATATAGCAGTGTTTCTAATTAAGAATAACTAAATTATCATAAAAACCTTATCATAGATCCAATCTACAAAAATGTCTTAAGCAATTTTGGAAAGTTTGTAGGGAAGGTTGCTTGGCCCGAAAGAATGTTTTCAAATTCACAGAATAACATACCAAAAAAACCACACCAATTTAATACTACACCAATAATGTTACCTATTTACTTATATGTAATCCAATCTAACTGATATAAGCAGTGTCGCAATATCCAAAGGTATGTTTGAGTAAAATAGTTACAAATGACTAAGAAGTCAAAAGCACAACAAAATGAAGATAGTTCTTATGATTGTGAGTCAGGTTAACAATGTCCAACAGAGTAATTCAGAGAAAAACAAAAAATTCCTCCAGTTTTGTATACAATCCATAACTAAACAATCCAAAAAAAAACCTTAAGAATCCAATCTGAGGTTAAAAAGTGCACTACTTTTTAGAGTACATGCAAGCCATAAAATAACAAAACAACTGTGAACTAACTCAGGGTCATTACCGTAGCCAGGGTTTCATAAAGTCTGAATGTTCATCAGTTTTTAAAGCAAACATGGTTTCATTGTGGACTTATATTCACTAGTAGGCCCAGTGAGGTTTTTGTAATTGATTGACCTAGGCTTGTATAATGGATTTCAAAAGTATGTTGACGTTGTTGCGCCACACTACTAAAGGGAAACTATAGTACTAGAAAAACAAAGTTGTTGACCTCCCTCATGCTCCCTCCCCCATCCCACCCCCTTTCCCATAAAACTAAGAGTGTCACATTACATATTCACATTCCGTTAAAATTACACATGTAATTTTATATGACTGTGTATATCATTATAAGTTAGGTTATATTTTGTTATTATTATACAATTTCACCTGTTTTTTCTTCTTGTTGATACATGACCACCACTTGTCCTTGTTGATGATTTCTTATGTACTAGCAGCATATTTAAATTTCTCTTCTGTGGCTGACCATGTTTCATAACTAATGTAATGTATATCTAGGAATGTTTCTATTTAATTGATTTTAACTAATAGTATCTAATAAAAGTTATGTTTTATTACTTTGTTGGGTTGGATAACATTGTTGGTCTGGTATTTTTCTTATTTATGTGTCTTAATTAATTGACAAGGGTTCCTTAACCTATCATCATAATATTGTAGACCTATACTACTTCTTCAGGTCTTCTGAGCATATAAATCACTTTTGGGACTCCCTAAAGACATAGTACACCCAATCCATGCAAATCGATTATACCATTATTTGGTGATCATCAGCTATGTCCTTAATCTTCCAAGCAAACTTCCCAAATTATTGCTCTAAGTAGTAGCTTTGGCAAATGTTTCCATATTATTATAATTATTATGTTATTATTTATATAGAGCCAACAAATTCGCTTTACAGTGGATGGATAAACAAACATGTAGTTGTAACCAGACAAGTTGGACACACAGGAACAGAGGGGTTGAGGGCCCTGCTCAATGAGCTTACATGCTAGAGGGAGTGGGGTAAAGTGACACAAAAGGTAAGGATAGTATTAGACAGTTGCAAGAGAAGAATCAGTCGGGAGCTATTAGCAGTTTAATTGATACGCTTTTATGAAAAAGTGGGTTTTTAATGATTTTTTTGGAGTGGAGACTGGGTGAGCATCTACTGGAGGAGGGAAGTGAGTTCCACAGAAACTTGAAGGCGAGCATCAGAGGTGGGAGTAAGGACAGAAGATAGACATAAGTCTTCAGCAGAGCGTAAGGGCCTAGATGGGACATACTTGTGTATTAGGGAGGATAGACAGGTGGGAGCAGCAGTATGTAGAGATTTGAAAGCAAGAACCAGAATTTTAAATTGGGCCCTATATCTTACAGGAAGCCAATGTAGGGACTGACAGAAGGGTGAGGTGTGGATATAACATTGGATATACTCTGACCCCCTGAGGTTGGTCTAATTTCAATGCAAGCTTTACCATGCTTTCATGTGGATTAGTTGGAGATTTGCAACCATGAAGTATAATTAACCACAAAGTTTTTCAACCCAACCGCAGGGTCTTCATCAAGCCTAGAAGGGCTACACAAGTCAGGCAGGTCTTAATTGAGAAGTCAGACAAACTAATGTCCAACACCTTGGTCATGCAGGGTGACTCCTGCATGCTGGCCACAAAAAAGTGGCAAGGCAGCAGGCATCGATGGAATTCCATAAAACAAATAAACCCATTGCACACCAAAAAAGTATTTTTTGCACAAAAGGTTTTTATTCCAATAATGCATTAGTAAACAAGTACAGGAAGTAAAGTGCAAACATGTATAGTCTCTCAAGAACACAATTCATCAGGCTGTAGACATTGATAATAAAAAGAAACTGTAACGTGACATCTAAGTCAGGCCAAATTTTCCCTTGCAGCTGCTGTGGCCAGATCTGCCTGTCACACATTGGCCTCATCAGCCATCAACATGTCTGCAGCAGACATGGACAACCTACTTCCTAAATCGTTGTTTACGAAGTCAAGCTAAGACATATCACACAGTACATACATGTGTATAGTAGAATGGCACATTTATAAAACATGTGGTTCTTCCAAATTGATTCAGCACAGTTCATCAAAAAATAAATAAAATTGGTTTGAATTAACCTCATTCCACCCATGTGATGTTTTGGTTTATCAGAAATTTTGAACATGTGAGGGCTTCAGACAAAACAATTAAGATAAAGCAAAACGAATGAACAGAGCGAGGGTTGATCATGTAGCAGCTGGCCAATGCTTGATAGCCAGTCACCATATTAAAGTAAAAAAAAAAATAAAGCCTATGGGAGTCAATATGACCCTCATCGTAGTAGTATAAGGGAGGTATAAAACCTCCCTTATTTCTATAATACCTGTAAAAAAAATAATAAAATCCTACTTACCTCCAGAAGACATATTTATTCTGAATTCTTCTTTCTCCAGCCAACCAGAGCGCTCTGACGTGTACGTCTCATATCTTGAGTGAGAATAGTCACACATAAGTGGTCAGTGATTTGTCCATGAGTGAGGTCATGGGGGAATCTTTGCCCAGTCTGTACTAGTATTTTGCAGCCCAATCCACATAAATTTGGGCCTTTATTAGTGACTGGGAAGCAATATGTGCCTAGTGGGTAGTTTTTAATTACAGTGAGCAACTACTGGTTTCTCACTCTTTAATATAGATGCCATCACCCACAGTGTGGCTGGTAGGGGAATGAGTGATGTTTTATGCTGCCCTTGTTTGAATATGGCTGACATATTGACACCCAGAGGCTTTTTATGTATTTATTTTAACATTTTAATGTGGTGGATGACTAGAAATTACTAGCCAACTACCACATTATGATCCATTGCACTACCAGTAGGCAAATAGCTGGAATTTTTAAAGTCCAAATCACAAAACAAACAAAATGGTTCATCCATTGGCAGTTTGTTTGTTTCGTGATTCATCCATTTGCCATTTCAGACTTTGGGAATTCTGGACAAATCACCATCCAAAATCCTGAAGAATCATAATTTGTCCAAAACTAAATCCAAAAATCTAGTGTTTTATAGTCAACTGCGCTACCATCACCTCTACCTCCCAGGCTCACTGCCTGGGTGTTCTTTTTGACTCCAAAATTGATATGCTGGGCTGCACCTCTTCTGTGGAACTCCCTTCCCTTCTCCGTAAGACTTTCAACCAGTCTCCATTAATTCAAAAAATCATTGAAAACTCACTTCTTCACTAAAGCATATCAATTAAACTGTTAGCAGGATTTTATCCCCCTCCCCCAATGACTCCTCTCCTGCAACTGTCAAAATTACCTACTAAGTCCTCAGGGAATACTGTTCTAACAACCTACTTTGTACCCCTACTTTTACCCTTTGTGTCACTATTCCCCACTCCCTCTAGAATGTAAGCTCATTGAGCAGGGCCCTCTACCTCTCTGTTCCTGTACGTCCAGTTGTCTGGTTACAATTAAATGTCTGTTAGTCCACCCATTGTACAGCGCTACAGAATCTGATGGCGCTATTTAAATAATAAAATAATATTATTAATAATATTAATAATATGCTGTGTATAATTTTCAAAGAAACGTTCAGTTTAGTAGAAGAACCTGGTTGGATGAGTGGCAAACAATCAAGGCATTAATAAAGGTCTAGAAATATTACCACTGAATGCCTAATTATGATCTGTGTAATTTGATGTTTAATTTTCTATGTATGAAATTAATGGATTATTTCCTTTAATCTTAACAATCTACACAATATGTACACATAGTGCAACATGACTTCTGCAAGGACTGCAGTTATGAATTAGGTGGTTAAATCAGTCACTATTTCAAACCTCCAACTGTACTTGTAAATAGTTCCAGCTTTTTTTTCTCTGACTTACAAGTGTAACTCACGATATGACTTTCACTGCTTTCTAGTGAATCAAATCCACATATTTTTGAAGATACAGAGGCACCTGGAACCTAAAATGGTTTTGGCCGGATAAGGGAAGAAAAGTCTATATAATATTTAGATGTAATAATAGTAATGAAATAACTAAAAACATAAGAAAAATTGTTTACTACTGTAAAGAATTTTTTTTTTGCAGCAGCAGCAGCAGCAGAGAGATTATGTTTAGAATGTCAGAGATAATATCTAGATGCATGGTTTTGTTCCCATTTCTTGCAGTCCAGTACATTTTTGCTCCAGTAAAATAATAGAAACGAGAGCCCACCATAAAACTTTAGCCTGTGTAAATTAAATGGTTCTGCTGCATTAACTTCATAAAACCATAATCCTTTCCTTCATAAACTATTACATGCACTGCAACATATCTGATTTATGAGGTGTACAATCGATGGGAAAAAAATTAATGCTTCAAAAACATATTAGAGACATTATTGAACAGATTTTAATTGAGATTTGATTTCAATGCCCCTTATCCACATGATTAATAGATCTTGTCCCTTGACTCTTGCAGACAGAAGAGGGAGTCTTTAATATGACAATTAAGTATCTGTCTTTGCGTTTTATGTCGCTATTCTCTTCAGATCACTTCATCAGTACAGTGTGGCTTTTGAGCAGATTAAATTGAGACTCAATTTTCTCTATTTTCCAGCACTTACTTATGTTTTATGACAAGCAGTAAATCAATTTTATGCTATTATTGATTTTTTCTTAAATGGACACAAACCATTTCGCCTTTTGCCCTTCTTTTATGTTTTTCTTTCCCTTTTCTCACTGTAATCCTGATATACAGCCAACAAAAGAATTTCAACCATTTCCTGTGATTTCCGCAGGTTGTCCAAATCCAGTCACTTTCTACAGCATCGAAATTGACAGCCTTAACCTGAAATTCCATTAAAACTTGCACTTTACTTATAACGAAGTAAAGATTCAAGAGTTATATAAAGATATTGAATAATCCATTGACTATTGCCATATTGACAAATATTTTATAGATAGATAGGCAGGCTGGTAAAGTCCCTCTCAATTTTTCAAACATTTTTTTAGTGTACTATGGCTTGAGAAGCGATCACCAAAAGTAAAGCCTTGTGACAATGAGCCTGTTACCACCAAACTTTAGCCATGTCCTATTCAAACGAAGAGTAGTAGAAAGACAGATAATAGAAGCAACCAATTGTCTTAGGTATTTTATTGAATCACAATGAATTACAGTTACAGGCTATTGGCTGTTTCTGGTTACGGAAAGGATTTATGAATTTTCAGAATATTTTGGATATTGGGCAGACTAGATGGGCTGAATGGTTCTTATCTATCGTCACATTCTATTTTTTTATGTTTCTATATTGTCAGTCAGTCAGTTTTATAGGATCCATCATGATGTAGACATTTTCAGCAGGAATAGAGTATTTTGGAGACTATACAACACAGGAAGCACATGGCTGGTATAATGCTACAGCACTGTGATGACTGCAATTGATCCTAAATAGATCAGCAGCAGAATACAGTATGGACATGTACAAAGATGCATTACAAATCCTTAGAATGGTTGTGCCTAACACAAAGAACCCCCACAGTCAAGTAAGAATCAAAGTCAATACGAAAGCCATATGTCACAAGATGTCAGCTAAACTGAGAAGTCAAGAGGTGCCGCCAGAAGACACAATATACAAGAACAAGTTGAATCTAATCCAAACTATTAGTAACAAGTAAAAAGTGTTCAACAAGAACACGTAAAAGTGAACCCAAGCAATGTCAAATGGAGTTTAAATAGGAAAGCTAAGTTGCATCAATATTTGCAATCACATGCTTCTCCAATATTTACTTGTGAGTAGGCAGAGTTTGAGTCAGGTTTTAGAAAGATGCACTTACTCTGATGTCAGTCCTACACCAAGAGACTAGACAATGGGGTCTTCCCAAAACCCCAAATATTTTGAATCAATGCTTTCCTATTGGGTTTTCACTAACACTGGATGTCCTCATCTAGAGCGTGAGGATGTTCAGTGTCAGTTAGGCAACCTAAAGTCACCTTGCAAGCAGGAAGCGCCTCTAGCGATTGTTTGATAGACAGTCACTAGAGGCTTTCTGAGCTCAGCAGTATATTTTCATAAAAACCTGACAAAATCTGAGTATGGGTAATTCTATACTCAGGAGATGTAGTTGAGCACAATTTAGTGATTTGTATTACAACAGCACACATCAAGTTTATAATATAAAACTCTAAATTTAATGCGCATTAAAAAAACATATCAGATTTGCAAACTGGCCAGCAAAAATCATGTGTATATAAAAAAATCTGCAAAACAAAATGTTTTACCACAAACTTTGACATAAACTGATAAAAACTGTAATAATACCCCAAAATTAGACCGTGAAATCCACCTATCAAAAAACACCAAATTCTACAATTGTTCCACACTGAAATTGCGTTTTACTGTTTCTATTTTGTGACCCAAAATAAATTGACATCCTAGACATGCAATGTAGTGTGTAAATAAAGACACATTTATTTATTTTTAATTACTTTTCGTAAGCTACAATACAGGGGCATACCTGGGGCATTTGGCACCCGGGGCGGATCTTATATTTGGCACACCCTTCCCCCAATTATAAAATGTAAAAACACCCACACATTTTTGTTTTAAATGTATTTAGCATCGAGCAGTGTTTTTTGAGTATGTGTTGTGTTCTTATGTAGTGTTGATATTTGGATACAGGGGTGTATTTGTGTGTAGTGTTGGCGAAATGCTGAGATGTATGCACATATAAACATATACTCAAATAGACACACAGATGCACACACTGGCACATACAGATACACAGACACATAGGAATACACATGCAGATACATAGAAACACAGTCATGCTCAGATACATAAAAAACACATACACACATACAGATAGAGACACACAGATACAAACACACATATAGATACAAACACACACTTATAGACACACACTGACACACATGTATAGAGACACATAGGCACAGACACACATACAGATACGCACATATAGATACACTGACACACAGATACAAACACAGATACACATATACAGACACACATACAGATACACAGATACACAGGTATAAGTAAAAATTATAGTTTAGAGATCAGTCCAAAAGTGTCCATTCACTGTAAGCTCATATATATGCAATCTGGCTTGTATACCCTCTATGAAAACAGCAGGGGAAATGGCCAATGTGAGCTATATATGCTCTAGTAACAAACTAGTATATCGATCAATAATAGTGTGATACATACAAAATACAAAATACAAAGGAGTATTAAATATGTAGAAGTGTGAGATAGACAGTTCTACACCTATTGTCAGTGAAAATCCTGAAATGTTATCTTCTGGTGTCAATCATTGAACTGTACCGTACATAGTTCAGAGGCATAGGATTCTTCTTGTAAAAGACTTTAATATACTTAAAAAAAGAAAATACGTGTATAAAATATGAAGAAATAAACAATCGCTCACAGATAGCATAAAAAAGGGGGAACCTTCCTTTGGTGTCTTCCTCCCAGCAGTCTGTATACTCTAGAAATGCTGTCTCATCAGAGCCGGCTTCAGAGGCAACTTCAGAGTCCTTGTTGATAACTGCTAGTCGGGGAGATCCACCGCGTTCGTTCCACTTTGCTTCAGTATGCGTTCCACTGTGAGTGTGTGAACAGATGTAGCCTTGCGCGTTTTGTGACGTCCTGTCACGATTCTTCTGATGAAGTGTTATATGATGCAATTAAGCCTATTTAGAATATTAGATAATAACTTGCCATTTTTAAAGAAACAAGCTACAGTGGTACTGGTGCCTATGGTCTCCCTTTAAGGTCAAAATAGCCAAACTTGCAACTAGTTGAATTGGGGTGTTTTCCCCCATTGGATATTGTGAAATTCACTTTGATATCCCCCAAATTCACACTTTTATGAATAAACCAGTTAAAACATAGCTCAAACTGTACATTTCCCTAAAGAGACATTTCAAGCACCATTACAGTGCCCAGTGGTGCCCCCCACTAACCCCCAATGTAAGTAGTTAAATCATATTAGAACTGTTTGACTCCTTACCTGGCCCTGCCTTCACTACATCAGCCAAAGAGCCAGAAGATCTCTACGTTAGCTGAGAATGAGCACGTCAGTTAATGTAGTGGTGGTGGGGAGCAGTTAAAAGAAACACTACAGTGTCAGGAACACAATCATGTATCCCTGACATTATAGGGCAAAAATAACTATTTAGGTGTCTCCATCTTGATGATCTCAGCCAATCTAATGCTTTCCCACAGAAAAGCATTAAGAGGATATTGCACATACGCAGCAAAACACTGCACCAATCAGCATCTACTCATAGAGATGAATTTAATAAATGCATCTATAAGGTGAACGTTTAGCTCCTCCATGCAGAGGGTGGAGACGCATAATACCAGTGCTCCACATAGTGCAGCATTGAACCAGGAAGCATCTCTATTGGCTGTCTGAGTGACCACCACTGGAGGTGTCCCCAGGCAGCAATGTTTACATTGAAAAGCCTGCAGGGACAGGCTACATTCACCAGAACAACGACATTAAGCTGAGGTAAATTAGAGAGTAGTGCCACTAATACTATACTAGATTGCCTACTTACCACCAGATGAGGGCAAGATGATGATCTTTGGCTGCAGTCTGGTTCCTCGGTCTGGTGTAGAACAGGCTCTCTGGAGGATGCTTGCAGCTGCTCACCAAAACCAACGCCTTGGGGGAACAGGAAGCAGCTTAATTTGCAGCAGGCCATCTCCTTGGCTGTCCCAGAACCACAGCAGGCACTGCTGCTGCCCACTGGCCAGCCAGACGTCTTCCTTGAATGCAGCATGTCTGACTCCACCCTTTCACACATCTCTATGCAAAGGGGTGGGCAGTAGGAGCTCACATTGCACCCCTGCATTTCCTGCAGACTTTCTATACTGCAGTCTACAGGAAGCTAACATCAGACGGTTAAGACCTCAGACAGCAATGTGTCTTAAACAGTGGCACAACTAATGTAGTGATAGCCTTCCAGCTGAAGTGGTAGAGGTTAACACAGTAAAGGAGTTTAAGCATGCATGGTATAGGCATAAGGCTATCCTAGCTATAAGATAAGGCCAGGGACTAATGGAAGTATTTAGAAAATTGGGCAGACTAGATGGGCTGAATGGTTCTCATCTGCCATCACATTCTATGTTTCTATGTGTGCCCTGGTGCCAGAAATGTTTTAGACCCCCGCTCAAGCACAAGCATAGCCAAAAGGTAGATCCCCATCAATCACACAACTCCCACAATGCTATAGCAGCTGGGGATCTATCATTTGCCAATCCTTGCAAGGTTGTATTTGTGAGCAGTATTTGTGTATTTGAATGTGATCGTGTTTTTGTATGGAGTGTTTGTGTGTGCATGTAGGGGTGTATTTGTGTGTATTGTTTCTATTAGAATGCAGTGGTGTACTTCAATGTAATGTTTGCGTTTGAATGAAGAAGTGTATTTAGTGTTAGCTTTTAAATGCAGGTGTACTTTTGTGTGTAATGTTGGTTTTGAATGAAGAGTGTTTGTATATATTTTTGGCATTTTAATACATGGGTGTGTTTGTAACATTTCTGTTTAAATGCAGAGGTGTGTTTGTATATAGTGATGACTTTTAGTGTTGGTGTTTAATGAAGTAGTGAGTTTTTTATATAATTCTGGCATTTGACTGCAGGAGTGTGTTATTATTTTTAAAATGTTTGTGTTTGTTTGCAAGGGTGAGTTTGCTTTTAGAGTTGGTGTTTGATTGCTGGCATGTAAGCGCATATACATATATGATGTTATATATATATACAGATTTACACAGATACACATACACACACAGATACACACTGACAAATACATCCATATTTATATAGCTATACATCCACATTGACCCACAGATACACACACTGGCACCCAGATAGACAATAACACATACAGAAATACACAGATAGACATATATAAACACACAGGCACATACACACTCATGCACTGACATGTACTTACACATATGCACACAATGACATATTGACACACAGAAGTACTGACGCATACACAAACTCAAATACAGTATCTCACAAAAGTGAGTACACCGCTCACATATTTGTAAATATTTTATTATATCTTTTCGTGTGACAACAGTGGAGAAATGACACTCTGCTGCAATGTGCAAGTGTACAGCCTGTATAACAGTGTAAATTTGTTGTCCCCTCAAAATAACTCAACACACAGTCATTAATGTCTAAACTGTTGGCAACAAACAGTGAGTACACCCCTAAGTGGAAATGCTCAAATTGGGCCCAAATTAGACATGTTCCCTCCCAGGTGTCATGTGACTCATTATTGTTACAAGGTCTCAGGTGTGAATGGGGAGCATGTGTGTTAAATTTGGTGTTATCACTTTCACACTCTCTCATACTGGTCACTGGAAGTTCAACATGGTACCTCAAAGAACTCTCTGAGGATCTGAAAAAAAGAATGGTTGCGCTACATGAAGATGACCTAGGATATAAGAAGATTGCCAAGACCCTGAAACCTAGCTGCAGCTGCGGTGGGCAAGACCATACAGTGGTTTCACAGGACAGGTTCCATTCAGAACAGGCCTCGCCATGGTCAACCAAAGAAGTTGAGTGCAGGTGCTCAGTATCATATCCAGAGGTTGTCTTTGGGAAATAGATATATGAGTGCTGCCAGCATTGCTGCAAAGGTTGAAAGGGTGGGGGGTCAGCCTGTCAGTGCTCAGACCATATGCCGCACACTGCATCAAAGTGGTCTGCATGGCTGTGAAGGAAGCCTGTTCTAAAGATGATGCACAAGAAAGCACGAAAACAGTTTGCTGAAGACAAGCAGAATAAGGACATGGATTACTGGAACCATGCCCTGTGGTCCGATGAGACCAAGATAAACTTATTTGGCTTGTGGCGACAACCAGATGGGTAGTACAAAGACAAGTGTGTCTTGCCTACAGGTAGTCCTCAACATCTGGAGTGTCTGACAGATGTTGCCTACACCTGCACTAAACCATAATGTGAGAGAGAAACATTTGAGTAAAATAGTTGATAATACTAACATCTGAAATGGTGTGGCAAATATATTGGGTGCAACGGCTATATCTAAAGATTATTTCTTGAAAAATGTTTTAGGATGCAGGAAAGGTAATATTTTGTAAAATATACCACTTGCAGTAATAATTATAATATTTGTTAAATAGATGTTCCTGGGGTATAGATTTGAATAGTGTAAAATAAAATAGTGTAATTGAGTATGGAATTTGTGCTAATATAGAATAAAGCAGATAGAATAAGATTAATGTGCGAATGATAAGATAAATGTGTGCCTAAACTGGAACTTTTGAGAGTTTATAAGGTTAATTCACATTTTTGGCCAAAACAATGAGAGCTGAAAAAAAATATCTAACATCAATAATAACATTTCACCATCTCAGATATTTTGGCATACATTTGCCATTCTCCGCAATGCCCAGTTTAGTTTGTACATTGTAATTCCAGTCAAGTTCATTACCTTATAACATCCACCTTCCTATCACTAGATCATTTAACTGATCCCTCTGCTCAGCTCCCTCCTACAGGGACAGAACACTATGCTAAAATCACAAATATTATTAATATTCAAATGTGTCTCAACTATTTAAAAATGAAATGAAACATTGAGGAAGATTTGATAACGTAATGTGTTTAATAATTGTTCTATTTGTTATTGAAACAATTAAACATTTACAAGTTTAGTGGAGAAAGTGGCGATTTTAACATTTTTGCAAACACATTTTTTATCATGTTGTTATTTTATTATTACTAAGGTAATTATAATTATACCCATGTATTTATATATGTGTATAACACTCTGGGTAGTAATGACATGGGTAAAAATGAAAAATTGTTTAGTGTCGAACTGAATGGGTTAAGCAAACTCAAAATAAATGCTGTGTCAATTAGTGGCTATTTACAAGCTTTTGAGCAAATTGCAAAGATAATTGCTGGCCAAAAAAGAGCAGATGTTATTACCCAGGCAAACTGTTTGTAGTTGGGAAGCAATAAGAGCGTGAGCCACTGCAAAACATTACGGAAGACCTCTAGGCAACCTCTGATGACAACGCATGTATGTGATGTTGCATGTCTGCAATATTGTCATTGCTAAAAATGTGCCGATGCTTTGGGGACTCCACGGAAGAAAATAAAAGATGAAAGGACAAAAAAAAAAGATAATGATTTTAATATGCGGAAAAGCTGCTTAATAGCTGAGAGTGGGAAAAAGCCCATATCGCCTTTGGAGTCAAGAACAACATTTTTATCTCTCTGCGTTTGAAACATTTACAGTAAAACACCTTAACAGAGCCTAACGGAGAAAGAGAGGAAGAGACCACCTTCAGAGTACAGCTGGAATAGGAAGCTGTCTGCCTCTGCTATTAGAATTATGTGGAGAAATTACCTATCAATCCCTGTAGGGACATACTGCAACCATCCCAGTCCTGCTTTTTAGTTTGGTGATAATATGCTCCTATCAGTTTTAATAGTCCCGTGCTGGATTCAGAAGGTATTATGGATTGTACAGCAAGCATATTGTCATTAAATTAAATTTTCAGAACATTCCCCTGCTCATCACAAATACCACAGAGAGTAATCATAATCGGTTCTGAACACATGTGTAATTGCCTTCAGCTGGCGTTTTTTACAGTTGACATTGTTCAGCAGTGATAAGGTGATTGGTGATTTGAATACACAGCTTGTTTCATAGCTGGCGTAATTGAAATATGGTATGTGTGAATGGAAGATTACATTAAGACTTAGGATAATCACCTGACATGAGAGTAATTGAGTCTGCAATCTGCCACTGAGTCTCTAAGGGAGGGCTGAAATGAAAAGAAGACATTAGTAGATTATACCACTGCTGGCTCTGCTGTATACTAGAGTGCCAGGTTGGCATTCCAGAACTGCGGGCTATGCGTGGATTCTGTCTAGGGCACCATAAATGAAAAGAAAAGGAAGAAAAAAACAGTCGATAAGAAAAGTTTAACTTAACCCTAGGGAAATGGGAGTCTCTAGAACTATTTAATACTTAAACTAATTTTATAACATTTGGCACACATTTTGGCGCTGTTATGAACATACAGTGATAATTAGTTTGGTATCTAGGCTAAATGCAAGCATTACTTTTTCACGTTTTACAGTTTTTAAAAGTCACAAATGTTATGGCAGTGGAATTTTTTTTTTTTTAAAAAGGAAATTTATATTTACTAAACAAATACCTTTTTTTTTACATATGTATGGTACAAATTATTCATATGGATTTTGGAAAGGTAATTGTAAAAGTGTGAGTGCACGTGTGTTGTGTCGGTGAATGTTTGTGCATATGCATATATTTACTTACTCACGGTCACACATTTTATATGCAGATTTGAAAACATCACTTAGTCTGGGAAACATAATGTTGCCATCCCAAATTGAGCCGAGCATCAAAAGCATAAAGTCCACACATCATTGTTGTTACAAAATAATCTTTATAGAAAATTTATTAATTTACAAACATTTCAGCTCCTCCATAAAGATTTTACCAAGACAACTATGCTTAATAAACATATCTAGAGACCAGTAATTTTGAACATATGGCAAGGCTGACATCATCAGCACTCGAGAGACCTCAGAAATAGCACTCAAACTGTTATTCACTAAAAGGTGAATTTCAAATATTCGTGATAAATACAATTAAAGCTGACTTAGAGATTATTTGCTGACTTAGCAATTTTGTCCTAATATTTGAGATTTATTTTAAAAATGTTTTCCAACAAGTCACACTTCAGTGAATAACACTGACATTGTTATTGCAGTAAATTCTCAGTAATCCTGTTTTGTATTTTTTACATTTATATTTTTTCTATATGTAAAACTGCATTAATATGGTTTAAATACCTGTAATAACAGTTTAACCTAATTAACTTAGGGTAATTATCTTAATGCACAAAATAATAACACCCTTGTGAATGAGTTTGAAAACTGTCCTCTCTTCCTGCGGACAGTGTAATCAGTTTAAAATTATTTATTATATATTTAATGTATTTATGTATTCTGTACATATTTTATTGTATGTGTATTTTAATATTTTATGTATATTTGTTACATTTAGCTTGCAATATTCATAATATCTCTAGAAAAGCCGAGCAGTACGTCTTTAGATGCAGGCTTTTTTACTGTTTAACTGAAATGATTTTAACATCTGGTGAATGGTGTGTTTTTTTTTAGCTTTTTTATTCAAGGAATGTTTACTTTTTTTATTGAGATTAGTTCTTACTTCTTTAACTTTTAGTTCTATCTGCACAGCATCCCACCACCTTCAAACATTTTGCCATAGTTTGCTTTATATAAATATTTACTATGGTAAAGTTTGCACATCAATGTAAGTCTACTTGCTTAGGAGAGGTGTCAATTCTGGGTCATGTGTTCCTGTTTTCTGGTGCACACGAGCTTAGCAGCAGCTCTGGGGAGTTAGTCTTAACTACTTTTTATTCATTATCTACAAGTATCTTTATTATACTTTTTTATTATAATTTTGAAAGGTCGCCTTAATGGTATTGCAGAGTTATATCAATACATTATTAAATTTTACCCTTGGAGTTGTTTCCTCAAGATCAACAATGCAAGAGCTACTTTAGTGGGTGGGGTGGCAACTAAAATGTATAATTTGTTAATGTGTATATACATATATGTGATCTGTACAGTGAGTAGTTATTTTCAAACAGTGATTAATTACATGATCTAGAAAAATATCTGTTGATGACACATTTTCTCTGTCAATCCATTCATAGTAATAAGACCAAACTGTACAATCTCTTAAATAATCTCAACATCACATCTTAAAAACAGTGTTGACATGCAGTGAAATCAGCTCATCCCCCCCTACCACCCACTTTCCATTGTGCAGCCACGCAGAAATCAGGACCATTGCGCTCTCCAACTAGTGGTTAGGTATCGACAAGTCCCTAGTCACAGACACAATAAAAAGATTTTTACCTACCCAAAATGCCAAATAAAAAGCTATAATAATCCAACCCTACTATTAAAATCAGAAAAAAAAGTAATGAAAAAAAAAAACACAACTCATGAAATAATCCTTTATAAAGGTCCTACCATGCTTTAAAATCATAGTCAAAGAGTCTTGATTGGTTGCCTTGTTGTAAGCTATCTCGAGGTGGAAATATTTCTGGCAAGTTGCAAATACTTGGGATTTTAACTCTTAATTCTGAAACAAATGAACCTGTTAATCCATTGCCCATTTAATTTCTTTCATGATGCTTCCATATGGTGTTTCAGAGTATTGAAATTATGAACAAATCACAGATCTCCCAAAATTCACTGAATGATCAAGTCTACAAGACACTTCTTTTAAAATGTAGTAAAAGGTAAGCTATTTCTTTTGAATTACACAAATAGTTTTTTTTTTTATATATCCAATAGCTAGCAAACTCTTTAGAAATGTTACTTGGATTTTTGCTCTCACTTCATGATTTGTCCCTATTTTTGGCTTGGTAACTGATCAAAACTATTGTACATGTCTGCAATACTGGGTGAAAAGAAAGGAAAGGCAAACGAAAAGAAAGGAAACATTAAATGAAACTGAGCAAAAGGTACTTTTTAGATGGAGTCTGCCAGCATTCTGGTTAACTTTTAAAAGGTTGGTTGGATGGTTTGAGCTAATGAGTGTTGACGCTTGTCTGGGATTAATGTGTGTTGAAAGTTGCCTTGGATTAATAGGTGTGTATTGATGCCTAAGGCTAAAGTGTGTGAATGGATGTCTATGGCTAATAGATATAGATGTATGGCTGGATTTCTTGATGTGGCTGTGCGGATGAGGTTACTGAGTGTGAATAGCTGGAGTCCATGTTGAGGAACTACATCCTGTCGATGTATATCAGCTCTCCTCCTCCTTTGTTAGTGATATAGCTGTATAATAGCACTAGTGACAACATCAATATCAAATGTGCTGGTGTTGATGATAATTTTTTACTTTTGAGGCCTCGACTCAGCTGTATGTCCTCTCTCCTAGCCTTCCACTATAGCTCTGAGCTGCAAGAGTTTGCGCTGGGATTTACTCAACAATTTCTCAAATTCTTCAAGTGAAAAAAGCCTGTTATGGCATACTTTTTGAAGTGAAGCTCATCTTTTGCTAAAAAAAAATTATAAATACTTATGGTTTTTTTTGTATTTGTAAAAAACACATTACAGAAATACTTACAAGGAATCATTATGATTTTTTTTTGCAAAAAGCACATCACAGAAATACCTACAACATGTAAATGTGTAGGCCCCTCTCTAGCAATGACTTAAATAACAGGTGGGCTAAACTATTGTATTATACGTGCAGACACTGATAGATCTAAACAAATGTATAAAGATATTTCAATTGCTATCAAATCAGATATATAAAGAAAATTTTCTCTTTGCATTGTTTTAATGTGAACCACTACCTCATTATGTCTAGATGGGTGTCAGTTGTACATCGATGAAGACGTCTATAAAAAAAAATATGATCTGCTGCTGTGCATTTTTGTTCTGGGCTATCTATGATGGGACCTGTTTAATATTTTAATGTAATGTCACAAATGAGCTAAAACACACTTGTGGACATCCAGAATGGACAAAAAAAAACTGCAGGGTCCCTTAGTCACTTTTATATACATGCAAGCAGATTTTTGCTAGTTTTGGAAATCTTCACAAAATGCTTTTAAATTATAATCCGTTACCACATGAGGAAAAAAAAAATCAAAATGACTCATTCTACATGTTTCCAAAAGGAAAAACAAAACGAAAACAAATAAAACAAGCAAACAAACAAAGTGTTTGTTTCTCTGACTCTTCATGTGAGACAAAAAGTGTTTTGTTGATAGTAGGGAGGAGGGAGGGAGATGGTGAACCATTTTTTAGATCTTGTAGAAGAAATATAAATGAAAATTTAGTGTAGGGTTGTGTAACTTGTATTCTGGCGTGCCCATTAACTGTTCAGATGTTCACTCCTTTGTTGGACCATTTAAAAAACATTTGCACTTTATAGAGTAAATTTAGTCACGTATGAGTTTATACACATTTTGAAGAAGCACCCTCAGTTTTCTCTAAAAACAACATGCAAATCATGTGATAAAAAATACAGTCATTGGAGAGACCAATATCCGTATGAACCATCACAAATGAAAACTGTTACAAATATTAAAGGTAGTTAATACAACTGTTCACTAAACCACTACAACACAAATTACACACAAATTACAAACATTCTAATACATTAATATAGTATAGTATTGCTACATTCCCACTTGAATGCACATCCACTAGTGACTTTGAATATATATTTATAGAACAGAAATGTAACAATGATTGAGCAGCCAGAAAATTATCTATTTCCAAACATTTCCAGAATAAGTCTGGAATATATGCTAATTGGAACAAAGTCTTTTAGTCATAGGGATGACACAACCAGTATCTATACAGGTGCTAATTGTTCCACATAAGTTATTTAGCTTTTGATATGTCTATGTGGCCTTCAGTATATGGGACAAACCTTCAGAGAAAATTATAGCAAACATACAGGTCTGATCATGCTTAAGAGGTAGTTATCACTTTGTCCAATCATATCACACTTTATTTCAGACTGGGCACAGCTAAGGAACACATTGCAAATAAAGAGGAAAAACAGAAAATATATTTTTTTTTCTTTTCTTCTCTGTATTCTCTGTCTATGTGGACTACCAGGCGCAAAGCACAGTGCTGATTACAATGATTGACAAGGAGCTAAGATGGAGGCAACCAGTTGTAGAATAAAGAAGGATACATTTCTACATGTTATTTTATTGGTTAGAGCTCACAAATGAATATTTGTTATATATTTAGGATAAATATGCATTATATAAAAAATTTTGAGAAGAGACAGCTACCCTTTAAAAATGTACTTTAGACATTTTCTAGAGTAGTAAATATCTGAAGTATTATCTCTTTAGATAAAAAGTAGTAGTTAATGTTACTTATTTTTTTTTCTTGATTTAATTAAGTTAATACCTCTGAAATTCTTTTTTATTCTTTTTTTTGTTTCTTAACTATAAAGGTATTTATATATTATCACTGAACTTTAAGTATCCAATAGATATATTAGATAATTACATATATTTTGTGTTTATTTTCATGTTTCACCCAGCAGAAACTCACCATCATAAATCCCACAGGTAAATTCTCTATTAACTTTGTAATACTCTAACATTTAATAATAATAATACGTTGAATTACTAAGTGGTGTAGAGCCAAGTTGCTGGTAAAAAGAGTTACATTGAGAAATCTGTGATGTATAATATCACCGTCTGACTTCCTACCATAATTTAGTTCAGCCAGCAAATCTTATTTCCCAGCAAAAGTACACACCTGCTAACCCTCCTTGCCCCCCTCCCGAGATATTGTTGAGTATGGTAAAAAACAGACTGCACAGAGCACTGTGCAAGGGGTGAACCTGCCTATCAAGGGGACTGGCTCACCCCAAAAGAGGGTAGACAGGCTGACTGACAGCCTGTGCCTCAAGGCAGACCATGCACAGAGTGCTGCTGAGGTGCTCTTCTAAAATGCTCTGTGCAAGGTCCCAGTGCCTAGTCCCTTCCTGCATTTTAATGAGGGACAATACCCCAGTAATGAGGGGTAAGACCTATTCTTGCTGCGACAGTACACCAAAATGTGGGACTGTTGGCAACTATGTTAAAGTGCAAGATTTGCACAGCACTAGGGAAATAAAGGTATAATCTGTGATTCGTAGCTGCAAAAAAACATTTTGTTCCTCATGGAGCTAACCCTTTACTGAGGGGACTGGAAACCTCCTGGCCTTAATTATACATTCAAGACCAAAGGGCTGGGCACAATTAACCCTCTGGCTCTCATTTTAATATAATACCAACCACGTGAAAGGCCACAAGATAAAAGAAGCTCTGAACACCACTCGTAGGATTTCACCACATTTTAATGAGGTCTAAGGAACCACAATGTTTTTTTTAATTTGTCAGTAGAAAGAGTCTGAGGAATAAGCTAATTGTCTTTCTCTAATTCAATGCTGGAGTCTCACAGCTCATGTATTACCTTTTAACTGTAGTCTCTCTTCCAGTGCCACTCTCCACTGCAACACATCACTCTCCTTCTGCAAATTTACAACTGGTCTCACTGGTCATACCATTTACCACAGAAAATAAAGAAAATTTCAGCCTTTTAAAATCACTACACCATATTAATAAATAATTAATTGTGTTTCTGTGGCTTCCAATGGAACTCTTGCACTCCGGTCAGAACTTACTAATGAATGTCACTTACTAATGAATGTTACTAATGAATGTCTCGTAATTCAATATGTTTATCTAAGGTGATAATCAAGGCTTAAGCTAAAATTGCATGTATAAATTTAAAAAAAGCTAAAACTCTGGTACATCTATATCACCAAAATATGTTGTCTACTATGAAAGGTGCAGCCTAAAGGAACTAATTGTTTAATTTACTGTACTTGTTGTTTTCTGAGATCAACAGATCTATAGTCTAATGTGGTTTTAACATTAATAGCTATATTGCAATATCTATCTGCTATTTTGAAATCAAGAAAAATATCATGAAACATGAAATAAATGGTCCTTATATATAGTATTATTATATGTAGATAGTTCCAATTTCTGCTGGGTGAACCATGAAAATAAAAACGAATATGTAATTATTTACAATATATTTATTGGATTTTTAATACTTATAATGTATAAAAATACACATAGATTTAAGAACAAAAAAGAAATAACAAAAACAAAGAATATATATTTTTCCTAGGATTTTTAATATGATGTTTATTTGTTCTTAATATTTAACAAATATGCATTTTTGAAGTTTAAACAATATAATAGCATGTATGAATTCACACCTCTTTATCCTTTAGCTGGGTGTTCCCATTTCAGCTCCATGTCAATCATTGGTTTAAGCTCTGTGCTTATATGTATTAACATTAATTAACTCTGTGCTGTGCAGAGCCATTAGTCTCTTGATAGCACCTTGATATACATATCCAGATCTGCCTAAGATTAGTAGGAATTAGGTTATTCACAGCTGCATCGGTTTATTTCCGCAACCTTCTGATAATTTTTTGTCAGAGGAGCTGAAGAAATAGAAATAGTGCATCTCTATTTCCCCACTTCCACTCCTGACTGTTATTAGAAGAATTACTTAATTAAAGGCAGTAGCTTCAAATAACAACTTGTTCTTCTAAAACAGGCTTCCTCAAACTCCGGCCCTCCAGATGTTGCTGAACTACAACTCCCATGAGTCTATGAATGAAATAGGCTGAGAATCATGGGAGTTGTATTACAGCAACATCTGGAGGGCCGGAGTTTGGGGAAGCCTGTAGGATAACTCCAACAGTCTTAGCCAGGTCAGTAACTCTATAGCTAGCTTAATTCTGGCCTTCTATCCTACTCTAGCCCTTATCCTAGCATAGATACTTTTTATGCTGTTATGGCTTCTGACTTATTATGATGACTCAAGAAATACAAAATGGCATTATTTCCGCATAATACATCATTTCCTGTTATGCTAACACTATAGCAATTATGGAATTCAACTCCCAAAGGGGGATACAATAGATATTTAGATATAGGTTAAGGTTTGCTTTTGCCACTGAGTTAGTGTAATAATTTCTTGAAATGAATTAGAAATACGTTCAATAAAATAATTGAAACTATTTTAGAAATTAGTGACATTTACAATGTCAGATTCTGCATTAAGCAGTCCCACATAGAACATTATAGCACACTGGTTATAGTCATTTGCAGAACTATTACAATGCACTCAAATCCAGAAAAAATGGAGAAAAAATGGTAATACGATGAAAAATAGAAGACAAAGTATTATGCAAAGTGCAGCTGAATGGAATGTGTTATATGAGGGAGCCACAGCATTCAACTAAATATGCAATACCGTTACACTTTAGTTAAAACCACATTAAGTAATCTTGGGGGAGTCCATGCTCGCCTTTTCTTCCTCCCTTTTTAGTTCCAATTGAATATGAGACTTTCGTTGTTTGCTTACATGTGCCTGTGGGGAGACCTCATCTCTGTATTGTCTTGTGAGTACATCTGTACACAGTATGCTCCGCGAGGCACTGATCAGTGCAGCTCGCACTGAAGGAAGATGTCATACATAGTAAGGAGAGGCACACAAAGCTGCTTTATTGATTCTGGTGCTGTGAGTGTGTTCTGATCAAATATCTTAACTCTAAAAGAGACCCTTTTACCTAAAATGAGCATCTCCTTGATCATCACTAAATAGATGCTTGTGAAAAAACTACATATTTTGTTTCACCAGAGTTATTTTTCTTCATGCGGTAGATAAATCTACCGAACATCCAACCACCCCCTAGCTCATTAAGTTCAAAGAAAACCACAGGATTAAGTGCTCTCCCTGTGTGGCCACCATTCATTTAACTGAACAACACATGCTGTAGAAAACGGCGGCCATCTTGTCGCATGAAAAGACACAGCAGGACTTGGTTGTTGAGTGTCTGCAACTCCAAGTCGGACACTTGACCCAGAGAACACCGGTCAACTTTACAAATGCCTGCTTATTTTCAAAGTCAAGCCCAGAGAGCGCCGTTTGGTAGGTTTGTTCACACGAACAAGGTGAACAGACGCTACCTATGAGCCAGGGGAACCATTTTATGTTTTGTTCGCTTTGGAACTCCCGAAATTGACCGACCACTGCCACTGAAACTAAGGAACTGTTTTGGGCAAGCACCTCCTGAGCAGATGGTCAAAACTTTACCCCGGTGGCGATTTGGCTGTATTCGTGGGATCTGAGCGCTATTTGGACAACTTGGGTGCTCAGATCCAAGCTATCTGGGGATATGATATTTATGGGGATTCCTCTATGTTTTATGTGTATTTTTATGTAATTTTGATATTTTGTGTTTTATGCAGAGTCATTGTGACTCAGAAATTCGAGGGCGTGTTTGGGAGTTTTTATGGGCGTGTATACTGTATTTCTGAATTGCATGAAAGCAGGCCATGTGGCCTGAATAAAATTATTCCTGTTGTACCCTTCATCTAGTTTCGACTGATGTTTGGGTATGTGACTGACAAACTGCTGGATTTACTTTCATGCTGCACTTTGATTCTTGGGAAATATACAAATCAGCGCTCCAGGCTGCGGGCTATAATCACTAAGTCCCTAGCAGTTCGGGAGCATACGAACGAACGGGTATATGAAATACCAGAGTTCATTACAATGCTTTTTTTTTCATTATGCAGAGACATAATTTTCAGAGTTTTATTGTTTATATATATATGTTTAACCCCTTCCCTCCCTCTTACCTGTGTCGTGCCTTACAGGTTATTCCACCCACTTCTCCCCTTCTCTTTTTAATTTTACATCCTGGTAGGCCCTCTTTTATTTACAGGCCTACCCGTACATTGGTTTTGGCACACCAACTTGCACCATCACCAGTGTTATCACAAAGCTTTTAAGTTGTCGACCACAAATATATATAGGATTTAACCAAACATTTAATTATTCTGTATAAATATGTACCTTACAGGCTGTTTAAATATCCATCTGCTTTTAAATTATGTCCTGTTTCTTTAAGCTTGCATTTATATTCTCTCAAATTACTAATATTTTTAGAAGCTACCTCATATTGAGCCTGAACATGTCTAAAATGCTGGCTACCAATGTAAAAGGAGTGTGCCGATATAGTGAGCATGTTGACAAATTATACCAACACTAAGAAAGATGGCTAATTAAAGTTAGTATATTCCTAATGATAAACATAAGCATACATTACGTTCAAACATAACTGTTATTTTTTACTTCTGTTAGTTATAATATTTTAAAAGTTGCTGGGATAGGCCTTGTGAATAGGAGGTTCAAATTAACTTAAAGGGGAACAATCATGTCTCTTAAATTTACACCATTGATTAATGCTTTGGTAATCACTGATAACATGTGTTAACCTTGTTTCATGATGTCATCCATTTTCTTTTAAATTTTAGATATTGAGCAAATCAACACATAATCCACTTCAGACAAGACAAATCCAGGGCAATCACTGCAAAGTGGAGAAGTAAAACATTGTTTATTTATTTTGTTCTCTTCTCTGCAAGCTTTTTCTTTGCTGACAGTCAGGTGCAAAGGATAGAGTTCATAACAATGGCTGACAGGGAGCTAAGATGGACGCACCCAGCTGCAGGATACAGAGGTGTAGATTTTTACATTTAAATTTATTTCTCACATTTCAAAAATACATTTTTGTATAATATAGGGATCAGTAAACATAAATTTAACAACAAGCTGTGCAACGACAATTTAGTCTTAAACATGAAAAATCTTACCTATTAATGCCAGAGTTATGGTGGTGTGTATAACAATAATACAGCACCATAACACGGAAGGAATAACATCCTGTGTTGTTGATATATAAAATATTTTAATATATATATATATATATATATATATATATATATTTAAAGTGTTACTCCAACAGTGATATAGATATTTTTTGTGCTGCTCCTCCTTTTTGACATCTATTGGTCACTTCTCACTTGATCTATGAATTAAATCATCATTTAGTAACTGTTCCCTCTCCAGTAACCTTGTTCTCATCAATCATGTCTCTTTTTGTGGCCCCACAGATGGAACTCGGATTTATAAATCAAAACGAACATGCTTGCCTACAATGAGTGAATATATCTGATTTGTTGATTTTTTTTTGAATGCATTTTACGAACAACAAATTTAAATATATGCAAAACAATAATTTACAAACAATAAAAAATTCTTAGATACTTATATTTGAAGTTTATGCATTTGACACTAGAAATGTTACTCAGCTAGTCATGCTCATTTAACTTTCATTAGCACTGCTGAGTGTATCACATATGCAGTGTTTCAAGTGTACATCAGGTATTTCATGGAATTATAGTTCAATTGACAGCTTTCTTCTGCCATATTTACAGCTGTACAGGGGAATTGCCACTTATAATGTTTTTAATATGTTTACTTATACCCTACTTTACTTATACCCTATATTAAATAGCTACTGGATGTGTCTGTGAGATCTGAAAAATATTCAATTTAAATAAGGAACATAGAATGCTATATCTAGCTTATCCTGGATTGAAGGAATATACCTTTGTTCCTTTTCAATCACAATTATAAAATTATTTAAATTGTAAACTAATTTATTCTGTTCTAAAAAGTGGTGTAAAAATATAGATAGTAAGTGCTTTTGTAACCATTTTTATTGCATTAATTGTACCCATGTACAATTGTGCAGACTATGTTGATACTTTATGAATAAAGTATAATATAATAATAATAATTAATAATAAAAGGAGGAGTCACCTACTAGTTCAACTTGTTTCAACTGTGATTGCCTGCCTTTAGTACTGTCTGTAATGTGTGCTGTAATGTGTAATGTGTGCTTTGGCTGTGCCTGGAATGCACTGCATTGTGTCAAGTGTAAAATATTAAACACACATTTGAGAAGAAAAATAGAGCATCACATGGAAAAAAAAAGTTCTAGTTATTGATTAGCAGTATTATTCAATTATTTAAATTTTCAGAAAAGTGGTGATTCCCCTAAAGGGTTTCTCTGTACAGAATTCACATAAAAAGAAGTCTCTCTGAGGTTTACCAAAAGTCTTACTCATATTCCCTTTTTTTTCCTCTATATAATCTGATACTTGATCTTAAGATGTTGAACTTAAAATCATTATGTATTCCTGACCCTATAAAGTTAAAAACACTATATAACCCCACTGTCTATCCCTTGCCCTCCTAAATACAGAAAATATTTCCTTTATTCCATTCTGATGGTGCTGGCTCTGCCGCTGACCTGCCTCCTTGGCTGACATCATCTGAAGTGTTAATCTCATCCAACCACAATGCTTTCCCATTATTTCAGTCAAGGAGATGTTCTCGGGGGGGTGGGAGGGGGAAGGCGGAGACGATGCCACCCTGGCCAACCAGCATCTGTGTTTCCATGCAGAGGGTGGAAAGACTGAATTTGAATGCTTCCATAGGAAGCACCTCTAGTACCCATCTGAGGAGTGACCACTGGAGGTGTCCCTAGGCTGTAATGTAAACACTTTATAGCAAAAAGCCTGAAGGGACTTACTATACTCACATAACAAATACACTAAGCTGTAGTTGTTCTGGTGACTACAGTGTCCATTTAATCATAGCTACCAGGGTCAAGTGTTATCTGTTTTTCTAAGTGTTTCTAAGCAATTCTGTTTCTAACAGTATTCTCAATGAAAATAACTCACTGTGGCTTTGATCCACTTATCACTTCTATATCAATTTATGACATCCACACAAATATATCCTCTTTTATTTTTTTTTGCAAGTTCAGTTTGCAGTGAAGTATATAAACTATTTTATTGTAAACTTGCATGTTACATGTTTTTCATATAGCACGCACTAAAGTCATGGTTTAATTGGAAGTATTTTCCAAAACATTATATTTCCTGCTGAATGGTTTTGTTCTATTTTTATCAATTTCTCTAGTCAATACTTAACAGGTCACAATTTAGAAAATGAATATTTTGTGAGGAACCGACATTATAACAAATTCTAAATAACCATTATATATCTTTTTTTTAACATGTTCAAGAAATCTGCACACATGTTTGGGTATGCAGATTTCCATATGGCAACATAATATGTATGGTTTGGCTCTAAATAGTTACAACACATACATCTGCATTTTAAAGTAGTATTGCTACTGTTAGCACTATATTAATGCTCACTCGGACTTTGGCGCATGGACCCTGTATGGCGCCTCTCCTGTAATTGTTTATCTCTGTGAACTGTCACATCCTTTTATATAGCCATACATACTTATGATACTTTATGCCTAATAAATCCTTGTATTTTATATATTTTGTTGGCCCTTTATATGTATATATATTACATCTACAGTATCACCTATATTTAGCAGGATGGCAGCCAATAATGTTTTTTTTTTTTAATGAATTGATTATTACTACCTACTTTTGTTGCTACTGTTAGCTCGCACAAATCTCTGGCTTGCATATACTTGTTGAAGTATTGCAGTTTTACTATTCTGTGAACTTGCAGTCTTAATAGCTAAGTCTTAGAGCATCATAGTTGCAGCATGGGATACTTTGGTGATTGGATTTGGAGCAAAGGGAAATTTGAGTTATTCCATATGTATGTATGTATGTATGTATAGATGCATGAGGTTGCAAAGAATGAGGTTAATTACATATGATGAAAACAAACAACTCAGTCTAGCATTATTATTATTTTTTTACTATGTTTTCTTTTATAGACTTCTAAGTAAGATGTATTTACTTTCACTTAACTGTTCTTCCTTTTTACCTTCAAATAGAAGAGTTTTAATATCCAAAACACCCCAAAGTTACTCCCAGGAGACAATATTGTTGATCAATCATCACTGATGGTTGCCTGTCCGAGCTGGCTATATTTGCTCAGTAACTAATAAAGATCAGCCTGTAGTTATTTATATTAGGTTATCATCTCTCCAGGGTGAAGCTTAATCCATTTTGCAATGTTTTTCCCAACAAGACAACATGAGTTTCTCAGACTGAAAATGAATTAAGTGCATGCTTTCCAAATGTGAAATCTGACATTGTTCTTGTTACAAAAAGCAATTTATTCCCCAAAAGGCTTACACTTCAAAGGTTATATAAAAAGCTTCAAATACAAACGCTATCCATTTTTCAATTACCGGGTTTCCTAACACTGCTGGCTTTCAGACAGATAAGCAGTGGTATCAGCTTTCTTATTCAACATCTTAAAGGTTTTCAATTCTATTGCAGAGAGAAAACAAATTTATTGTAATACATCTGGCTTCTTAAGTCAGCGTTACTCTCAAAATATTTCCACCAAGTCTATCAGATGTATCAAATACTATCTTTAAACACAATTATGAGTTGATTGGTATGGGAGATTGTAAATGTTGATATAGTATAAATGTTGTTAGTCATTTTTCTCATTTTCAGGTTAAAAACAAGTTAGCATAAAGTGTGGTACTTAAAATATTTTATTTTAAAGTTTATGTGAAGGAAGTTTAAACAAATTACTATTGATTTATAAATGATGTATTACTTTTTGTTTTTGTTACCATGTCCTTTTCATTTAAATGAGTATCATGTAACTTGCTTGAAATACTTGATACATACCAGTCTATATAGGGAGGACACTTACAATTAAATAAAAAGTAATGCTGCCCATGTTGGGTAAGTTGGAACCCAAGAGACAATAGGTCACTGAGACAAAAAACAATGAAAAAATTATCCCAGAGCAAAATTACAGGCCATGGTCAGGTAACGGGTATAGAGCTAAGTGTTCACAAGGGGTCAGGGGAAGATGCAATGCCATGTGCCTGATCCACCATGGGCTCTTTAGCAACTCCCTGATCAACACCTTCTGAGATCTGGAAAGTGAGCACCAGAGGCAGGGAGGTGAGCTGCAACAAATGCATGCTCAAATGTCTAAAACATTACAGAAAGAGAATCTCAAATCTTCAATTGGACTATTTGTCCAATTTGTTAACTTCATTTAGCAAAACTCTATCTTCTGGTTTATTCAGTAACTTCGTCCAGATGAGTTTGTCAAGTCATGGAATTTACAGGGATTACTCTTCACAAATTTGGTGTCCATTCCATTAAAGGGGCTAATTCAATCAATGCTTATTATGTAGCAGGTAGATCAAGACATGCTCTTTTAACATGGTGATTGGACTTAAGAATCTACATTTAAAGTGGCACTGTCATGCAAAACTTACCTTTCTTCCATTGTTTCACCTTCTCTTCCTCTCTCAGAATCTGTTCTTCTTTTCTTCCTTTCTGATCTAGTTTTCTTTAAAACATACGATGACAGTGAGACTACTTTGTCTTGTGTAAAGATAGGTATGTTTCTATTTTAAATGTGATGATCATTTTGCCACAGCTTTGTTTAATTGTCATTGGTTATATTATTCTGTGATTTAACTAACATAATATGAGCCTCCAGTTTGACATAAAACTAGATTTTCCAATAGTTTATGGGTGAAAGAAGATATAAATGTTATTAAAACCAGGAGGCGAAGATTAGTTCCTCAATTTTAATAACCGGTCCCTGATATCTTCTCTGTTTTTTTATGTATTTAGTGTAGCAGAAGCTAAGTTGGCTGAGGTGTAAGGAACATGTTTCCAGTTTCAGTTATAGCTTAATGAAGTTCAAGTAAAGGAGAAGATAATTTTTCCAGGTCTCAGAATAAAAGAGGACAGTGGACAAAGGACAGACCTTGTGAGGACTATGCTGTTATTGATTAAACTATATTCTATTCAAGTTTGGCTGAAAAAACGAACTCATACTTTGCTGCTATAGAGATAGTAAAGTGTTCAAAGAACAATATTTGCCACCTGTATAAAATTTATATTTTCTGACCTTAATAAGGACTAGGAAAAATCTTGAATTTTTGTCTACAAAATTGCAGTCATATTTGGGAAAAGGGAGGAAGATATTATAGTCTTTCGAAGAGAATGCATCCCTGACAGATACGTTTGTTTGTCTGAAGGTTAAAATCAGCTTCAGAGCAAAGGAAATGGTAATTGGGGCTACATAACAGAGGCAGAACTTCTGCCAGTGGAGCTACATCGGAGCCCACACGCTGGGGATCCCATTTGGTGGACTGTGCACTTAGGGCCACAAAATGGCACTTTAACAGAGCAATCAGGCCCCTGTAATATTGGCAGTGGTGGGAGGAAGTGAGAGTCTTGCTACATAGAGAATGCTGTGCAGGAATGAAGAGCGGGAGGCACTACAGGAGGAGGGAAAGCAAGGAGAAAGCTCCCATCAGCCTCAGCTAGCAGCAGTACTCAGCCACCCTCATGCACATAAAAGGTATGTTAACAGGAGGATGGCTGAAAATATAATAATTAAGACATGAATGTGTGTATGTATCTATCTATATGTGTGTGTGTGTATGTGTCATGTGTGTATCTTTATGTGTGTTAGTGAGTATATATGTATCTGTGTGTCAGTGTATGTATATCTATGTATGTGTCAATGTGTTTATATGTGTGTATTTCTATGTCAATTTGTGTATATATGTGTGTGCCTGAGTGTGTGTATTCATCAGAGTGTGCATGTTTGTGCATGTCAATGTGTCAGTTTATGTTTCTGTGTGTGTCAGGATTATAGTTGATCTAGCACGCAGAATAGTATCACACCTAGGACTAAGGATAACGTCTAACCGGACCTTAGAATGGCCGGACTTAACTTATCTGAGAATAGTCAAAATACTAGCAGAGGTCAGGGACACAGAAAGGGACACAACAATGAGGAAAGCCAGAAGTCAAGCATACCAGAAATCAGGGAAGTCAAAATGAAGCCAAAGTCAAAGTCAAAAAACACAATCAGGAACAAACTCTCGAATAACCAGCTAGTGGAAACCACTACAGGGCACTGACAAAAAGGTAATTTGGGTTTAAATAACCCTCCTTAGGCTGTAATGACATGACGTCGCATGCACGTTGCCGCCATCTTTGCTGTGGACGGAGGTAAGTCTCCTATTAAAACCAGAACTGCAGAGGCTGGCGTCTCTAGGAACGCCGTACTCACTGGGGACCGGGATAGCAGTGGTTTGCCGCGACCAAGGTAACTATTAGATTTTTTCTGTCAGCATAGCCGACAGAATCGCGGGAAGCCGTGACAGTGTGTTATTCTGTATCTGTGTAAATATGTTTGTATGTGTCGGTGTTTAGGGAAGGTAAAAATTAACAGTGCGTAGCTTCCACACATTAAAAGCAGACTTGTATTATGGATTCCTATGAGTACATTTTAGATACAGTGATCTCCAGTCACGGACACAAACCAAGTGAGTGTGAATTTTTGGTTTTGGCTGTATTGTTCTTCTTGTTCTAATCTCTTTATTTCAAACTTTGTCAATAATCCTTTGCAGGCAATGACTTCTTGAAGTCTGGAATGCACACACATCACCAAATACTGGGCTTTCTCCTTTGTGATGCTTTGCCAGAACTTTACTGCAGCTGTCTTCAGTTGTTGTTTGTTCGTGAGTCTTTCTGCCTTAAATTTTGTCTTCAGCAAGTGAAATGCATGCTAAATTGGGTGAACTCAATAATTGCAGAATATATTTTACTTTTTTGCCTTAAAAATGTTGTGGGTTGACATCGGTTTGAGAAACTGATTTGACTCTAGTATTTCAAAGTTGTGCTTATGGGAGAGTGGGCAGGAAATAATAGGACAAAATAGGACAATGCTTGGCTGTAGGGTGGAGTCATATCAAGAGCTTAGTTCAAGGTTATCTCAAGCTGACAACTTGCAAGATAGTTGAAGGTAGAGAAAAATACAACATGAATCTGAAAAAAAAAATCTATTTTTTGTTAGAATTTAGGATCAAATATTTCAGAATCAATTAAGTATTCTAATTGTACGTCTTAGGCTTAAAAGAAGGAGTTAAGGTATGCTGCAATGAATAAACCAGAAAGCATGTTTTTATTGACAGTCTTTAGAATAGCAACAATTATACCTTAAATGTAGTGTGAGGATATGGGGTATTCTCAGTGAAGACTCCACTATGGTAATTTCATAAGGGATGCTATGGGTAAAATTCGGCCAGAGTATGCATGATATGGATCAAAGGCAGACCATTCTGCTAGCGTAATACAGTTAAAGAATGTGTTCTTACTTTACTTCTTACGTACTTCAGTTGCCTTACACATAGACATTTCTGTATTTCTTTAAATCTGAGTAAAAATGTGTGACTTGAGATTGTTATTGTACTTGAAAGATTTGTCGGACATTAGCATTCTGTTTGTAATTTAATAATTTTAATTATATTGCACTAGCTAAGGGCATTCTCACCAACAACCAACTTTCTAATCTGCATTTTGGTGAATTAACTCTTACCTACAAGATAATTTTCATAGAAAATCGATGCAGACATTCAGTAAGTTCTAACAGGAGATCAGTCTTATAAAATTTTGTGTTTGTTAAAACTCTGTAAAATGTGAAACGTACATTTCATAAGCAGAATAAATGATGGTGTATATACTGTATACATCTACAGTACTGTGTGTTTTAAAAATGGAGGGTAATGCATCAAGCAGATATAGGTTAATTTACAACTTAGAGCAGTGGTCTCCAATCTGCTCTTCAAGACACACGAACAGTCTAGTTTTTCTCAGTATCTCCATTGGATCAGAACTGAGAAATGTTGGCTTGGTTTCTGGACTGTTGTCATGGTTTATGGATTGGATTGAGAACCATTCGTTTAAACTGCCTCAACTTAGGTTCTAATATTTATGCCTTGGTGCCCTGATGTTTGGGTGGCACCTAAAAGCCAACTGCATATGAAACAGCCTGATAACCATTAAGCATAGGCAATAGGGAATGTTAGCATGGCATAACACACAAATCAAAGGTGCACAAATTAATGAAAAGTGTTTAAGGTTTTAAAACTGTATTTCTTTAAATCTTTTTTAACCTTTAATGACGTGAATGTGGGCACTTTCACCAATACAAAAGCAATTGACATTTTGTGTTTACTAAATGTCCTTTTATTAAACTTTTCTAAGCTAGTTTGTAAATACATCCTCAATTAAACATTTTAATTTGACCTCATATTTAATTTCTTAATTCACTGACTTGTTATTCTAGGGTAAATAATTTGCAGATTTTTGGTGTATTTTGCCACTCAGACCTAGTGTGGAGCTTAGTACATGGCCACATGCATATATTTGGATACTGGATATGGTCTATCACTGTTCTTGTACCTCAGAGAGTATAGTTAACCCAATTTTGAAAAAAAAAAAAAAAACTCCTATACCACTAGAATAGTACATTGATGTTATATAAAGTATCATCTAACTACATTTTTAAATAGAGCTAATTTCTAAGAAGAAGAAAAAAAAAAACATGTTAAGCTATGTATTTTAAGCCACAAACCAACACAAAACAAATCTCGTCAACACTGCATATTTTCTAGCATTTTATTGTCTAATTTTTACTGGTTCCCTGCAGAATGAATGCAGCACAGAAGGCAATTTTGTAAAGTACTTAGCAGAAAACTATTATCTACTAATTATTAGAAATTGCATGTTGCTTTTAATTGCATAAATAAATAGCTCTACCTGAAAGCCATTACAAACTGTTTGTCTTTAAAGGCCTTGTAATTTTGATGAGCAAAAATCAAATAGTTAACTATTCCGTTTCAGAATGCTTTCCAAATGCAAATTCTTGTACATTGAATCAATAAACATATATTTCAAAAATATGTAATGGGGGAAAATAAGCATTCTACTTATAATGCTGATCATTAGAAATTGTAATTATTATTTCTAGATGTTTTAAATTGTTTTGATATTGAAAATCTAAGTGGTGTTAGCATTTTTAAAAAAGACTGAAGATGATTTATTAACTCTACATTACCTATTACATTAGCCCTTTGTCTTATCCTTCTGTATAATGGGGTTTATATCATTTTGCATTGCTTTGTAATACAAAACAAAATGAATAAAAAAATGTGTAAAAAGCTAAACTCCACAAATGCTCCTGTGATAGTCTTTAGCCACCAAATAAACTATATCTTATATATCACAGAGGGCTCTTTCAACAAACTACATAATATACATTTTAAAATGAATTACATGCTGATTTTTCTAACTCTGTCAAAAACATTTCAAGACAATGGTTTCTGTATAATATTTTGCTTTCTACAGATCTATTTATTTATTTATTTATTTTGGTATCCGACAAAAGTATTCCATACTAATAAATACTGAATTATCCAAAAATCATGTATTATGTTTTGAACTAATTTTGCATTTATTTATTTTTTTCTCATAAAGAACTTGAAAGTGAAGTGGTTACAAAAAATATAAAATAATTCCCACACTCAAATGGAAACTTTGCACAATCATGCTATTGATACTATGCCATACTAATGCTACATTTACTGTAGTTTACCATTATATATTTATTTTTATCTTGTGGAAATAAGCATCAATAAAAATAGTTGTTGCATCATTATTAACAATATCCAAAAAATACAAAACAGTTAAATAGAAGACACAAACTGTAATAATAGTATTTATAATAATGAGAAACATAAATTCTGATCTATAAAAAACAGTGCAACGTTCAGCCAATACTAAGCTCTTTAAATAATAGCTAACCCCACTGAATGTTAACAGGGTAGATATTTTTATGTACAGTTCATTCAAAAACAATCTGCACACATTATACAAACCTGCATGGTTCCATGAGAAAAAAGTAATAAAGTAATTCTGCAAACTGTTAGAAGCAACAAGGTAAGTTCATTGATGTCTTTGCATGAATGACACAACTGGTAGATGGTAAGCAGACATTTATTGGATATTCAAAATGTTCCTACTGAGAACAACAAGAGGAGGCAGGAGGCCTTTCTTCTTTCTTTTAGAGGCAATATGAATAAATTCTGGCAGAGACTCGACGATTGGGTGTTCCAATCTACCTTATCTGCAGTCATGCCAAGTCCAGATGAGACCTGGACCCCCTGCTCCCTTCCTGGAGCAGAAGCCAAAGTGGGCTATAGCCTGAACACTGTCTACAACCTTGGAAGACTCTTGTTTAAAAAAAATGGCCTAGGTCTGGGGGTGTGGTTTTGGGAACCGCGGACAAGCCTATTATGCCAATTTTATTAGTCTCTGTAGAGTCTACCATGTTTTCCAACATCTAAGAGGCACTGTCCCATGTCTAGTCATTGGCTGACTAGCAGAGCTCCCTAGTCCAAGACCAGCTCAAGTGCTTTGATGCCATTCTTGTTTTTATTGATTTATGCCTTATGTGTTTCTAAGCCAAGTGAATGTTTTCTTTCTATACGTTGTATGCTCATGGTGGATTATTCTCGACTCGTTGCAGCAGTGTTAACATCTGTTTAATTATTAGTAATGCATTTTCACATTTTTTCTACAAATTACATTTGTAACTGTGATCTGCTCCTTGTTATGAGGGGAATACAATTGGGATGTCTGTTTTAATATATGATCTGTAACTGCCAATAAATGGATGGATGAATGGTAATTAATTGAATATGTGATGCACCACAGCCACTATGGTGTGTAAAAGTAATTATAGTGTCCTAGATAATGGAGTCCTTGCGACTTGCTTATGGTGCCCTAGCACCTCCTCCATTACCTGGTGTCCACTGGGCATTCCCTGCCTCCTGTGAGCCAGATACTGTCTTCACTGAGCAAAGCCTGGGATTCTCATGGGCTATGATTGATCAACTAAGCACAGTTTCAGGCTTTCACTTGCTTCTGCAGAGAGGTGGAAAGTGGCAGCCAGAGGACCCTAGGTAAGAAGTCAAACCATTCTAAAATAGTTTGATTACTTATATAGGGGTGTGCCATAGCACTTCTGCCACTATAACCACCATAGTGTACTGTAGTGGTTATAGTGCATTGAGTGTTTCTTTACTATTTATAATTTAAATCTGATTGCAACTTGAAAAATTCAGTTAAGGAATGTAAGTTTTATGGCTATCATCTCAAGAAATGTACCTACTAAACTAACATGTACATTATACAAATCTACACCCACAAATGTCTTCTTAAATTCATCCAGTTACCATTGGTTCCAATAAAATATATCATATCCACTGCCATGTTTTTATTGCTTAGGAGAAATTATTTTATATTTTAAGATTTAAGATAACAAGCACTATATTGAGAATGCATATCAAGGAAAAAGCTATCCAAATATTTGCCTCAAATGAGCACATACAGTTAGGTCTGGAAATATTTGGACACTAACACAATTTTCATAATTTTGTCTCTGTACGTCACTGGATTTTAAATGAAATAACTGAGATGCAATTGAAGCAATTGGCTTTCATCTTTAGGTCAAGGGGTTGAACAATAATATTGTATGAAACCTTTACGAATTGCAAAATTAGGAAACACATTTTCCTACACAGTCCCCTTATTTCAGGAGCTCAAATGTAACTGGACAAATTAACACAATCATAAATAAAATGTACATTTTAATACTTTGTCAATAATCCTTTGCAGGCAATGACTTCTTGAAGTCTGGAATGCACACACATCACCAAATACTGGGCTTTCTCCTTCGTTATGCTTTGCCAGAACTTTACTGCAGCTGTCTTCAGTTGTTGTTTGTTCGTGAGTCTTTCTGCCTTAAATTTTGTCTTCAGCAAGTGAAATGCATGCTAGATTGGGTGAACTCAATAATTGTAGAATATATTTTACTTTTTTGCCTTAAAAATGTTGTAGGTTGCTTTCGCAGTATGCTATGGGTCATTGTCCATCCGTAAAGTGAAGTGCCATCCAATCAACTTATACACTTCAGAATTCATCTGGCTGCTTCTGTCTTCTGTCACATTATCAATAAATACTAGTGCTATTAAAAGCCATGCATGCCCATGCCATCACACTGTCTCCACTGTGTTTTACAGATGATGTGGCATTCTACGGATCATGATTTGTTTCACACCTAATCCATACTTTTTTCTTCCCATCATTCTGGTACAGGTTGATCTTAGTTTAAACTGTCCAAATAATGCTCTTCCAGAACTAACCTGTCATTTTTAGATTTTTTTGGCAAAGTCTAATCTGGGTTTTTTATTCTGGAGGTTTATGAATGATTTGCACCTTGTGGTGAACCCTCTGTATTTGCTTTTGTGAAGTCTTTGCTTTATGGTAGACTTGGATGATGATATGCCTACCTCCTGAACAGTGTTCTTCACTTGGCTGGATATTGTGTGTTTTCTTTATCATGGAAAGGATCCACCACTGTTGTCTTCAGTGGGTGCCCAGGCCTTTTGGTGTTGCAGAGCTCACCAGTTTCTTCTTTTTTTTTCCAGAAAGTACCAAACCGTTGATGTGGCCACTCCTAATGTTCCTGCTAACACTCTGATGGATTTTTTTTTTTGCAACCTAAGGAAGGCATGTTTTACTTTCATCGAGAGCTGTTTTGATCGCATGTTGTGGGTTCACAGCAAAAGCTTCCAAATGCGAATGCCACACCTGGAATCAACTCTATACCCTTACCAGCTTCATTGAAGAAGAAATAACAAAGGGACATCCCACACCTGTCCATGAAATAGCTACATTTTGAGTCAATTGTCCAATTATGTTTGGTCCCTTGAAAAAGAGAGGGCTGCATAATAAAGAGCTGTAATTCCTAAACCCTTCTTCCAATTTGGATCAGAAAAAATATTAAGCACCAGGCCAGTAATAAGCAAATGAAAGACTCAACAGAATATTAAGGGTTAGGAAATGCATATAGACTCTGCTTTAAATATTCGGAGTACAGAGAAACAATCTCTCCACACTTTCACATGCCTCATTCATTTACTTGACAGACCCAGGTTTGTGTTTGGTAAGTCAATGTACAAATACACTTACATTTTTTTCCGTTTAATCAGAAGCATTCATATGTCAAATGCACATTTTATGTGTTGTCTCTGATATCATATAGAGAATCCAGGCGCCCTAAGGGTGCAAAAATGTGCAGACTTTGAAATGCTTACAAATATGAGAAAGGTGTTTTTTATGGTTTTATTCATTTATAACTTGGCTTTGTGCCATTCAATTAAATCCTTGCTAATAGCTCTCCATTACAATCTATGTTTTTACTTTACCCTTGTGTTTTTAATACATCGTAAATTGTGATAATGATAATAATAACAAAAGCCATTTTCACACTACTTTGTATGTTATAGTATATACAGAACATGTAGTGTTTGCAAGTTATTCAATTACAAAGGGAATGTGAATGTGAATGCCAATGTTCAAAAATAAAAAAAGTTAATACTCACCAAAACGTTACCTTAAAATCCGTAACAACGTAAATATTCAAGTTGTCTATCTCTATAAATTCTTAATTGATATAGTAATAAATTTATAGATAGTTATAATGCTAGAAGAGATTTATTCACTAAGCAATTAAAGAGACACTCCAGTACCAGGAAAATAAATCGTTTTTCTGGCACTGCAGGTCCCCTCTCTCTCCCACCCCCCATCCCATGTTGCTGAAGGGGTGAAAACCCCTTCATTGACTTATCTGAGATCACGGCCGATGTCCCTCGGTGGTGGTTTAGGGTCTGCCACGTTCCTCCCCCGCCAACATCAGCCGGCAGGGGGAGACTGATTGCGCATGCGTGGCCACCGGCGGGATGAGACCTAATAGACAGCCACTAGAGGAGGAGTTAACCCTGCAAGGTTATTATTGCAGTTTATAAAAACTGCAGTAATTACACTTGCAGGGTTAAGGGTAGTGGGAGTTGGCACCCAGACCACTCCAATGGGCAGAAGTGGTCTGGGTGCCTGGAGTGTCCCTTTAAAATAAGTTGTTCAAAATATATGAGATAAATATCTATTGGTTTTATTTATATATATTACTGACCTCTTTAAAAATTAGGTTGTACTGGATAGCATGAAACACACAATTTAAGTTTAGTTGTAACCAACCATCTACATTCTATCAATAGCATAACAAATGCCTCCGGAATCCACAGATACCTTCCACATACAATTTATGTGCAAAACATCGTACATAATTCATATAAATACCTATTCATTTAAATACCTATTCCAAACATGTGAATGCTAACAGATGGGACAACTTGTGATTTAAGTGATGCTTTAAAAACTCAGCAGGTGGATGAAGAGAGCCTACATCAAATAAAACAGGGTATCTTTTCTGAATCTCTCCCACCACATTTTTGCAACCTTTTAGATGCTAGATAGAGCTGCTATTAGAGATACTATTGATGACATGGAACATGACATAATCACTGTTGACACACAGCCACTCTACCCATCATTAGACTCCTCTGTGTCCTACTTTTCTGTGGCTCTAGTTCATTGAGGGGCTTGGAGGCCCCGAGTTCTGAAATAGCCTGCCTTCTTCTCACCTTCTGAATAAGTTGATGTGGGCCACAGTACTGAACATCTCCAAGTTTATCTATTTTCGCAATACAAGGAGCTATGGCAAGTGATTGTATGCAGTTTCCACATTCCCAGCATAGTGCACTCTGTGAAATAAACCGATTTTCAGAGGTCCCAACTACATCAAGAGAGCAGGTATTCAGAAATCACACTGGGGAGTTCAGAATGAATGCCCAGGTTGTATGTAACTGTAACTTCATCTTCATCCATACCAGAATACAATTCAATGGATCCTACCACAATTCCATGATTCTGCAGAACAGTAGCTTACCACCGGTCATGGAACCACTATTTTGCCAATTCACCCCCACTACTTGGACATTCGTTTAATAGATATTTTAAAGCTAAATTTCAAATGTTTTTTTTGTTACTTTTTCTATATACTTGATTATGGCCTTACATATCTCGAATTTCCTAATTCTGTTTCGACTGTTAGGAATATTTACATCTATGTTCCTTGGCCTATGCAGTGTGCTCTGCTACACCAAAATGTGAGAGCATTTCAAAGCCATCAAAGTATGTCCACCATTTCGTGGACAGGGAAATATGTAGACATTGGCAGAGAATTTCATAATTGTTTATTTGTTATCCTCTTTAACCTTTTCTCGTAAATTTATGAAACAGAACTCCAAAATGTGCAGATTTATCTGTATAGTTGCCCCCAATTAAAAATTAAAAATGTATTAATGCCTTTCTTCTTTTCACCTAACCATATGAGACCCTGAATACCCAGTCAAGCCCTGACTACTGACTCTCTTTAGGAATGTGACTAACCTTGGCCATGAAAGGTTCAGTGACATACTAGCTATAAACAAGACTTAACAGAGCTTTGCAGTCCTGAAGAAACACTAATGGGGACTTTTCCCCTGGTTCTGTGTGTTTGTTCCTGACTGACAGTTGGGTTACAACTTCCGTAATGTCCCTTAAACCATGAACACTAGTCCTCTGAGTGAGTTGGAGTGTCTGCTTGAAGCCTTTATTTATTTCCTGAACTATATCTACAATATTTGCTTGCATATCTTCCTGGTTTTCTTTCTGTATTCCTTTTGATTGAACCTTATTCAATAAAAATTAAGTTGTAAAAAACATTGTCTAACATCACATTTGTACCATTGAATTACAACACTTAGTTCTTTAAATTAGCTGCCGTTTGGCAGTAATGGCATTATTTACCTTGAAGGGTTAAACACTGCCTGCCAGGTGCTTCTGCTGCATTCCTATGAGAAAGCTTGGATCAGCTTGCTGCCCATACACAATATGTCCCAAATGCTCCTCATTGGATTGGACCATCACAGAGAGGTAAACAGTGCTGAGGGAGCTTTAGCACTGCAAACAAGATGAGTAAAAGGCTATGTTTGTAATTAATTTTATGGCACGTATAACTAAGGACAGAGACACTAACTCATTAGAATACACAAGTATTTATAGTGTTGCTTTAATATTTTCTTACTTGTGCATTTAGAGAAAACACTGTAAATAACATTAATTCAATTTTTAAAGTATTAATATTTATTATATTTGTTTATATTTACAAAAACATTTCCCAACACACAATTTTGTATACTTTCTGCATAGACAGAAGCCAACGTATCACAATTTAATCAACTAAGTGAATACACATCTTTGTAAATTCTACAAGTCTTTCATTTTAATATGTCTATTATGTGTTATATGATGTGTTTTTATTTGCATGAGTTTATGAGCTGACCATTCAACACATCTATTTTGTGTTTAAAGATTTTTTCAGAAAAAAAAAAGTTACTCTTACACCTGATTCAATGTTTTACATGTGTTGAAAAAAACGGATGTGAGAAAAAAAAAATTCAATTCTAACTGACAGCACTATTCTGCAGGTTTTAGCAAAGTGCATAAAATTAGCTTTAATTTAGTATGCTATAAAGCTTTAAAATAATCTTGAAGCTACAGTTGTAACCTGAACTTACCCTGTAGGCTGCAGTAGAGTTTTAAAAATATGCAAATTTCTTTCTATGCTATTTCAGTCAGTTTTGCTTGAAATCATCCTAATTGGAGAAACTGATGTCTTACACTGGTGTCAAGTGAGACAAAATATGATTTGGATTCCAGTGCTATTGTAGCACATTTATATTGGAGCATATAGTATAAGAAAACACCAAAACTTATTAAAAAAAAAAAATTCAGTGCCTGATTCATAATGAAGTATTATATTAGAATATGTTTTAGGATATGTGTCAGCAAATGCACTATTTAAAAAAATACAGTATGAGAAAATCCAGGAATATAGATTTAGATAAACTAATCATTAATAATCTAGCTAGTTATACTATTAATTATTTGTATTCCCTTCCACAGTGTAGACCATTCGGTAATGTTTGCTGAATTAGACATTTTCTCTTATTTTTCATATTTTGACTTGAATTTTGCCAGTTTGTTTTCATTTCAACAAAACCTTAAATCCTTCTCTTCCAGTCCTTTATCCATGGATAGCAGCCAGCCTAAACTCATCTGTACATGGGTTTGGCTTAATTTTGCCTTAAAAAAATAATAAATACAAGCTTTCCCACTGATCTCATGCCAGACAACACAATTGACGCAAATTTATCTTCCGGTATCTTGCAAAACAATATGTAACAAACATTTCAAAAAATTACCTTTATCTCTGATTTCAATGTGGATTTACACCTAACATGGAATCACATTTATTTACTGGTGCACAACAAAACTAACAGAATTATTCACTTAAGTGGGATTTTATTGAATTCAAAGGGAATTTAAATTTTAAGTCCAGAATAGATTAAATTGAAAAATTCTCTAATACAGGTATGCTTCAGATACTTTGACCTTAAATTTCAAATTTACTTTGAATTCTCGCTTGAATAATCCTGTAGATCTATATATACAAATCTTCTATACTTTCCTTTCCACGTTGGCCCTCACTTTGGGTTAATGTCTATGTTTGTCATTAAAAGCATCTATTGAGCATTGTTCATACCAATAGCTGAAAAATACTGACAAGGTCCATCCATGGCTCTAACATCTGCCCACTACTGACATCTGTTTCCAGCAGTCAGTTAGCATTAACCATTTCACAAATTAGACAAAAAGGCACAATTCCCTTGCAATAGCAACTCGAGTGGGACACTATAATAGGTTAAAGAGCATATGTACACCACATCTGCAATCATCTGAGCAAGTTGCTCATAATGGATAATTAACTAAACTAAGAATTGTAGTGAATTAAAAAAGCACATTTCTAAATTTAGGCACAGGATAGTTATTTTACCTTACATTTTTCAATATGAATTTGAACTCACTAGTATTTTTGTAAATAAACCCCTTAGGCTTTCCATCCACAGGTATTTATTGAAAACTCCATACATAAATACATCATACTTATAGATAGACCTTAGTTTGTGGTTGTATTTATATATAGAATAATAGTTTTTTTTCCCCTGTAGAATGTAAGACTAGCAGTTGTTAACTTGCTTTTTCCACTTTCCACCTTGCTGACGAAGGTATAAGGTTTACCTGGTGGTAATTTTATCCATCTAGTGTCCAAACATGGTTCCAGTTAGAACCTATCATCTTTCATCACTATAATAATTTTTTTATAAATTATGGGACCGTAAATTACTGAATAGTGTGAATAGTGAAAACATCCAGGATTAGCTAACGTTACTGACAGTCAATTTAAACATTACCGACTTGTTGGTAACTGACTACAACAAGCATGGAAACAAACATGTTATGTAGAAATAAATGACTGTGTCATTGCTTCAGTCAGATGCTCTGATTTGTGTGAAAAAGTCAAGGTTGCACTATGTAGGCATACCATCAATTTCTCATAGTTATACATCATGTTTAAGAACTGAGAAACATAGGTATTAGTTTTCAAAGTTTAACTATAACACAATGTGCTAGTGCACAGGTATGAAAGACTAACTTAGCGGACTTAGTCAAGGATGTCCTAACGCATGGGCACAGGGCCCTACGAGCATAGAGGCCCCATAGGTTTGCCTACTTTTCATTATATTATTCTGGGAGATTTATTCAGAACCTTCAAACTCGCTTTATTAAAACATTTAGGTGGGCTAATCAACTAGTATCAGCTGTTATCAGTACATATGATCTTGCTGTTTTGAATACTTATCTTGACCTTGACAAAAACAACATACATTTACTAATTGTACATAAGCAAGACAAAATAAACACACATCATATTTTGAATCAAAAGACTATAATAAAGTTCTTCTAATATTTTAATAGTCCGTGTCAGTTTCCCCCCCTTCTACCTACTAAATGTTTGTGTGAGTTAATCTCTGCTGTACGGCATGTTTTTTTAATGTATAAACACTGATTTTGTTGGAAGTACCAATAAATAATTGTATCTGTAATTTACATTTTTATTCCTGTGAGTGGTTGTGTGGGCAGGGCCCCAGTGCACTGCTTTGCCCGGGAGCTTATAACACTGTTAAGATGGCCCTGAACTTAGTCTTTTTTTTTTCTTGGGCTTGGAAGGACAACGGTGATGGCATATCAACTACAAAAACTACAATGAGGAGTGAAAATGTGTAGTCCCCCAAAGACAAATGGAAGGTCAATGTATGCAGCAATACAAACATCATGTGTGATAGTTGGGCACAATCTAAAATAATGTCATTTATTCATTATAGATACACTACTGAAGAAGAGTAAACACATCTATTGATGCATGCATTTTTTCAACAAATGCAACAGAAGGAATACAAATTTAGAGCAAAGTCAAGAGTTAAGAATAAGTAATTTAATTATGGCATCTAAATATTAATTTCTATGTATATTTGTGTAATGCTATTTTGTCATTTTGTCTTTCATGCATTTCAGGATAAATAAAAATGTACAATATTATTATGTGTCATTAACCTTCTGGTGCAAGTCAACATGTTTGTCTATTCGCTGATTAGATTAAAGTTCTAATAAATGATAACATATTTTTGAATTGAAATGATGTTATAAATTTAACACAACCTTTCTCAGTAATGAATTGTCTACATGCTATTGATTTATATCAATAAACAAACATTACACATTTCATATAAGTATGTATGGGACAATTTACCAGCTGAGTTTTAATAAGAATTCAATGCCAACTTATAAGTAATGGTACTTCACACTGTAAATAAAGGATCTGAATTGGATGCATGTTAGTAGGCTTAAAACAAGCATATTATTAAAGGGACAGTAAAACATCATAACCACTGCATGCCAAAGCCCTATTTTACTATTGCTAATATCAATTTCACAATATCAATTTCAATAATCTTTTAGAGTCATTGGCTGTCTGTATCAGCTGATGCTATTATCTTCTGCTGTTGATAATAGCTCTATTATATGGTAGCTGGGATGTGTGAAGAGCACATTACTCTAAAACCAATATTAAATAATTTTCATAGGCATGTACACCTTGTTGCATTAAAGAAACACTAAAGTGTCAGGAATACAAATGCTTTAGTGTTTCTGTCCCTAGTTATGCAGGTTTCCCCCTCCCATCGAGTGTCCAATAAAAATAATAAAATAAAGCTTTTTATGCACCTTTTTCCAGCGTCAAGACTCCGGTTGTGATGCTTACCTCTCCACCACCCTCAACGTCATAGAGGAAACCTGGCTTCCTCCAGCATGGTCCAATTCAATGCCTCTTATAAAATCAATATTTCTTCAATCAGTGCAGCAAAACTGCTTCTTGTGGCTATCACTGTAATTGTCCAACTGTCATTGTAATTGACCATCGTGAACAAGGCTGTCCCTCCTCCATGATGTCGCAGGAGGTAGACAGGTAAGCAGTGCCAACAGCCTCAGCACTGAAAAAAGTTAGGCAAAAAGTTTTATTTTATTATTTTTAAGGCACACATGTGGGGTACCTCTATAATTAGGGACAAGGACACGAAAGTAAAAGGAATGAAGATTTGTAATCCTAATGCTTTAGTGTTCCTTTATATTTCGTATGAATTTAAATCGATATCTGTTGCTAACATGTACTAACACTGTTACACTATTTCCCACAATTATTTAGGTGAAGAGATGTGTCTGGAATAACTAAACAAAAAAAAAAAAAAAAAACATTGCACACAACACATTGATTTGTAACAGTCTGCAGTGTTGAAAAGTACAATAGCCGTTCTATTCACGTGCTTGACATTTCTTCTGTATATTATGCTATGTGATGAGTCAATATGTCATCTTAGTTTGAATTTATTTCACAAAGTAAGTAATTTCTCTAGGTTTAATGTCATCCCCCCAGTAACCGGTAGGTCATGCACAGCTATGCAAAAGTAGAACGTTTATCACTGAAATGTCGTAGACTTTGCATACATTTATTTTTCAAGATCTACTGAGCTACCATTTACTGCCATAATTGTTCTTTATACATATGCCTGTTTTCACATAATTAATTTCTTCAAGCTGATCACACATATTTTTTTTTTAATTTAGTTTTATTAATGTCAGCACCTTGTCATTGAGTATGTAGGACTATAGATATAATGCACTCTTAGCAGTAAACCATTAAAGATTAATTGATGTGTGATGGATTATAGTTTTTTCTAAAATGTGTGTATGTGTGTGTGCATTGTAATACATGTCTAACATCACACATCACATTGATACTGGAACACGTTAACTGGGGATGTGTAAAACACCATATCAGCTCTAATATAGTTTAAAACTATATAGAACATTTGGAATAAAATGAGCCATTTACCATTATTTTTTGCTTTATTATGCTTGCACATTTACAATTTCTGTGAAATTTATTTTTATTTATTTATTCATGTATTTTATGAATTTATTTATGTATATATTTATTTATTCATATATACATAATCCGCAGCGTTGTACAACTAAGAAAGAACGTAAAATATACACAAACAAATACAAAAAGTAGAAAGGGCCCCGTCGTGAGCTGAGATGTCTGAATACACTTGTTTTTTTATTACATGGTGTAGTATTGATGTATCACATAACATTTCACTTGTTAGAAAGTGTAATCAGCTTTGTGAACCACAAAAAAAGAACAGAGGCTAGAGTGGGACTGAGACATTGAGATAGGGGCAGACATGACTGAGATGAGGCAGGTGGCTGAAGGTACGATCTGATCTAATATTTGTAGCCTTTGACTGGTCAGGGCATCCTTTGTTTGGGTCAATGAGGGCCCTCCTTGCAGAATTTGAGAGCTACCATTTAGAGGCATGCACAAGTTATGCTATTGCTCAAGAGGAACAAAACAAACACTGTGCACAACTCCCTGCTTTACCAACATAAGTCACTAGGAACAACAACCTAATACTCTAAGCATCTTTGCTCCCTTCTCATGCATCAAGTAAGCATTAAGGGGGTGATATGTATATTATAGTAAGTGAGTATGTGAATGTGTGTTAGTGTATGTGTGTTAATTGTATATGTCTCAATATGTTTCTATGTATGTGTGTCAGTATGTATCTATTTAGGCATGTTAATGTGTGCCAATGATTGTTGAAGGGACACTACAGTCACCAAAACAACTTTAGCTTATTGAACCAGTTTTGGTGTATAGATCATTTCCATGCAGTATCACTGCTCAATTCTCTGCCATTTAGGGGTTAAGTCACTTTATTTATGCACCATAGTCACACTTCCCTACATGTGACTTGCACAGCCTTCCTAAACACTTCCTATAAAGAGTCAGCTAATGTTTATACTTCCGTCATTGCAAATTATATTTAATTTAAAATGTATTAACCCCTGTACTGTTGAAAGACCCCACAGAAGCATTCTGTGTTAAATTAAAGTGCACTTTAGAGAGCAGGTAATAAGACTTTTAAAGTAAGTTACATCTAAATTGCAGAGATTTGAGCAGTGAGACTGCAGGATCATGAACCATACACTAAAACTGCTTCTTTAAGCTAAAGTTGTTTTGGTGACTATAGTGTCCCTTTAACATATATCTGTGTTTACTTGTTTGTGTGTCTATGTATGCATGTCAGTGTTAATGTGTATGTACATATGTCTTTATATACATGCGTGTGTGTATCTTTGTGTGTATGTGAGCATGTTTCCAATTATAACAAAATGTGTGATAAGTTAGCCACTGTTTGTAGCTATTATTGGAAAATAAGGTCAATAAACAAATTCTATAGGTAATTATCATTACATTTTACATGGTAATTCATTTCTGCTCTTCACCATATATCTTAAGTGCTTGTGCACTGCATTTCCCATGATGCCCACCCATTGTTTAGTGGGAACAGTGTGAGGCATGCAAATTAAGGGACAGACATGACAAGAGGGCATGAAATGGGAGACACTGAACATTGGCCTTGATTTGATATTCATATTTTGTTGCAAAGAGATTATTCCTGCAATCTGAAAATTGGAAACACTAACTTATCTTAACTTGTTTAAATTTGTCCTATAGTTGCTGTCACTGAGACAGCCACTACTAATAGAGGCCCTCCTTGTCGGAGTCCTGTAATCTTGCCCTTTTTGGATCAGTATCTTCACACTCTGCATGAACATGCCAAACACTTCCCAAGAGATCCATTGATATAATTCATCTCTCTGAGGAGATGGTGATTGGTGTAACACAGCGATTGCTCTGCATGTGCACTAGACCTCCAATACTTCCCTAGGAAAAGCATTGGATTGACTAAGGTGATCTATAATAACGATCTCAGAAAGGGGAGGAGCGGTGGCCACAGTGAGACCAACAGGTCAAGGTAAGTAAAAACTATTTGTTTAAATTTACAAGGGGAGAGAAATCTAAATATATAAAGTAAGGGATACATGTTAATGTAGTTGTACAATTATGGATTCTACCAAGTTTATCTAGATTTTAAGTGACTCTCCAAACTACCCAAAGAATTTGGTAGGTATTACAAAATGTATTTGAGAGGACTTTTTTTCAGCATATTGCATCCATGTGTGCTAACAGAGGAAATATGCAACAGTTTTAAAGTGTTAAATATCTCAATTGTATTGAATTTACATGCTGTTTACTTGAAATCAGTTGTGCTGTTTCTTTCAGTACTATAAATATTTATGGAAGTCTTGAACTGTTAAACATCTATTTCTCATTTATTTTATTTGTCGCAAAGATGAGTATTTGGCAAGTGGAGTATTCATAGTATGTCTTAGATAGATATCAACTACAATTATTACAATTAGTTTTTGAATGTTAGAAGGGAATTGACGTAATAACATATTCACAAGTTGAGATGTAAATCATTTACTAAGAAAGGTCTTGTGCACCAGGGACTTTGGCTCAAGCAAAAGGTTTTTGTTTTTTTAATAGATACCCACTCTTCAGGGGCATCAGTTCAAGGGAAGCCTTTGATTGGACCATGTGTCAAATACTGTGACGCCAGGAGGTGGCATGGAATGCAGCACCGGGAGCTTTGTCTGGCACTGGACTTCAGGTAAGTCAAACTTATTTTAAAAATATTTTTGTTGTGATTGGAAGGGGGAACTAAATAAAATTGTCCAATAGAGCATTATTCATTAGTTTTTTTTTTTTTTTTTAAATATAAGGGTTTGAGTAACCCTTTAAGAACATTGAATAAGGTAAGTATTGTTTTTATTATTATAGAGGGTAATCAAAAGGTAGAGACTAGCTGATGTAAAATTACAGCCTCCATGATGCTTTCCATCCTTAAGATAATCTGAATGCACAGGGTCTATCTTTTTGGGACCCTTTAGACACCCATGAAGGGCTGCTATTATACAAGGGAGGAGTTGAATTACTCAGCTATGTCATGGAAACTGGAAATTTCATGTCATGGTAATGTAGGGTGACTAAGGCTACCCCTGGAGGATAGGAGTTCCATTTGGTTACTTACAGTCCTATTTAAATTTTTCATAAGATGCACAAAAGTAACAAGAAACGGTAAGGCAATAGAAGAGGTCACATTGCTTGGTCCTTCTTTACAGCTGATCGGGGAGACCTTATTTTTTTTAATATATTTCTTCTGTAATTTATATCTAGGCATTCATTTTATATATCTGCAATTTTACCTGAGATGGAAAAAAAGAAAGAAAGAAAGAAAGAAAGAAAAAAAAAGAAAGAAAGAAAAAAAAGAAAGAAAGAAAGAGAGAGAGAGAGAGAGAAAGAAAGAGATTGAAAGAGATTGTGTATTCCCTTCCTAGTAGATACAGGCTTGATATAAAATAAATGCACAGAAATACTTTGCATTGAGAGATGAATGGAAAACAATAAGGTTTAAGGACAAAAAAACATGCTTACTATTAGATGATGGAGGCATTGAAGAGAAAAGGAATTTCTAAGTCCTTATTGGTGAACATATGGCAGGCTCTGATTTCCTTACTAAATCAGATGATATTACTAGAACTGGGTCATTATGCACACATTGTAATCTATCGTTAAGCCCAACAAAGTAATATTTAGCAAGTGTTTTAATTGTGCTGCCAGGATTTATTCCTGCTTTTGAGAATAAGAAGTCAAGTGGATGTGAGAAGAAGATGGGGTAAGTTTTGTAGTATAAGAGAATTGACTGTCAATTTACATTTTTAATTTATTTTTTAATGGTTTTAGTTTTTGCAAAAATAGTAGACATGAAAGAAGCGATACAAAAAAACACATTACAGATTTTAATTATTGGCAAACAACAAGAGCAACACAAAAGTACCCACATATATCCAGGATCTATATAGGATTTGTTTTCAATACTGTGCTTTATAGAACATATTAAAAATATGCATATGTTTGTGAATGCCTATTACTGTGGCTAGGATATTGTTAAAACATACACTGTTATAGGGCCTGACAATTAAGGTAGCCATGCAAATTTAAAGGGATTTTCCACTCATCATAACAACTTCCTTCATTTAGGTTACAGTGCAAGGAGAACCCCCATCCCTTTCTCTTTGTATACCATTGCTTTTAACTGCGGTAATTAGCAACATTCATTGAGACTATAAGCACGCTCCTTTAATGTTAGACTTTAGTGGAGAAAGCTATTCTTCTTTGCTCATCCAGATATATGTTATATATTGTGCATAAGTTGTGTGAATACACCGTATTCAAATCCCTACGTTACCTGAGACCTCTGTTAAAGAGCTAAGCCATGGCTGAAGGTAGACAGATCAGAAAATCTAAGTATACAAATCTCTGGAAACAATGCAGTTCCTATGACCTTAGGAATTGTGAATTTCACTTATCCTATGTGATGAGTGGAATTGATGCCAAGTATAGAAACAAGTTTAGACTCCACTGAACAGATTGAGAACTTCCAATTAGCCGAGCCTCTTCCTGATCTGGGCAGAGCTCAATGATAATTTGAGAAGGTGAAGGCACTAAAAATTGGGGTCTTTCACAATGTTGTTACTTTCATCATTAAATAAGAAACAAACCCAAAGTCACATAACCAAGCATTACTATTCATTTTGTTTTGAGTCACGAAAGAATATAGTTTTTTTTTTCTGTTTTTGGATAGTCAGACAGAGATATCAGTGGGATCTTTTTTGCCTTAAATAAACATGAGTTGTGTAAATACAGTATGAAGAATTTCCACAAATCTAAGATTACATTTACCTTTTTTTAACACATATTTTTTTTAACTATTTCAATCCATTCACTTTTAAAAAATATTTAAGTGTTTAAATGTTAACGCCCAGGAAATATGGAAATGAAACACAAACATTCGACTGTAAGCCCTGCCAAATTAATTGCAATTACATTTTACTTGTTTTTTTCTCTTTATGATATTATCTAATAAAACTAGTATTGCAGATGTGAGAGAGAAATCTGTTTCGAAGTTCCAAAATGCTAGTATTAAAGAGCAATATATACTCAGACATTATACAGACGCATGAAGAAAGAAAATTAACGTCTTAGCTTGAGATCAAAAAACAGCTCTTTGTGATGACAGTCCATATGGCCAAATCAATTAAAATAAAGATGCATCTTTTTAATCTTCTGTGCTCAACAATCACTGTCCAAGTTTTTCAATGTTCTATGGTAGAAGTTAAAACCAGGATTTTATGATTTTCATGGATATAGCTTTCAAGACATATGCGTGCCACCGAGGTAAGCAGTGATCAACAAGGAGTTAGAGAGAAAATTCTTCGAGCAGACTCTAGGAAATTTACCCAGAACCTATTGCACACACTTGTTTTGCAATGTGTTAAGAGAAACTGCTCAGACAAATCCAGTATCTGTTTCTAACAGCTGGAGATAACAAAGCCTGTTTTCCTTTCTGTCAGGGTTAATAAAACAAGCAACTTATTAAATAGCATTTTGGCAAACAGGATGGATAATGAATCCCATGCCATAGTTAAAGACTTTTAACAATTAAAAAGATTTATGAAGGAAGCTTTGCAATTTACACGAGTGCCTAAGGAGTGAACTAGCTCCTGTATAGCAGAATCCCATGCATCAAAAGTCACTTTTGTGCATTCAATTAAAGGCTAAAATAGTCTTGAGGAAACTATGTACGACATGGGATCAAATAGTTAAATTAAGTTTGTCTTTATTGCACATGCAGTCGTATTCGTTAGTCATTTTGTGTTTTAAATTTAATAATCAGGAGGAAAAGCCTCAAAAAGTGTCAAACAGAAGGGATATAAGAAAATGGTGAAAATGACTTCTTTGTAATGTGCTGATCAATCACCAAAGCATATTGTGTGGTGATACCCATTGTTTTTATGATTGACAAGCTAAGCATCTGGTTTGTCAATCAGGTAATTAATTAATCATTTGCCAAGGAGTCACATTGACAGGAGGTTTTACACAGGCTAACTTGTACAGATTGGTGAAGGATGTGTCATTTAAACTCTTCTTTAGATAGCATTCATTCATCATTTCATCGTTTGATGAAACTGAATTGACACAGCAATTTTGAATTGCAGCAGAATATGTTATATTCTATAAAGGGCAATAAGTCAAGTAAAATAGAAAATATATTTAGATACTTAAAAGACAGATGGGCAGGCTACACATAGAGAAGAAATTTTAAAATAGAATGGAAGACTAATGGGGAGGATGAGAAAGATAGATAGATAGATAGATAGATAGATAGATAGATAGATAGATAGATAGATAGATAGATAGATAGATAGATAGATAGATAGATAGATAGATAAATAGAAACTCTTATGTACTAACTGTGTGAAATAAATGAGTGAACTTTAACACAACAAAACTTTAAAATGATTATGTGCTAAGGATTAATTGCCAGGTCTGGTTAGTAAATCGAATTCAGTGCTCCCAGGCCTCATTTACACAAGAGCAGTTGAGCTGGGAGAAAAAGGAAAGACATTTAACAAAGTTGTCTTTTTAAAAATGAAATCTTATAATGATATGCTGTTAGCATTGTTTTATATGGTACAAAAACTTACATCAAGCCTTGGGGCATAACAAATTTTGATATATTCTGGCTCTTTATGATGGTGTTTATCTCTTTGGTATTTATTTTGCTTCTTGTTATCCATTAGTCATGCTGCTTGCCAATTTCAGCTCTGTTTTTGAGTAAAGACATGCGATTCTATAAATGCAAAACTAAAAACCCTAAATAAAAGTTTATCTGTTTCTTTAATGATGAGACTGCCACAATTTCCATTCAATTTTAAAATTTACTATATTATCACAAATGAAAAATCTGAGTTCATGCTTTAGTCTTATATAAACATATAATGTATATGTATATATCTATATAAAATCAAGAGGGCTGCACTCACCTGAAAATGCATCAAATGTCTAAGGGTGCTGCTGGGGCCAGTTGATACAACATACAAGATCCAGCGCACTCACTCATTCACTAAACAGCAATTTTAACCCTTTCAGGACCAGACTGTTTTTGCGATGTTTGTACGTTAAGTGTCATGGGTGGCAGTATGGAAACCGGGACCCCTGAGTGCCTGATGAGAATTGGGAGTCTTCAGCGTGGTAATGGACTATCAGGGTCTGGTGCAGGGTAACCACACGTCCTCTGGCGTTGAGCACCAGCGTTTGCGCGGCCACATACCAGAACCTGGATGCAGCTACAGCGGATCCCAGGAACTAGGAGCTTGATATGCAGACCTCCCAGGAACTGGATAGGGGGGCTCTGCAGCAAGAATGTATCCAGTACAGAAAACAAGGCAAGGCTAGGATAGTCACCAAACATGAAAACAAGACAGAACTAGTAGAACTCAGAACCAGAGAAGGATAGGAAGCTAAACCCAGAACATGTACACCATACATAAGGGAACATTAACTAAACAGGGGCAGGACAGGACTGTACATGGACTGGAAATACAAACTAAAACAAGACAAGATATGATAGGCAAAACAAGAGTATGGGGATTTAGTTACATTATATGATCATACATTGCATAAACCTGCCACAACGCCAATGAACCCCATATTCTGCAGGTTTAGTAGGTCCCATACAAGTTTCACACTTGTCCCCAGGGAGTCAGGACAGCCAGGAGGGTCCAGTTGACCATCTTTCCCCTCATATACACAAAAGGCAAACGTGTATCCACTTTCGGTCTCGCATAGTTTGTACAGTTTTATGCCATACCTAGAGCGCTTTGAGGGGATGTATTGTCTGAACCCTAATCTCCCTTTGTATTTCATTTGCTATTCATCTATGGATAAATTTTGTTGGGGGTATAAACATCCGAAAATTTGTCCTGAAAATGGTCTAGCAGTGGGCGTATTTTATGAAGCCTATCGTATTGGGGGTGATCTCTAGGGTGACAGAGGGTATTTTGGAGGGCTTGGTCGGCCGTACTCCTTACATGCCGACAAGCTTCCTCTGTTGCCCAGACGACGGCTGCAGCCTTGTGCTCGCCGTCGTCTGTTTATCTGGTTTCCTTGACGACGGCCCCATTCCCGTGCGAGCCGCCGTCGCTCCACCCCTCCTACTGACGTCAGCCGCAATCATTGTGCGAGCTGACGCCTTACTGTTTACATAGACGCCGGCGGCTGCGCAGTGCGCGCCGGCGCCTATACTACTACTCCCATACTCCCCAGCGGCATGGTGCCGGTCACATGACCGTGCACATTAAAGTAATAAATACTGAGTTATACCTCTCGTTTTTTACTTGTACCAATGCCATCATACTTATAATGAACATATTATTGTATAAGAGTATTGATTTTTCTATTTTTATACTGTATTATCATTTTATGTTTTTACTCATTGTTGATTGGCTGCTCTATTTAGGCGCCAATTTTATAGAATTACAGTTGTTATATGAACTATGTCATGCCAGGTTTCAGGTTCTTACCCCATATTGATAACGCCATTCTTGGCGAAACGCGTTTATGGACTTTTAATTGTGTATTTTATATATATTAAAGTATATTTGGTTACTTTTTATCTGTGCCACTTATCCTTTTATACACTTTATTCACTACCTGGCATTCTCTCAACATCACGGACTCCAAGAAATCCTAGGTGGGGATCATACCACCAGCGCTACGTCAAGGAGCAGTTGTTCTGCTCCCGCCTTTGTCGGATACACCACTGACGGAGGAAATCCACCCCATATCCCATAAGCGGGGATCAAACCGCTGTACGCCTTCTATACTAGAGCAAGTTTAGCTCTTTCAAATGTGAGTTTTATTTTTTCCTTTTTATTCATTTTTAGTGTTTTAAACATTTTACACTATTGGCTCTCCACCCTTTTATCTTCCATATACGAGTGGATTCCCACGGATGAACATATAAAGGACAATTGCTCCGGATCAAGCACGGATAGATCCCATACCCTCAAAGAGCATATTCTAGATAAGACTTTCTTATTTTACTACAGTTATTTATTTGGACTATTTGCAATTCCCATTTGTGTATTGGCGCAGCCCTTAACTTTCTATTTTTTCTGACAGAGGGTAGTGTCACTGAAATGTAAAAATCTCAGCAGTAACTCGTATCTGGCTCTAGGCATGGTTTGGGAGAATACTGGACTAGACATTATTGGGTTGGTGCTCCAGTATGAGCGAATCGACGGCTTTTATAATCCCCATGAGCATTGTAAGAGCCCAGAATTTTTTAAGCTCTGGGACATCTGTGGGATGCCAGTCATGTTCCCTGACTGTATAGCTACCTGGATTGTTATCAATAAATTGGGTAGCATACAAGTTAGTCTGGGAAGCAATCTCCTCCCAGATGGTATCCCCTTAAAATAGTTCTACATACTGCATTGGGGAGAAGCCATCCACATTAACATTAATGCCTGCGTTGGCACTAAAATGGGGGACATTGGGCTCAGCTGACTGTGGAGGTACCCAGTCCTCCTCCACATTCGGTGTAGCAGAGGAAGCACAGCTTCTTTCTTCAGCCGGCTCACACACAGATGACATGTCATCTTGACTAGACGTGTCAGAAAACTGACCTGGGTCAAAATCTGACGCAGTGTCAGTGGCGTCAGAGTCTGACGCCATGAAGGCATATGCCTCCTGCAAGTTATACATACGCTGCATGCTTTACACACGACTAAAACAAATAACAAACACACAAAAAAATTTATACTTTTTTTTTACTAAAACAGACTAAACAGCAATCCCTAAACTAACGCCTGTCACAATAATTTAATGGAGATTTGGGGGAAGGAAACTGACTGACTAAGACAGACCAAGACAGACCAAGACACAGATTTTTAAAACAAATGTAACCCTTTAAGGGCAAAAAAAAAATACAGACAGTACAAATGCACTGCTGTAACAGATCTTGCAGGGTAGGGGTTAAAACTGATTTTTTATTCACTTTAGATACTGTATAAAGCTCTGGAACACTTATGCTGCAACAAACTATCACAATCTCTGTCTCTCTCCCATCACAAAATGCTACAGAGGAGAGAGGGGCAGAGATCACTGTCAAAGTGAGTGTTTGTAACACCCACTTTGACAGCAGCCAATTGTGAGCGATCACGGATCGCTCACACGCCGCAATTGGCTGTTACTATCTACCTGGGATGTCTGGCAGATAGTCACAGCGTTATACCGGCGGGAGCGATCTTTGATCGCTTCCCGCAGCCGTTTTACACTATGATGGTTCAGGACCGTCAGCGGTCCAAACGCAAGTTTTACTGAACCGTCAGCTGTCTTGAAGGGATTAAGTCTCACGGAATGTAAAAGTTTTATTTAAAAACACCTCAGCTAGGCTAAAAATAATGGGGGTTTTAGTTATAGTATATGATCATACACAATGTCATGTAGTTACATTGGTTTGAGAACCCTCAATTTGAAATATCAACTTTATTCAGGCGAATAAAGGAGGTCATGAAGAAAGCAAGGTCTTGTTCACTGATCTTCATGGAAGTACATCACTGTCATTACCAATCTTTGTTAACATACCAATATATACATTTTAATAATAATCTGCAGAAGTTAAAAGACTAGTCTTCTAGTCTTTCATAGAACTTGCATATATCACTGATATACTGTGAATATTACATAGGTTTTCTCAAACTGTATGTAGCAGACAAGCTGGACATGTGATATGATAACAACACAGTTAAATAAAAGATGTGAAATCAGATTCCTTCAGAAATGTGTACGTTGAGCTTTAACTGAAGAAAAAGTTCATGAAAGTCTCATCACTGCTTAGAAGGTCATATGTGGTAAAGTAGAAGACATGGATCTGCTGCCCTGTAAACAGAGCACAGTTCTGGGGATTAAAAAAACAATGAATACCTACACAGTAGTAGTATGAGAATAAACAAAACACAATGCATGATAGACAACCAATAAGCACGCAATAAATGTAATGCGTCACTTTTATTTGCAGCTGTACTCTTTACTGCCAAATAATGAGAACACTTAAAGGGACACTCCAGGCACCTAGACCACTTCTGCCCATTGGAGTGGTCTGGGTGCCAAATCCCACTACCCTTAACCCTGCAGCTGTAAATATTGCAGTTTTCATAAACTGCAATAATTACATTGCAGGGTTAACTCCTCCTCTAGTGGCTGTCTACTAGACAGCCACTAGAGGGCACTTCCTGGTTTCTAGCACAGGTGCTAGAGCGTCGCTGGATGTCCTCACGCTGTATGAGGACCTCCAGCGTCGCTCAATTCCCCATAGGAGAGCATTGAAAGCATTTTTAATGCTTTCCTATGGAGAGGTCTAATGCGCGCGCATGGCATTGCCGCGCATGCGCATTAAGTCTCCCCCATCTGCGGCCGCGCAAGCGCAATCGGTCTCCCCCGGTGGGGGAGGAGTGTCACCTTTAAGGTTCCACTCCTAGACATGTGCAACAAGTCATACACAAGATACCTAACCATGAGGAGCATTATGCTCTTCTTGCTAAGTTATTGGGCAGAACATATTATTGGTAGCTAATCCAACTTGACACCCAAAGATTGTTTGGCTATTGAGTCTTAAGGACCTTATGAAAAAGAACATTAACACCAATTGCCACATGTGGGATTTTGGTATCATGCTCTAAACCAGATGTAGACAATCTTTGGCATTCCAGATGCTTTAGACTACATCTTGTAATGAACTTACCTGATTCTGGCCCCAGCCCTGCTCCCTTCGTCGGGTGGCGCGAGCCAAATGCTTTGCACAGTTGCGATGCTTCCCTCCTCAGGTCGTGCAGCCCCAATGCTTGTATGACTTCATGTATTTCTAGTCTCCTAATCCACCTTGTTTCTGATTTTGATTATTTCTGCTATCTTGGCCCGGCTTGTTATTGTCTTTATCCATACTTTTAATATACTGACCATGCCTATTTCTGACTTTATCTTTATCTTTTTAACATTAAGTCTGGCCACTTTAAGGCCCAGTAGTATGTCTATCTAGTACCTCTGTTTGTGGAATTCACCATTCCTGTAAGTTGGGGTATGACCCTGTGATACATCTCCCATAATGCTTTTACAACCATAATGCTGGCAAAGCATCATGGAAGATGTAGTCCAAAATATCTGGAGTGCTGAAGGCTGCATACCCCTGCTCCAGACATTGTGCACTATGTTTGATTAATCACATATGTTATTTAAAGTGCTATATTTGTATGTATTTAATAACACACAATAATATATATATATATATATATATATATATATATATATAAATGTATTTATTTATTTTTTAACGATATTTTGCTGGATTTCCCAAGATTGCTATTTCTTATGCATTGTGATGTAGACTTGTCAATTATCATGATTATTTTCCATATCTGGTCCTATACCATCCTACATGATGTACAAGTTACATGTGTCCTGGTCAACATTTGTTTTTACACTTGTAAATTAGCTTTAAAATGTCTGTAAATAGGAATCATAACTCAGTTTCCAATACTATTATTAATTATGTACAATAATAATAATAATAAAAATAATAATAATAATATCTAAAGAATAAAGAAGGTGCTATATAACAAAGTTAAGTTCCTCAAGTAAAGTATTAGTGCTAATGATATATTTTTCATAACCTAATTAGATGTATATTCTCTTTCGGATGTTGAGTTTACTACGTAGTGATTGTAACCATTCTAGTGGAATGGCAGACAACATCACAATCCCTCAATGTTTCGCAACAGTTTCAAACAAGATTGACAGGCTTTGTCATTGAACCCTGTTCTTGCCAACAACCTGGAATAGTACAAGAAAGTAAGTTAAAATTCTACATAAAACATCTAGAGTACATGGATAATTTGACTACATTGTTGTGTTAACATTCTAAAATATATTATAAAGCACAGTATACAGCATGCATAGTAAAACAAAGGATGGTAAAGCTTTTTAAGCCAGTTTTAAAACACATTTATCAAACTGTTTCATAAAATACATGAAGTACATCCTTACCTTTTGTGCCACTTTACCCTACTCCTTCTAGAATGTAAGCTCATTTGAGCATGACCCTCAACATCATCTGTTCCTGTGCGCCCAGCTCGTCTTGCTGCAAATACTTAGCTGTTATTCCACCTTTTGTATAGCATTGTGGACTTTGTTGGCACTTTATAAATAATATTAAGAAGAATAATAACGTAGGATGCATTTCACACACATAATTTTGCTGGAACAGCACTCTAATTATAGAAAAGTGTATGGATCATGATCACGAACAATTACTTGGCATATGATTCCTCCTCGTCATCATGAGATTTGTTTGTTTGTTGATAGGTTTTCTGTCTCATGCTACTTACTAATATTGGTGCACATCAACTTGACACTTTGCCTTTTCCTTTTCATATTATTTTTTGCAGATTTTCAGTTTTATTACACTACTTTTCCTATTCATTCTCCACACCACCAAAGGGAAATGATAGATATAACCATCCAAAGTGTGAGAAAAACAGCACAAGATGAAACAGTACAGAAACGTTTACACTATGACAAAGCTCATAACTGGGATAAGAAAAAACGAAATCATAGAATCAATAACCAAAGTAGAAGTGCAATTAAAAGAAATGAATTTTTTTTAGTGATTGTATGGTGATTTTGTTTGTCAACAAAATATATTATTTTTGTTAATGTCTAATTAAAGGTAACTCAAAAACATATAAAAAAAAAAATAGGTAATATTCTGGGGTAAAATGCCAAACAATGAGCAACCACCGTAGAAACCTATAGAAAGTTGCTTAACATTTAGTATTTTGCAACATTTTTTTTTTCTTGTCTGACCCTTGTTCTGACCCTACTCCAGTAGGCTGTTACCCAATGACAGCTAAAGAAGACAGGACAATATGCAGGATCTGACAGCCCACAGAACACGGGTGGACACAGAAATCCTGTTAGAGAAGACTAAGCATGTCTGGGAGGTCTATAATCAAGAGAATGAGACAAGATTAGATTTATTTTTAATTTAACAAAAATTGTGGGATTGCCATCCTATAGAGCATCCTCTGCAGCTACCTCATTATATTAAGAAATAAAGCATTGAGAACAAAACAAAAAATGTCGAGGAAAATAATGAAGTGAATAATAAAGTATGATATAGATATCTATATATCTATATCTATATCATACTTTATTATTCACTTATTTTATATATATATATATAAATAATATATATGTAATATATATATATATATATGTATATATATATATATATGTGTAATCTCCAGTAATTTTATGTAATTGTCCTTTAACTTAATTTAAAAATTATCAACATTAGAAGAACTGTAAAGAGAAGTTATGCTCTAAACAGCTGTAGCAGTTAACCATTCTGTTTCTCAAAATAGGTTTAATATATAATGCAAGGTGTTCAGGGCTAGATCTTCAAGGAATTCTTGCACTGATTAATGTTAATACATTTATTGAAATTGATATCTTATAACACACCCCTTTAACGTACAGCACTTATTCATATTATCACTATTAAAACTCCATCTGGCAAAACCATATGTTACCATGCAAGAAAAGCATTAACTAAACTGTATATGTTTTTGGATAGATAGCTCCATATTAAAGCTCACATAAACAAAACTCCTTGTATTTTCAAGATCAGTGGTAATTTATTTATCAGTGTGTTAAGTAGTTTGCTATTAGAAGAAATTGTATTGGGAGATGATGCAAACTTTTATTTTTTTAAAACATATTTTTAAAATATCAAAATAATACAGGTGGTTATGGAGTAAAAGTAATGGATGAATTTAAAGGGACACTCCAGGCACCCAGACCACTTTTGCCCATTGGAGTGGTCTGGGTGCAACTCCCACTACCCTTAACCCTGCAAGTGGAATTATTGCAGTTTTCATGAACTGCAATAATTACCTTGCAGGGTTAACTCCTCCTCTAGTGGCTGTCTACTAGACAGCCACTAGAGGGCACTTCCGGGATTCTATAACGTTGCTGGACGTCCTCACGCTGTGTGAGGACCTCCAGCGTCGTTAAATCCCTATAGGAAAACATTGAAAGCAATGCTTTTCTATGTAGAGGTCTAATGAGTGTGCGTGGCATTGGCGCGCATGCGCATTAGGTCTCCCCCGCCGGATGACGTGGTGATGGGGAAGAGCGTGGGCGGACCCAGAAGCAGCGCCAAAGGACATTGGCGCTGCCTCAGGTACGTCACTGAAGGAGTTTTGACCCCTTCAGCAACTGGGGATGGGAGGTGGGAGGGATACACCACAAATGGAAAAAAATGCATAATAAAATGCATGTGTGATTTCATTTGGGTATATCTACTAAACAATGACTTTTTTATTTGACACTGTCTTCTTTGTTTTTTTACTCATAATTACATTTTAGAGACTATATCAGTATTAGCTTTTTGGGTGCAGTACTCTAGATGACAATTAGCTATCTTTTCCCCAATTTTGACTTAAAGTGCCTCATGCTGCAAAACATCTGTTCGCAGTTTGTTTGTGCTTCCCAATAGGAATAGGAATGCCACATGCATTCTTAAGGTGAAAACTTGTGCCTTTTTATACAAATTCTGGTAGAATTCTAAGAGAAGCCATTCATTAAATTAGATTTTCTCATTGATGGTCATTGATTATAATTTGAAAGTCCCTTGGGTCTCCATTACATTCACAGAAAAGTGGTTAGTTAGAAAGTCCAGGGTCCGTTTAGGGTCCTTTCTTAAGTGGTGCCACCCCTGAGTGAGGTTACTAAAATGATTTTCATCTGCATTTGATGGATATGTTCGCATGTCACATTAAAGTATCCATCTGGCCACAAATCCCTGCCAGTTAATGCTATCATAGTTTCTTGGAAAGCAATAATAAACAACATATAGTGTGTACTGTATAATAAAATTCAAAGGCATTCAGTGTAGGATAAAACTCACATATTACAGACCCATGCCAGGCTCTGTATATTGTGCTCAAAGGTGCCTAAAAAACAGAAGTGAAGAATTAAGTAAAACAGGAAGCCACCTAAATGTGCCTAAAAGACAGAGCTGAAGGTCTAGAATAGGTGGCCAAATATCACAGACGGCAAAAGCAACAGTGGTAAAAGTAGTAACAATTTTTTAAACACTAATCAATAAAATATAATACAAGAACTATGCAACATCAGGTCCTTAATGTTATAATACCAAACAGTCCTCTTGTAATGCAGATGCATTTCAACTCTAAACGTATTTTCTTCAGTGAATAAAATCATGTTCCACTTGCTGCTTTTTAAATACCCCACTTCTGGGTTTGCCGATCACATGAGCGGATTTTTGGTTGTTCCGGCATCTGTACCGGTCGGTGAGACTTGTACGTAATTTCCTTTGCAGCATCTGCTTTCTGCTTTCTGCCATCCGGTTGTGGCTTTTTTACAAGCCATAACAAGATGAAAAAAATATAAAAACATAAAAAACACAAAAATATGTAAAATATAAACAGCAAAATACCACCTATATACATATTCATGTAACTCAAAAGAACCTGTAGAAATAAAATTAAGATACATGTATATTAAGAATAAAAACCCAGATATCTAAAAAAAATAAAATGAAGTAAAATAAAATAAAATTGGAGTGTGTGAAAAATAAATTGTAAAAAGTGGACTAGCTCAAAATCTAAATTGAATCCATTTGGGGATACGGTGTCTATCTCAAATATCCACCTACTTCCTGTTTTACTTAATTCTTCACTTCTTTTTTAGGCACCTTTGAGCACAATATACAGAGCCTGGCACGACTCTGTAATATGTGAGTGTTATCATACACTGAATGCCTTTGACTTTTATTATACAGTACACACTATGTGTTGTTTTATTATTGTTTTTGTAGATTCTATATATGAAAACTGTAAGTGAGATTATATTCATAAGTATAACCATTTTTATACATAATTTTTATTGTATTTAAAAGGTGTATATACTTGGTGTGTTCACACACTGTTTGTATTTTTCTGTTCACTATTTGAGGGTGTTGGGGAACACCACTTCACCTAATACAGTGCAATTATACTGGAAGCGCCACTCACTTGCTCTTATTACCACTTTTAGCTTGATGTATAAAAGTTAGCCTGTGAGCCAAACTAGTAAATCACATTGTGTTTATTTATTTTTTACTTTTGAGCAGAACTCATTATTACCACTAGTTATATTGGTTAATAATAGTATTTACTCCACCTAGTAAATCAAGACCATTTTATTACGAGTCCCCAGTCCATTTATGACAAGCTGAACAAATATAAAAACACAAATCAACAATTGCAATATTTTGCCAATGTCAAGCTATTAGCTCAAATGACTTTAGCATATTTAATATTTTTACTATATTGGTGATTGTGTTTTATTATTTTGTGGGTGTTTGCATTTTCATTGGTTGCAATCCATTGCAGAATGTGAGAATTAGTTAATAAAGTAGATAATCAGAAGCAAAAAGATGTTGGTTAAGTCAGATAAATTTGAATATTGACCTTCATTTCATCATTTTAAATTCTCCCATGGAATTCTATTATTTCAGAATTCACATATATACAAAAAAGGCTGACACTGTATGCAATTATATTAAAATATTTGCTAATATATCTGTTCAATTGTGTTTTCTTGATTTCAACCCAGATTGTGTTCTATGCATATGAATAAGAGTCCTCCCTTGCTGAGTGACCCATGTTGTCTCACCTCATGTCAAAATCTTTTTTCATAAGTCCAGCATTGTATGATTGATGGGGTGAAAGGTTAGACATCTTCTCATGAGATTCAAAATATCTCAGCTGTATTAAAGAAACAAATCTAAAACATGAATTGTGTAAGATTGATCTGTTACAAAGCCAAGGGTATATTTATAGTAACTGGAATTCCAGACCACATCAATTACATTTACAATTTAAATGCAACACTGCTCAATGCACCATGAAAATGAGAAATAAAACCCATAATACATACACTAATTTTGCACATCTTTTGGTGAAAACATGATTTTTCATCAAATTATGCATTTCATATTTGCAATCCCTTATAATGTGTTTTCTGGACACATATAATATATACATTTTTGTTATAACATGATTTGCAGATATGCTAGCGATCTCACTTGCAGCCCAGTTTAGAAAATGTCACAATTCTCAGATTTAACACTAAAGTAGAGTATTTATTTTTTTGCAGGGAAAAGGACATTTAAGTTTAAATTCATTTTCAATAAATCGTAATATCCATGAGAAGAATGTGTGTTTCCATGACGTTTTCCAATAGTTCCAATAGTAATCCCATCATACATTTAGAAGAAGATTTTGTGTCCAATATAATATTAAAACTGATAAGAATGTCCCTATGTGCTACATTCCTGCTGTAAGCAAAATTCATGCATTTCTTGCAGTTCCAACGTGGACATTGCATACACAAAGCAAAATACAAAGAAAATAAATCAAAGTTGCATGTATTGCACATGAGTAATGTATTTACAAGTTTAAATACTGATCAATATCCATGATATCTGTATGTATAGATTTTAAAAAGCATGCAAAATAAGTTTTACATAAAAATTTCACACAGACCTAAATGACTCTTTTGGAAATACGTTTGAAAAGGTGTATGTTGAAAACAGACAAGAGGTAAATCTAAAAGATGAGTGTCTCAGTTGTATTACTTTTTATATATACTCATTATAAATTAGGTATATATTGAATAGATAGATGGATGTGTGTAAGATGAATGATAAAATATGGTCCAAGATGTAACTGAAAACAATTAGAAGTTAAAAAAAAAACACTACATTGAACAAAAATATGAAAAAGTTTTTTGTAATGTGAGTTCCGCTAGAATGGCATTACACATAAAACATAAGTGACATAAGCAAGAATTGTGCTTATAACATATATATATATTAAGATTATGAAAATCTGTATTGTATGATAATTCAGAAATATTTTTTTATTAGTACACAGTACAGCATCAAAATTATTGGGAACAGCAATTTACATCTTTTATAGGACAACACTATATTTTAGAAGATAAAATTTCAAGTCTGAAAATTGAACCTGTTTTCAGGCATTATGAATTTTTTTTTCTTCATATGGTAAATTAGGGGTTATGATCAAAACCAATAACAATTAAGAAGGCAAGGTGTTGCATTGTGCGCCTCAATAAAATGTCCAGAAGGTATATGTCTAGTTACACCATTTGTAATACTAATCGTGTACTCTCTAAATTATTGCTTTAGGCACTTGTTCATGAGGTATGTACCTTGTAATTTAAAGTGAAACCGAGGTAAATAGATAATGTAGTTGGTGACTTCACAATTTAAATATAATAATGCACATAAAATATTTGCTTATTTCTCTAAAAACAGATGATAGAATTGTTTATTAGTGATAAAAGGAATTTTAAAAATAATGTAATTATGATCTGTCTTATTTTTCAAGTTGTCCCTTTTGTCTTGTGTGTTTTCATAGCTCATGCTGATGAACTGCATTCAGCATGTGATAATCCAATAAGAGCTTTGATTTTGGCTGGATATTAATGCTCTTTATATCTAATCACTTTAAACTATTATGTCTCTTTTGTAGTCTGTTACTGTTACTGATTATTTTCTTTTATGTATTCATATTTAATTTTGTCCTAGGTTATTTTTATGAGTCTAATTTAAATATATTTTTTAACTGTCATATGCTAGTTAGACCTCTGGATGTCCATACAGTATCACATTCTTGGTAGTGTTGTCAGGATCAGATGTAAAAAAAGAAAAAGAAAACAGAGAATATTTACTGGGAGACAAGACAGTCGGTCTAACTCCCCAGCGGCAGCTTACTTTACCGAGAGAGGAGACAACCCAGCGGCAGTGTGCATCACAGGGAGAGGAGAATATCGGCCTCTCTCCCCAGCGACAGCTAGAGACACCTTGGGAGGATACAGTCGTTCCCCCTCCCCAACCACAGGGAAAGATACAGGTAGTGAAGACAGTCGGTCCTACCCATCAGCAACTGGGGCTGTCATCCTTAGACATGCCCCCTGACATCTTCCCAGCAGAAGCGCTGGCACCTGGGCAGAGTGCAGTTGGCCTCTGCCCACCAAGTACCAATAACTCCATGCCTTGGTGTACAAAGGAGACCAGGAGTACCAGATGCCCACTTGATCGCGGGAGACATACAGAACAGAGATGGGCTACAGAAGTCACCAGGTCCAGTATTTGCTTGTGGATGGGCTACTCGACTAACTCAGGTACTGACCGACAGGAGGTCAGGTACCTGGTTAGTCTCCCCTTGGGAGGGAAGATATGTCATGAAAGTAACCTCGTCACTGTTTTTTGGAGGGGCCTGTTTGCTTGCCTCCTACCCTGTGAGTATGGCCCCTGTAATATACCATGCCAATACACTTTAAAAGGCTCCATTCATGTAATGTAAGTACTTTTGTGCTCCACAAAGAGAGACCGACCGTTGGCCCTAATTCCCTGGAACTGTTTTGGGCATGAGGCCATGCTTGTAGAGACTTCCATGAAACTTTTGAACCCCTGCTCTGATCTGGGTGATTTTTACATGGGTGTGTCACAGACTGTGTGTTTGTTCTGATTGGTTTGTGTCCTTTGTGTTCCTGTGACCCATCAGGTCCAGGGGGTGTTCCTCTGGCCTGGAGAATTGTATAAAAGCCAACCTGAACCATTAAAGATCAGATCATCTTGCACCTTCATGAAGTTTCGGCTCATGTTTGGGGGATTGGAGAACTACACTCTGGGGAATTGCTATAATCACTATACTCCCCTGAGTATAATCACTAAGCTCTTGTAAGAGCTTGTTCCTGCTACGCTCTCTGGACTAAGAGAGGTCTACCCACTGGAAGCTGGATCCTGGTCATGGGTCCAGGGTGGGTAGGAGAGGGTGAGATCCCAAACAAGTTGCGGTGGTTCGTGGGGTTTGCAGTAGTTATGGTGTTCCAACGCAGGCGGTCCATCACAGGGAGTTAGGGTCAAGGTTGGGCTTTTTTAGAATTGGGGTTACAGTTGCATGTTTGAAGGGTGATGGAAAAATGCCAAAGGAGAGGAAGAGATTGAGAATTTTAGTGAGAGGCAAAGCAAGAGAAGGAGACAGAGTACAGATGAGATGTGAGGGAATAGGATCAAGGGAGCAGGTGGTTGGGCATGAGGACCGTAGAAGATCAGAAACCTCTTCCACCGTCGCTGGTGCGAATGAGCATAAAACAGCAGATGGAGTGAGGTTGAGTGAAGTATTGTAAGGGGAAGGAGAGAGATGAGCGATCTCATCTCTGATTGTAGAGATCTTGTCAGTGAAGTGAGTTGCAAAGTTTGTGGCGGTTAAGTCGGTAGGAGGAGGAGCAAATGGTTGAAGAAGAGAGTTAAAAGTGTGGAATAGTTGTTTGGGTTCGTGGGAGAGTGTGGTTATGAGGGTATTGAAGTAATTTACTTTTGCAGAGGAAAGAGTCAAGCTGTAAGAGCGCAGCATACGTTTGTAGTGGAGAAAGTCAGATGTGGAGTGAGACATTCTCCAGCAGTGTTCAGCAGTTCTGGAGCATTTTTGGAGGTATTGAGTCAGCTTGGTGTGCCAAGGTGAGATCAAGAGTGTTTGTGTTGCTGAATTAGACCATTGCGTGAGGCCAAAGGAGGAGGTTACAGAGAGCAGCTGAGAGGCATTGGTGCAGTTGGGGTTGTTGATTGGGATATTGAGTATAAGGGAAGGCATGCTAGGGGAGAGGAAGTGAGGTAGCCAGGAAGAAAAGTGCTTAATAGATAGCCTAGGATGACTGGGGTGGTGAGGGGAGGTTAGGGAAAGGAGGGGTGGGCAGATGATAGCAATTCCTGGCAATTCCTAAAGGAGTGGGTTTAAATAGGAAGACAGTGTGAACTTCAAAGGAAGTAAAGAATAGGGCAGGGGAGATTGGTTGAAAGGTACATTGAGGGGAGAAAATGATGCATACACCATCCCTTTACAATTGTTGGGTCTGGGAGTATGGGTGAATTGTAGCCCACTAAAACATAAAGTAAAGGAGTAGCACTATCAAAGGAGGAAAGCCAGGTCCCTGTGAGTGCTAGTAGTGTGAGTGAGTTTGAGATGAAAAGGTTGTGTACGGCTGTTGATTTCAGATTGCTGCAGATGGAGCGGGTGTTCCAGAGAACACACTGAATGTTGGCAAATGAGGGTAAAGGGCAGGGTATTTTGATAAGGTTTGTGTGGTTTCTGGTTGTCTTAGTGTGTGCAGAGGAGGTGAAGGGCCCTGGATTGGAAGAGACATCACCAGCTGCTAGAGGAAGGAGAGATAGTGACAGGAGGTGTGAGTTGGTTTTATGTGCTTGGAGTCTAGGATGAGATCAATTGTGGGTAGGAGAGAGGAAGCAGAAAAAAGAGTGCAGGGCATGAGTTAAGAGAAGAGGTGAGGGTAGCAGAGAGGGGGAAATGTAAAGATAATTGGGAGGATGAGGAAAGTGAGGGTAATTAGAGATTTTGATACTGAGGGAGAAAAATGAAATGAAGAGGAGGAGAAAAAATAAAAATAGAGCTTTATGGTCACAACCATCAACGTTATGTTTGGAGAGGGGTGTATAGTGCAAATAATACTATCCCCACTGTGAATCATGGTGGTGGCTCACTGATGTTTTGGGGGAGGTGAGCTCTAAAGGCACAAGGAATCTTGTGAAAATTGATGGCAAGATTTTATATACAAAATCTTTGACAGTATGTATTGATATTCACACGAACAAAAATATGTTTTTGCAACATCTGTTGATGTAAAAATAAAGAATTTTAAAAAAATGATTGCAAGATGAATACAGCATGTTATCAGAAAATACTGGCAGACAATTTGCATTCTTCTGCACGAAGGCTGCGCATAGGACGCTCTTGAACTTTCCAGCATGACAATGACCCTAAGCACGAGGCCAATTTGACCCTCCAGTGGTTACAGCAGAAAAAGGTGAAGGTTCTGTAGTGGCCATCCCAGTCTCCTGACCTTAATATCATTGAGCCATTCTAGGGAGATCTCAAATATGCAGTTCATGCAAGACAACCAAAGACTTAGTTTTAAAATTAGTTTTGCCTGCTCACTCATCTTCTCTTTAAAAATGATACCTATATTCCCAATTCTCCAAGGGTATGCAAACTTTTGAGCACAACTATATGATTATTGCAATGAGCATACCTGGTGGCAATTGCAGTTCAGTTCTTCACAGGAATTAGACATGAAGTGTCTTGTCTTTGTTAATAACGTTAACAGTTTCTTACAGAGCATATAAAGTTTTATGCCAGCTACTGAGGAACAGAAGCTATTTTAGTTTCAGTTGTAGACAAGTAATGCTCTTCTATTTTGCCTATAAATACACCTATGTCTGTAGGTCTATTTAATAAAAATGTCAAATGTAAATACATAATGTAATCTTAGTTTATCACAGTGAGAAGCACGGAAGCGCCTCTAGCGGCTGTCAGTGAGACAGCCACTAGAGGCTGGATTAACCCATATGTAAACATAGCAGTTTCTCTAAAACTGCTATGTTTACAGCAGGCAGGGTTAACCCTAGATGGACCTGACATCCAGACCACTTCATTGGGCTGAAGTGGTCTGGGTGCCTATAGTGGTCCTTTAAATTTGAATTTCACTTTGAATTCACCTTGAATTTTCACTTTAGTAAATTTCTCTGTAAGACTTCAAAGCTGAGCTGTGATATAGGGGTTAAAGTGACATGAGGCCAATAGTACACAGGTCTAATTATGGTAAGGAAAAAAAAGAATATCATTCTTCCAGAGGATTGTAATTATTCTGTATAATGATCAAAAAATGAGAGAAAAATAGAAATAGAAAAACAAACAAACAGGGCAGTATATGGAAATAGAAGAGGGAGAGTAAAAAAAAATGACAGTTTAAGAATGCGTGTTTTCACATTAAAGGACCACTCCACAGTTTAGTAGATATTCCCCCAATGAATAAATACATTTATTTTTTTATGTATGTATTCACTGGGGCACAGTCTAAAACAGCTAGCACAAGCTGCAGTTCTCATGACGGCAGCCTTTGTAAGCCCTCCCCTATTTCACAGGAAGTGACTATCATAGATAATCCTCTGTTCTAAGCTATTTCAGGTGCCTCTCCTCCCTCCAATCCCACCATGTGTCTCATTCCCCTCCCCCCCCGCTCCCTGTGTGAAAGCCCTTTCCGATCCCTGTGCCAAAGCCCTTTCCCCTCCCCTCCCCTCCCCTCCCAGTGTCAAAGCCTCCCGCCCCTCCCTGTGTCAAAGCCCTTTTCCATCCCCTCCCTGTGTCAAAGTCTCCCTCCCCTCCTCTCCCTGTTGCAAATACTCCCCCTCCCTGTCCCTATGGCAAATTTTCCCTCACTCCTCCCCTGCCTCTGGCAAAGCCTACCGCCTCTCCTGTTCTCCCTGTGGCAAATCCCTCCTCTCCCTGTGGAAGAGTCCCCCTCACCTCCCTGTGGCAAAGTCTCCCTTGCCTCCTGACTTTATAGTTGCTGATCTGTGGGTAGAGAATCTTTAGTTTCCTCTGCCCGGACTGACAGGAAGTGAGGACACTTCCTGTCAGTCTGGGCAGAGGAAACTAAAGATCCTCTATCCACGGATCAGCAACTACAAGGTCAGCAGGCAGGGAAGGGGAGGGGGATTTCCACAGGGACAAGACACAGGACAGACGCTGCAAGAACTGACAGGCAGGAATGGAGTGCTTCTCCTCCTGCCTGTCACCAGGCGATTGCACCCAAGCAGTTCTTGTAGCCAATATTGTAAGGTAGACACACTTTATTAGAATGTGCCTGCTACTTCCATTAGTTAAGTGGAGCTAAAGTAAGTAGGAAGTGAATCTCCCCAGCTGTTTGCTTGACTGCTGGGGAGGCGTTTCTATTTCCAGATATAAAAGTACTAATTTCACAATGAAACTGGCACTTTTATAAATGGGGATTTTAAAGGGATACTCCACAGCAATATAGCACTTCAGCAAGCAATGGGTGTGGAATGCTTCTTTAAAGAATCCCCTTTTATATCTGAAAATAGAAACGCCATTAGCTCAGTGTTTGATTGACAGCTGGGGAGATTCACTTCCTACTTCCTTTAGCTCCACTGAGCTAATGGAAGTAGCAGGCATGCATGAAGACACATACACAATTCAACTTTGAATTCTCATATGGTCATTCACTTAGATGAAAATTCAAAGTGTACTTGCAGTGCATTTTAAATTTAAGGTCTTAATAGCCAAAAAGGAAAAATTATCTTATTTAGCTAAACTTCCAATTCAGTTAATTTGGCCTAAAATGTGAAACTCACTTTCAATTCTCGCTTTAGTAAATACCTGTTTGTGTCATTTTGCTAAATAATGCCTTAGACTTGAGAAAGGGAAGCTCTCCCGAACGTTTGCTGGTCCAAACCTCTAAGTCTGATAAAAAAAGGAATAACAAGATACTAGTTTTGTCTTTTATTTTAAATCTGTATACTGAAACGTAAATAATATAAATAAAATTTTACATTTATTGTCTAGGGCATCTTTTTGTGCTGTACAGAAATAAAGTATTTGTTTCACACAGGATAGACTTATTGGCCAAAGGATTTAATTTTAATATTAAGATTAGTTGTGCTCTACCCTTGTAAACAAGTTGTCATACTTTATGTAATAATGTGCCATGTTTAGTACATTACCCTGTCCAGTGGTGTATCCTGGTTTTGTGCTGCCCTAGGCAGGACAAAACTCAGGAACCCCCCCCCCCCCGCGCCCCACCCTGCCCACCAACCCCACCTTTCCCCCCTGCCCCGTCTTCTAAATACACACACACACATTCACTGACAGATACGCATACACTAGCTAACAGACATACACACTCACTAACAGACACACTAACACACACATACACACACTAACAGACAAACACACACTAACATACACACTCACACTAACAGACACACACACTAACAGACAAACACACACTCACTAAGAGTCACACACACACTCACTAACAGACACACACAGTCACACTCACACTAACAGACACACACACTCACTCAAAGACACACACTAACTGACACACACAGACACACACTAACAGACAGACACACACACACTAACAGATACACACACTCACTCACAGACACACACTAACTGACACACACAGACACACACTAACAGACACACACTCACTCACTCACTAACAGACACACTCACACACTAACAGACACTAACAGACACACACAGACACACACAGACACACGGTGATGTCATATTCTGGCTCCCGGCATCACTCTGCAACGCGTGAGGGATCTGAGAAGAGAGCTCAGGGGAAAGTGCTCCCTCGCCAGCACCGCCCACCCACCCGGCTTGTCAGTTAGCCACAAGGCTAACAAGACATTTGCCTTGGCATTTGGGGGTGTTTTTTTTTCTGCCCCCTGGAAAATGCCATCCAAGGCAAATGCCTTGTTTGTCTCGCGCCTAATACGTCCCTGACCCTGTCCTTCTGGAATCTTTTTAAAGAGCACTTCGTATTTGAATGTGGTTAGAAATGCTCCTTCTTCACTTTCATGAATCCTTCTTTCTAATCTATATTTCTTTCACAAATATCACCTTGTTTGTTTCACTGTACAAATATGTAATATTTCTTTGGTAATTAAGTTATTTTGGAATTTATATATAATAATTTAAGACAAATCTTGTTGTAAATTAATTACCTGAACTTTTGCTTTAGCAATGTCAACCATTTACGTTGACCTTATTTGCTTGCATGACAGTTAGGTATAAAATCAGCACCCAACTCACCAGCTTAGCTTGAAAGAGTTTGCTGTGGTTAACTGTGCCTTTAACATATAGCTCACATTTCATGTAGTGGCAGTGTATTATGTATAGGATTCGATAAACTTGCAAGTTAAAGTGAAGTAGTCCTTAAAAAGAGACAATGTAAGCAATTTAGATTCAAATTTACTGTACACAACAGTAACAAAAAGAAAAGTGTTAGACATCTGCAATTTTTTTATAATTACATATAATGACTGATACAAACTATTAAATAAAACTTTACCTGTAACTATTTTTTATTTCATTTGTATAATCCTGATCAGGGCCAGTCTGACTGCTTGGTGGATGAGGCAGCCGCCCTTGGCAAACCGGCCAGATGGACACAGTCTATTGGAGACCAGCAGGAGGGGAGCACACCACACACTAGCCCCCTTCCTGCTGGTCACAGCATGGGCATGGCTGAGCCACGGACCACAGTAGGGGAGCTTCTGTAACCTCTACCCGGTCTGACTAGAAGTGCTCTACCCTTCTGAACATGTTATCCGGCTGAATGTAAGACTGTGCTATGTTTAGTACATAACCCTTTCCTTCTGGAATTTTTTTAAAGTATTTAAAAAGTTTATTAAAAGTATCCTTTGTATTTGAATGAGGTTAGAAATTCTCCATCTTCACTTTCACCAATCCTTCTTCCAAATTTATATTTCTTTCATACATATCACGTACACTGTATTGCTCCTACTATTACATAGTTTCAAAGAAGTCCTGAGTCAAATGTGTTCTAAAATTCATTGTCACAGGGCTGTAAATATGGTCCCCATTAGTAAACAATAGTTTGCAGATGAGTCAAGTTCTCTGGAGAGGAGTCACGGTTATGTGATTGCGACTGCGCAATGTCACATCTGGTCAGAACAGTTCACCAGTCCAGAGTCTAATTGTTTATTCAGATCATGTGATTTTTCTTCTTTTTAATATAGCCATGAAGAAATAGACAGAGGTATTCCTTGATGGACGTGAGCAAAATGAGCAGAGACACTATGCTTTAAAAACATTTTCGAATGTTCCGGACATGTTCTGCAATTCTAATCTTTAGTGCCCTTGTCGTCATTCCTACATATAGGAGTACACAATGGTACCAAAGTAAATAGATACCATTGGATGTGCTATAAGTTCATTATTACTGTTGTCACTGGGCTATAAATAGGGTCCTCATAAGTCCACAATAGTTTGCAGATGAGTCAAATTCCAGGTAGTGGAATCACGGTCATGAGATCGGGACCGTGCAATGTCACTTCTGGTCTGAAGAGTTCACCAGTCCAAAGTCTACTTCGCTGTTTATCCTGGTCATGGGATTTTACCACAGCCGTAAATCAACTTATAAAAGACATATTTACATATGGGCTTGTGGGACTCTATGGCCTGTCAAATAGTCATATTGGGATATCTTAATTTTCTCCTTTACATGGTTACAGTTCTTTGGTACTTGCTCTGCCTCCATTGGCCATCCTAAATTAATGGGACACCTTCTTTACCAGAACAACTACAAGGAGCTGCGGCAGAGGCATAGGAGGAGGAGGAGAATGAGACATGACACAAGGGCAAGACTTACAACTCAGGGAAAACCACCCCACCGGAGGTAACTCCAATCTTTAATTTGTCCCAGAGAACCCTCTGCCCACAAGAGATTGAAATACTCAGCCGTAGTCTCTCCTTCGTACCCACAGTAATACCTAACCAATTCAAATGGAACACCAACTTTTTAATTTTGGTAGACACATTAGAACATTTTTCAACAATTCTGAAAAATCCACCTCTACTACTAAAGACCAGGATGGATCTACACGTTTCAAAACTAAATCTTCGTTTGATCCTTATACAAACAAAGCATCAATTAAAACATATCTCTCTACAGTTAACCATCCAACACTGGAAGCCATCAGTGTAAATAGATGTAAACACAAGAACATCACTTCTCAGCAAGCCAAATGTATTAAGAATCTAGCCAATGATCACTCAATAGCCATTTGACCGGCGACAAGGGTGGAGGGATAGTCATCATGGACTATGTACAATATGCAGGTGAACTAAAACAGCAGCTACAGAACAACACCGTTTATCAACCACTACAAGGAGATCCTATGGATAAAATAAAGAAGAAAGTGGAGGCTATTCTCAAGATGGGAGCTGAATCTGGCTATATAGACAAGCAACTTAGCCAATATCTTTTGAAACATCATCCTCGTACGCTCATCATATACACACTTCCAAAGATCCACAAGGACTCCATTAGTCCACCAGGAAGGCCCATCGTCTCTGCGATTGATGGACTTCTGGAACCTATTGCCAAGTGGCTTGATTTTTTTATTCCAAGCTCCCATAGTCGAACTCAGTACATGTATAAAAGATACGCCTCATTACAAAATTGAAACAACTTGAAGTGAGGAGGGGAACTACAGTGCTTATCACCATGGATGTTTGTAGCCTGTATACGGTAATCCCACACAGACAAGGCATAGAGGCCATGAGAACACTCCTTACCTCTTCTTCAACTTATGAAAGACCACCTATAGAGTTCGTACTTGAACTACGCCTTCTTGTACTAAGTAATAATTACTTCAGATTTGCAAACAGATGGTACCTCCAAACATCTGGCTCATCTATGGGGGCAGCTATGGACGTGGAAATTTCTACTAATGAACAGGGGATAGCATATTGTCTTTACAAGAAATCAACGGATCGCAACACCATCTTACATAATACAAGCGCACATCCAGAGGCATTAAAAAGATCATAGCCTAAAGCTCAATTTTTGAGAGTGATCCATAACAACTCAGATGTAAATGTAATGGAAGAACAATTGGGGGACCTAATGGTGAGATTCCTTGAACATGGCTATCGACAAAATGACTTAGTTAGAGCACTAGAAGAGGCAAAGTCTGCCTGCTCTACTAAAGTTGATGAAGAAGCCCCAAGGTTAGTCTTTCCTATAACTTTTCATGACGCATCCCCAGCGATCTCTAAAATTATTAAGGAAAACTGGAAGAAGTTGACATGTGACGACACACTTCCCAAAGTGTTTAAAGAACCTCCCCTTATTAGCTATCAAAGAAATAAAAACCTAAGGGACCTATTGGTCCATATCGACCCAATAAAGATCTATGAAAAAAAATATTGAAATACAATGTAGGGGGAGTATTCGATGCCTGGGTTGCGTCACTTGTGGGCACATAACCCCATCCGCACTTTCCAGCACCCACACAAGAACAAGTCTTTTCAGATACGTCACACCATTACTTGTAAGACTGCCTATGTTATTTATAAACTGTCCTGCCCCTATGGACTCTCATATACCAGTAAAACCGAGACACCTTTATGTGAGAGGATCAAGGGCCACAGATCAAGCATTTGGGTTGCCTACCGAGATGGTACTTCTGATCAACCAGTAGCCAAGCACTTCCTCGCCCTTCAACATCCACTTTCAGCACTTAAGTTCGTGGCTATATATTACGTACCACCGCCAAAACGTAGTAGTGACAGAGGCAAACTTCTCCTAAATTGAGAGACATTTTGGATTTACATGTTAGATACCATAGCCCCTAAAGGACTCAATGAAATGATCTCATATCATTCATTCATATAAGTCACTTGTAGCAAGTGTTTTTAATTTTTTGATTTTAAATTCTTGCTTATTTAAGCTTTTTTGAATTGTTCTCCTGAACTAGTCTTTCAATTTTTGTTCTGACTATTATTGTTTTCTTATTCCTTAATATCTGTTAGTTTTCCTATTCCTATATATGTTCCTTCCTAGCCTGCCTCTGCTTTGCAAATTATATCTTCGTTCTGTACCATTAAGATGCCCTTTGCACTATGCACAGGTATATACTCAGATTTACATTTTATCTTTACACTTCATAGTTAAGGCACTTTAACTAAGATACTTAGGTAGTTTACAACTTTATATAAATTATTATGATACTTATTGTTTTCACCAATCAGCACGATTTGCACTTTACAGTTGGACTCACTGCACTTTATAAATTGTGGCTGCACTAGCACTTTTAACACTTGGACCCCATAGGCTCTTTGATTAGCCATGATTCACAATTTTATGCACTTTACACTCAGCATTTACAATGTTTGAGATTATACTTTTGGAATCTGCTCCTTTAAGAATGGAATGTAAGCAATACTTCTTACTTTCTTATGCACTCATTTTTGGGTCGGCTAAGATCCTTATATATACTCTTTATTAGTTAATCATCACATCATTGCACTCCTCTATAAACTTTACAGAGTTTTTGAAACTTAACATGTTTTGGCATCATGGGTTTACTTTCACTATTATTCGCTATAATATGTGGCAGAAGCGTGGCCGGGTTTCCATGGAGATCGGGTGTGTTTCCCGTCTCCATGATGACGCACGTCACGCGGCTATGTAGTTAGAAGGTGGAGCACGCAAACGCATGCGCACTGGGCACTTTGGAACTCGGGCGGCACCATACCGGAGATCGGGTACACCTGGGGAAAGCAAATTTCTAATGATTTCTTTCCCTATATTTGTCTCATTTGTATGTATTGTAACTGTTCCTGATGAAAGTCCCAGACGAGGACTGAAACGTCGAGCTTCCATTTTAACATGTATCAATAAAATCTACAACTTTTAATCTTCATCTCAAAACCGTGAGTGCTGGTCATCTTTACCATGGATATATAAGATTTTTCCCCTAGACTGCAAGCACCCGGATTATACATATTAATCCTGTGTGCAAGGACTTGGTGTTTTTCTTTTAATGATTTCAAATTTGGACATTTTAACTCCGTGAGTGCGGCTACCTCTTTGGATACGTGGATATTAGAGCTCTGGCTATTGAACACCTGTCAACTAAGGGAGACTTAAGCATGAGTGCAAGAATTTTTTTCACTTTTGTTTATATATATATTTTAAAAAAATAGCATATTTATATTTCAAATCATATGCAATGATAATATGCCTTATCTGTTCCCAAGCCTAAGGAAGAAATACCAAGAATAAAACAAGTTCTTTACAACTTTACAAGTGAAAAAAAAATATATAAAAGGATATATATAAATATCGCACATATATTTTCAGAGAAAAGTTTAAGCTTAAAATCTGGATGTAAACTTACTGTGGACAGATTATTTAATTTAAAGATCCATTAAATTTCTATTCTAACAGCTTAGAAATGGGTAGGGATTGTCCTCTTCCCAAAAGATAAATATTTCGAAGAAGCTTATAAGCTGTTGAATGAAGAAACAGAATATAGAAAATGTAAACTAGCTCATACCAAATAAAAAAATAATAATTACCCAAAAAATTTAATTACGAGAAAAACCTTGGTATATTAAATAAAAATGAGCATCAATATCAATTGATGTGAATTTCCCCAAGTACCTGTGTTTTACATTCTTCCCTAAATATATACAAACCTTGGTAACCCACCTGACAAACCTGTCGTCTCACAGGTGGGATCATTCTTAAGCAATTTATCATAATACATTGGAAAACAGTTACATTCTTTGGTAATAAATGGTAAATCCCACTTAAAAGATTCAACCTAACTACTGATTCTTTTGGACCAATTTGAATGAAAGAAGAGTTATCTTTTGGTCACCAGCAATGTTGAGAGCATCTACGCCATCATCCCTCATGAGATAAGCCTACAGGCAGTTGAGTATGATGATGTGGAGAGACACTGAGATTAATCTTCAACAGATATAGTTTCCTTTTGATGGGATCACTCTTATTTTACAGAATATTTTTTCCTGCTTTGATAACTATTTTTTTTCCCACAAACACTCAGGGGTCCAGCTTTGTGCCTAGCTATGTCAACCTCATTTCACATTGGGAGGAGGATGTCATCTTTGGGAGTCATGCCTGGCAGCGGGCCAGGTCCTATATCATGGATATATTGATGATCTGTTTTTATTTGGGAGGGTTGTGTGGAGAGCCTCCAGCCTTTTTTGTCCTATCTTAAAAGCAATTATTTTGGGATTAAGGTTAAAAGTGCTTAGAGTGAGAAGAGTGTCCAGTTTTGGACCTCAAATTTTTTTTATTTATTATTATTTGATGTCAATAGTTACATCGACACTGAGAGTTGTCATTATAAACCACAGCTCCAAAATATACCTAAAAGTAAAATGTTAAGTTTCTATAAAATTTAACAAAAGGGTATTTGAACAAGAGATTTCTGGTCTTAAAGACCTATTTATTGAAAAAGAAAGACAATTTGGAGAAAACTGAAAAGTCATTGAATAAAGGAACAATAGCAGTTCAGGCAAACATAAGAGTAAAATACATATCGTGGATTTTAATACAGACTATTGGGGAATGTTCTTACATTCGATTCATAATTAAAAGAAATAGTAGGAGATGATTGTATACAGAGGAGCTAAACATCTGCAAACAAATGCATAAAAAGTTACATTAGAGAGCTGAACTATAGGGATTATTAGACTGTAATTTGGAATTAAGTAAATTATTTTTTTCCATTCAGACAATGTACAATATGTAAAATAACGTCCTTGTGCAAAATTAAGAGGAACACCTTTTGCTCATACTCTACCAACAAAATTAAAGATTAACTTTTAGCATGTTCAACGTTATCTATATACTTTGGTGCCCATGTGGATTCTAATACGTAGGAATGATCTCATGGGCACTAAAGATTATTATTATAGAACATGTCCGCAGCATTTGAAAAAGGTATTTACAGCATAGTCTATGCTTTTTACCCAAGTCCATTAAGAAATCTTTGTTATTTTTTTGGTTGGTACCTGGTTCCTGCATTTTTTCTCTCTCTTTTCAAGCGTACGAAGGGGGCATCCTCAAACTGTTTCCACAGATTTTGCCCACGGCTCTGGACCTCGTGAGTGGGTCTGTTTATTATTGCATTTGTCATATTGTGCAATATCTAGTACACTACAAGATGGCTATCTTTTTCTTTTCTTCTTTAACAGATTTTTGTATTCCCATTATTATTAAGGAAAATTTGAATGTATTGTTTATTTGTGGGGTTCACTTATTCAAAAGATTACACTATTTCTTTGTGTGTTTATTTTAGTTGTGAAACTAAAATATAGTTTAGCACTGCACGTTCACTTTACTATTTTGGAAAAAAAACAAGAAGCGCCTGAGCACTTTATTGGTTTATATACTACCAACAAGCCTAGTGTTAGGGCCTTCATTCACTCACTTTTATTATATTTCTATGACTAGCTACAAATGGCATCACTTTTAATGGCTCTGATAAATTTTATAGAAGAATGTCAAATTCTATCAGGAAGAAAAACATGTGTAAATTTATCTCTTGCCTTCACTCTAAAGTTTTAAAGGAAGCCAGGCACTGATTTACCGTTCTGTGTTTTAATTTTTCAGTAGTTATTTTGCGATACAGTAATTGTGGCTTGAGGTGAATCCTCAAGTGGATCAAACAGCAAGCTGTTAATTGCTTTTTTTCTTTTAGTTTTAATTTATAGCAGCACATACAATTTTCTTTTACTATGGTTGTAAAATTAAAATTATTTGTTTTCTTTTTTTTCAATAATGTGTTTTTTCTCCTCTTTGTTCTTTTTCAATCAATTTGTTTGCTATATATTTTTGTAATCACGCATTGTTAAAATCTAATGGGGCAGAAGTTCCATATAGCAATTAATTCATTTCTAGAAGCTGATTTCTTTGGGCTACGAATACGGGGGGGTAGAAATTTTACGATGATATATCATAATGCAAATTTCATCGAAATGTATTGCATGCAAATGGCCTCAGTTTCGTTTTGCCCGTCTACATTTAACACTATGACACTAAAACCTTTAAGAACACAGATTTGTATCTAAACACGTTTGTCCTTTTACTATCATCATTAAGAATCCTATCAAACTATTCAGTCTTCATACACATGATATGGCACATTTGACATTGGAACTGATTTACCTAGAAATTGCAAATAAGTTTCTTTAAAAGTAATCCAATAGTTGATAAATCTTCTATCCATCTGCCAAGGCTCCTTTTCCTTATTGTAATAACTCTACTGTTTTAAAAATTCTGTTCATGTGCTATAGAAACTGCTGTTTCTCCATTTCTTTTCTTTGCTTTTTTTTTTTTTTTTTACATCTAAGTCAGTAAACTATGATGTATGTGTCTCGCCCTGAATAACGTTATTATATGATGCTGTTGGAGCGCTGAATAGCTTGGCTGTGGACTGCTGAACCCTTTGAATGTAATTGTTTTAACACCATGAAATGAAGTAATGCATAAAATTGATAATAAACGGATATCTCTCTGCCTCTGCATGTAAATGAGCACTTAGCACCAGGGCACAGATGCCACCATTGTTTTCCCACTGAAATTGACAAAGTAAGTGAAAATATCTACCAAGAGCTTGGAAAGTACGGTAGCTGCATTTTCATTATGTCACATTTTCACAGCGTTAGAAACAGGGCTGTCTAGCCAGCTATTGAAAAGAGTATGTCTAATGCCAGTCTGTTATGTACTGGCATAAATTCTTTTACAGACAAAGTTAACAAAATAATTATCACAGTTTGTTTTTTTCCAGTGCTAACCTTATGTCAAGTATATAAGCAGGGTTCACTCCTTTATGCAATGGATAAGCCCATGATAGATAGATCATTGTATACAAGTACTTAAAGAACATGACTGCCTACTAAGGCTCGAGATTTCACAAATAATTTGTTTTATTACATTTCATATTCTAAGCAGACTTCTTTAATTCCCAAGATAAATAATCCCGAATCTGCACGTATAACTCCTTTTCAAATTCTTTAATATGAAATGCTTGAAAAGCCTCCTGCATTGTATCGATAAAAAGTCCAAAATATGCAGAATAATAAGTAGCTGACAGATTTAACTGTCCATCGGTGTTACCCATCAGTCTATAGTCGTGTGATTCTCGTAAATTAAATGTAAGATATATTAATTGTTTTCTATAAATAGAAGGGGAACTAAACAACTAGTTTTAAACCTGAGTTACAAATTGGCCACATCAGTAGGATCTGTTTTGGTTAAGGTAACTTTTCCAGAAAACAAATACTGAACTTGCATATCCTGTTCATTTTCTCTGAGAAAATGAATTCATTGCACATTGAATGGAAATTTTAAGTTTTTAGCATTATATTTTCAAAGTGAGTGGAAAGTGTTAAAGGGAAGGAATGCAGAGTGGTAATGAAATTGATGCTAAGTTTTGTTATACTTGAGAAAATGTTGCCAGAGAAATAGTTACATGAAAAGCATGACTTTAAATGTAGTGACTTTTTGTTCTGCTGTTCTCCTTGGGGAACTTTCTATTGCATATATTATCTTAAAAAAAAGAAAATAAAGAATAGAAATGCCACCAAAATGCCTATTTTTTCTTTGATGTTTGACATCCTCACACAGTGCATTAGGACATTGAACATCTTTTGAGGCTTCTCATAAAGAAGCTTATGATTCCATGCTTTCCTATGAGAAGCATTTGAGCATTCTAATCTCTGCACGTATGCCTTTTTGTTCTCAGTGCTTCTCTATGAGGAAAATCATTATTTTTTTTGTTATTATAATTAATAAGAAGGGGAGCTCTTCAATCTAAATCACCCTGCCTGCTATTTGAACCACAAACAAAAATGAAATTAGGCGACTATAGTGCTCCTTTAAAAAATAAATGTGATGCACAAATATATTTAATAAATACACATAATGTGAATATCTCTAAATGCAGTGGGTTTGAAAAGCTATTTAAAAAAAAACACTTAAATATTAAAAGAATTGACATTATAAAATTAACAAATATATACTTATACTTTGTATGATCTAGTGGTCTTGTACATTGTGGTAATATTTTAATAGTATAAAAAATATTAATAGGCAAACCAACATATACAGTATATTAACTTCTTCCATCCATGTTATTGTTGCATTCACTTTAGTAAAACAATGTGTATGTTCATCCTTTCCAGCACTTAGAAGGTTAATGGCCTTGAAAAGTACATTCAATCCAGACAAATTTTAAATGTAATATGTTATTGTCTAATTGTCTATCACTTTATATTATTCGTCAAATGTATACAGGGAGGAAGCAAGGAAACTTTTTAACAAGCATTGCAAATTATGTTAAAGTTTGTGCACAGCAAAAAAAAATTGAAGTTTTTCAACCTGACTACTTTGTCTGAAAAACACAAATTCAGGGCAGTTGAATTTCAGCCATTTGGCGATACGGCCTGCCCAAATTTTGTTAATGAAAAATTTGGGAAAATAAGTCCGGTAGTCAAAAGAGCATGCCATTTGGATCAGAGATCAAGTGAAAAAAAACTAACTAATAGAGGGAAACAGAGGAGGGCCAGTAAACCTATATACTTCTATATTAGATGTTATATGTTTTCTAAATATACAAATATATTAATATTAAAAAAAATTTACTTGCTTTTTGTCCCTCTATTAGTGACATAAATGTGAACATAAATCCCCTTCCCATCAATCATCTCTTTTTTTTTTGGTGCCAGGGGAATTCCAAATCACGAATAAAAAAAAACACACTTGTCCATTTGTGATAAGTCTATATGGTGGTATGTAAATTGGGAATTCGTTTGATCACCCGATCAGCCCAAATTGCCATTCAGAACAAAGCTAATATTAAAACAGTAACAAATATTTCTGTGAAAAGCATGTAAGGTAATATTTATTTAGGAACTGAATACAGAATATTTTCGGAGAGTTTAACCCAAACTTCTTTGTTTCACTTTATGTTCCAAACTAACTAGTCAAAATCAGCACTAGTAAAAAAAAAAAAAAAACGCATGTTGGACAATCTCTAGAACTGATGGTTTAAGTCTGAGAGTCCAATAACATTTAAATGGAGACTAATTGTTAGTCCTAGTCTTTAGTATTACCTACAAAATAGTAATCTATTTAATAGGCTTGATTTCTTATTTGTATCCCACAAAGTAGCCTAAAACGTTACCCGAGTTATTAACTTAAATTATCACAAGCTTATGGTGCCATTTATTTGTACTATTTATTTTGGTGATTTTAAAATCAGTTGATATTTTTTCTTTTTGCCTATTCCATGTTCCTTTTCTGGTTTTCATTTTGGATGTTCATGCTAAAAGCAGCATTACCTAAGAAATGGTTGACTGGGTCACTGACCAAATCAGGAAGTCAGAAAGCTTGGAGACCTGGGATCAACTCACGTCACTCACAAAAAGAAAAGGACAGCATACAAGATTGTGAAGATCAATATTCTTTTATATTGCATGGAAATGTATATCCATTCTTGCTAGAAAATTAGGTAGGTAGTTTACATCATGGGCAAATAAATTGCTTTAAAATTAATAAGAAAACAAAGCACTCACATTTAGAAAAGAAACAAAGAAAAAAATAGCAGCTAAGAAAGTCCTTCAAATATTTAAGCCTGAGAGAGTTTTTTAGACCAAGAGATCTTGATTTGAAATTAGGAGATGGAACATTTAACGTCAACAACAAGACCTACTTTTTAACTTGAAGTGTAGATACAATAAAATCCTTCCAGGACAAGTATTGAGGACTAATAAGATGGGATTTTTTAAAATTTTGAAATAATTCCAACATACAAAGCATTGCACATTTGACATATGAAGGTGAAGTGAAGTACACAGTACAAAATAGATAAGTGTATCATCTTAACAGCATATAAGTAGCACTATCGAACTCAAGAATTAAAAAAAAAAATAGCCACTACCTTAATTGAAAAGAGGATAAATCCACATGAATGAAAGTTAAATGCATCACTTACTCATTTGCGGCATATATTGGAAGTCTTTGGTGCTGGTATCTATGTTCCATAATTTAAGTAATAAAACAAACAACTGCTAAGTAAGTGGTATGTACTAAACATGATATGCAATTGTCCTCATAGTTTAAGATGTATTTCCCCCTCCCCCCATTTGGTTTGTTAAGGTGTATGAAGATATTTGTTTTTGTACTATTCATCACTTACACAGATGTCGTCTGGACACTTCCATGTATGCTGTATTTTGTGCAACAAATCATCACCTTAATGGAAAAGTCTCAGTAATAACTTTCTGGTAGCTTCAAGAGTGCACGGTGGGTATATGTAGTTTTCATTGCGTTATTAAGTAGCATTATAACCACATTACAGTAAGCGCACATACTCTGTAAGAACATGAAAACAAGAGAAAGCATGAATCAATTACAATTCAAACAGATGTCTTAACCCAGATATTTGGTAAACCCATATTGCGGCAAATCCTCCACAGTTTAGCAAGGGAAGGCTTGGGTTCAAGGTGATCCAAAACAGAGTATTACATTTTGTCCACAGATCTTAAACTACCTGCTCTCAAAAACCATTCTGTTATGTGTCTGCAGGCCTATACCCATACACTGAAATGAGTACCTTGGCAGCATTTAATAAGCATAATTCTAGGGGCTTCTATACTTATACAATAATTTTAAAGTTATGCGAAATAAAATTTCTAGGAATAATTTGAAGAGTGGGGTTCTTGATTAATACAGTAATAATATGTGGGGCCTATTTCCAATTTAAATAGATACAAGACAAGAAGAATGGTTTTGTCAGAGTCTATACCATGGGTCATCAACCTGGTCCCTACCGCCCACTAGTGGGCGTTTCAGGATTCCAGGTGGGTGGTAGGGATTTCAGCGGCTAAATCCTCTTTTTGAGAGGATTTCTCCTTTTTAAAGTGGGCGGGCGGGCGCGAGCGGCTTGGGGCGCAAGATTTCAGTGACCGGCAGGAGGGAAGCGCTCCCTCCTGCCAGGTCACCTTCAGGACCCCCCGGCGCGGCAGAGTTCTAATCCGAGGCGGCGAGGGAGCTCTAACCTCTCTACTCTGCTCCCTCGTGCAATGTTGGCTGATGCCGCAGGAGCTGGAATATGACATAATATTCCGGCTCCTGGCATCAGTAGACAGCCCGCGTGTATGTTTGTCTGAGAGTGTATGTGTGTGTCTGTAAGTATGTGTGTATGTATGAGTGTGTGTATGTTTGTCTGTGTGCATGTGTTTTTCTGTGAGTGTGTGTCTGTAAGTGTATGTGTGAGTGTGTTTGTCTGTGAGTGTGTGTCTGTAAGTGTATGTGTGAGTGTGTTTGCCTGTGAGTGTGTGTGTCTGTAAGTGTATGTGTTTGTCTGTGAGCAGAGAACTTGTAGAATAGAAGAAAGAAGGAGCAGAGTATTTGTAGAATAGGAGAAAGAAAGAGCAGAGTACTTGTAAAAAGGAGAAAGAAGGAGCAGAGTACTTGTAAAAAGGAGAAAGAAGGAGTAGAGTACTTGTAAAAAAAGGAGAAAGAAGGAAAAGGAGAGAATTGTTGTTGGCTAATAATAGTAAGTGGGCTACCTAGCTCAGCCTTCCTATTGGGCATTGCTATAAGGAAGGTTAAAAAATAGAAAAATGGAAAAAAAAAAGGTGGGGAGGGGAATTGAGGAGGGAGAGGAGGGGAGCTGATGCACAAGAGAAATAATATTACCAGCAAACATAGAAATCGTCTGAATATCACCGAAAGAGGAGACCTTTGTTTGTTCCTTACGAAAATCGAACCAGATGTCAAATATTTAGTCTCGCAGCATCAACCTCAAGGATCTAATTAATCACTTGTAAAGGTAATTTCAATTTACTTTATTGTTTTCTCATTAAACTTTATAAAGTTAAAAACATTATAAACATGCATTAAGTAGAAATAAAAAGATAAATGTACGTACATTTATTTTTTTTTAAAACACCCCCCTTTCTAAAAAATATTCTGCACTTGCGCGAAAACTGGTGGGTGGTAAGGAAATTTTTCCACCAAGAAAGATGCATTAGTGGGCGGTAGGTAGAAAAAGGTTGACTACCACTGGTCTATACAGATGTTTAAACTGCAATTGGATAAATACTTGCAAAAACATAACATACAGGGATATCATTTCTAATTAGTGGGGTAATAGCTGCTTGATCCAAGGAGACATCTGACTGCTATTTTGGGGTCAAGAAGGAATTTTTTCCCAGTTTGTTGCAAAATTCTAAGCACTTCAGACTAGGTTTTTTGCCTTCTTTTGGATCAACAGCAAAAACATATGTGAGGAAGGCTGAACTGGATAGACGCAAGTCTCTTTTCAGCTATGTAACTATGTAACTATGTAACTATGTAATGGATCAGCACTAAATAACTGAACAAATATAGAGCTCTATCATAGCACAACTGAAGATAGGGGATTTCTTTAAAAACCCCTAAGTACAACTATAGACAAAAAAGGCAAAAAGACAGGATGCGCCAAGGGTAAAATGTATTTTTTCCACTTTTGTCATATACTTTAAGCTATTTTATAGTTACACAGCTGTTTTCTACCTAACATTGGTTCCAACCACCTGTCACACCTGCAGATATCTGTCAAAGGATCCTAGGTGGGGATTATATCACCCACGCCAGATACATAGAGCAGTTTGTTTGCTCACCACACTGTAAGTCAGATTTAACTATTATTTTTTACATTTATCTATACGGAGAGCACTATTGTTTGTTTCTTTTCGTCCTTTACAGTACACCTCACAATTACTCTACTGAGGAAAGAGTACCAGAAAGATATCCTAAAAGTAGGGATCTAAACCACTGTAGGCTAAATAAACTAGAGCTGGTCTGAGTTCCATTACACGTGAGTTGGCAATTGTGGACTTATGTGTTGTGTGTACCTCATTTGAGCTTATATATTGCACTGTTGCTTTTCCTGTTTCTGCTCTCTTCTATATGCATTTATGGAGTGAAGCCACAATCAGGAACATTACACGGATACTTGTGACAAGAAAGAATAACAATATTGGGATTGTATTGGTATTCCTAGTATACAATATTTTATCCATTTAAATATATTATGTGTTTTATTGAACTGTTACCTGTTTAAGTGTTTACTTTATTTTACTACTTTTACTTACCGTCTGGGTTTTAAATTATATTTTATCCCTGGCGCATCCTGTCTTTATGCCTTTTTTGCCTCTTTCCAATATGATAATAGTCACGAACGCACCCTACTCCAAGAGTGTGCGTGACGTAGTTGTGGTAGTGAAAGGGTTAATGTTCACTATGTGTCTGCACTAGACCGGAAATAATGACAGATTCCCCCTTTTAACACCACTTACATTTAAACATAATAATATAACTATTACTATTTTAATGCTGCCAACACCAAGACAATTTATAAATGGGGTGCCTTGGTCTCCCAGGTAAATCAATAATAAAACCCACCAAATATTACTTAGCACAATACTAATTAGTCTCTTCGGGTAATGTGATTCTTAACCAGACCAACCAGACCAAGCAAAAAATAGTCACAGTGCATATAACAATATATGATAAACACATTATTTACACCAACAACAGATAAAAACAAAAAGGGTAAAATACAGTCCTAATTACTCACTTAGGTTTTCAAAGTACAACTTCCGTCCAAGGGGTCTCTGGCAAGGAAAGATGGTGACTCACTTAGAATTAGATTCTGACCCCCAAGCAAGTACACAGCACCCTTCAGGATCATTAGAGATATACCCTGTGGATTACCACGCCTCACCCAGAGTTGGAGTTAAGGCATACCTACAGAAATAATAAGTGACCACCCCCTTGTGTCCAGACCCAAATCAATCCAAATGGAAACATTTGGTTCTATCTTCTCTTATGTACCCGCCACAGAAATAATAATTGCCTCTATGAATTTGTTATTATTTTCCCATTCTATACATATGTTGCAATCCGGCCTTGCGAGCCGATAGGATGGACACCACAATTCCTTCCACTATGGTCAAGTTAGGCCACTCGTGTTTGGACTTGGTTAGAAGATGGCGCTTTTCACATTCCAAATATAACAAAAATGAGGCTTTATTATTATTCTGTGGGGGTAAATATGAATGTTTCTGTCCTTCCTTTGGATATGATACTGGAACAAGGCTAATGGCATTTACATATCAACAAGATTGGCTCATCCCTTACAAGGTACATGCCAAATGGATGAAGAGACATTCAGACTTTTTCCAAGTGCACAACCTCACACCTTGCAGAGCCTTGATTACTTCACATCCATATAGTAAAATCCTTTTCACATTTCTATGCCATTCATACTACCCCTTCTGTGATCTGACCTTTGTGGGGGTACCAGTTTCAAAAGATATAACCCCTTTTGACCTCAACAATACCATCTTTGTAATTTGTGCCATTTACTACACAAATTACATTAAAGGATAATATTCCATAGAGTAATAATAAATTATGCACCCTTGCCGTGACAATAATGCTTTTTAAGAGACATTCCCACTAAATATAAAAATACATAACACAACCTCTCTCGCACCTCTCCGATCAATGGATACATGTGGTGCAAGAAGAATGGAGTCTAATACCACCATGGAACTGATCTGTAGTTGGACTCCACTGTTGAAATGCTCATGGAACTATGATAAATCAATTGAAAAAAAATAGCTCATTCCCTTTCAGATATTAGTTAAAAAGGAAAAAAAAACAAAGGAAAGAGTTGTGTAATTCACCATAAAGTGATAATAATAAATGGTACAAACTTTGTAATAGTATGGTTTACCATAGACACTGTGTATCGATATAATACCTGGTAGGATCTACCATGAGTACATATCTATTGGGAAAAATATAAAAATTGTGTAGTACAATTAACATAAGCGGGGGGTGGGGGTGGTAGAAAACGCACACAAGATATAGATGTATTCAGGCATATCTCCCTTAATATTAGGGTAGTAGTGAAGTTGTGGAAGACCTCCAGCGATGGAATTCTGGATATGTGATAGATCTTCTTGGCCACTCAAATCAAAGAAGAAGATAGATAGTGCAGATTGTATAAAAAGTATAACAATTTATTGTATATATTGCACTTACAATGTTTCAGAGAAAAAACAGCATGTCTCCACACCAAGGTGGTAACCACCTGTTCCAGCAGGTAAAATCACAGCAACGATTCCAAACAGCAGCAACAGGGTAAAATAAAATAAATAAAAAGTTCATATGAACAAAGTAACTAAATCCAACGCATTTCGTTCTCTTCTGGACTTCCTCAGGGATGTATAGATCCAATCCGACCAGGTTTCGCTTTTATATCAGCCAGGTAAAGGGTTATTGAAGGCAGCTGCTGGCGTGCGTTCCACTGTGGAACGCATTCATTACTTACACATATGATGTCACGAAAAATAATGTTGCTGATATGAATGTTAACTAATTCCAACAGAACCAATTGCAAAAAGGCTTATATTTGACTCAAGCATACAATACAGCGATCCAATACAATCACATACAACGGCAGTATATTAGGAGCTGGGCATGTCAGCAGAAAATGCTTGTTATTTACAGACTGATATACATTTATATTTGTATTAAAAAGAATACATGTCTGAGACCATAGGCGTGCACAGCCTATTGCATTAGGGTGTGCACCCTAAAGCACAAACACATGCTGCGTGTATATGTATGTGAAGCTCATAATTCGGCAATACACACATATAAATAAATATATATATATATATATACACACACACATACATACACTGTTGTGTGTGTGTGTGTGTGTAAGGGTGCTGTGTGTGAGGGTGCTGTTAGTGTGATGTGTGTGTGAGGGTGCTGTTTGTGTGCTATGAGTGAGTGAGGGTGTTTGTGTGTGTGTGTGTGTGTTTGTTAGGGTCCTGTTAGTGTGCTGTGTGTGTGAGGGTGCTGTGTGTGTTTGTGAGGGTGCTGTTTTGTGAGGGTGCTGTTTCTGTGCTGTGTGTGAGAGGGTGCTGTGTGTTTGAGGGTGCTGTATGTGTGTGGGTGCTGTACGTGCGAGGGTGCTGTATGTGTGTGTGCTGTGTGTGTGGGTGCTGTGTGTGTGGGTGATGTGTGGGTGCTGTATGTGTGTGCTGTGTGTGTGAAGGTGCTGTATGTGTGTGCTATGTGTGTGTGTGCTGTATGTGTGTGTGCTGTATTTGTGTGAAAGGTGCTGTATGTGTGTGTGCTGTGTGTGTGTGTGTGGGTGCTGTGTGTGTGCTGTGTGTGTGGGTGCTGTATGTGTGTGCTGTGTGTGGGTGCTGTATGTGTAAAAGTGCTGTATGTGTGTGTGTGCTGGATGTATGTGAGGGTGCTGTGTGTGTGTGTGCGCTGTATGTTTGTGTGCACTGTATGTGTGTGCTGTATGTGTGAAGGTGCTGTATGTGTGTGTGCTGTATGTGTGTGTGTGTGCTGTGTGTGTGGTGTATGTGTGTATGCTGTGTGTGGGTGCTGTGTGTGTGTGGGTGCTGTATGTGTGAAGGTGCTGTATGTGTGTGTTGTGTGTGTGTGTGTGTGCTGTATGTGTGTGAGTGTGCTGTGTGTGTGTGCTGTATGTGTGTGTGTGTGTGTGTGTGTGGGTGCTGTCTGTCTGTGTGTATGTGTGTGCTGTATGTGTGTAGGTGCTGTGTGTGTGCTGTATGTGTGTGTGTGCTGTATGTGGTGGGTGATTGTGGGGGGTGGAGGTGGGGGTACATTACTTTATATCCCCCCTCCCTTCTTACCTTATGTAGGGAGGGGGGATTCTTGTTCCTGCTGCTTTCCCTGGTGGTCCAGTGGAGAGTGAACTCTAGCCCCTGTGGGGATAGTGTTCACTCTCGCGAGAGGAACCCGGCGGAGCTGCTGGTTGAGCTCCACGGGTCCTCTCCTGCCTCCCTCCATGTTGCAGTGGGGAAGGAGGCTGGGAGCAGAGCCGGCGCTGGGAGATCTCCCCTGCTGGTCTCACTCCATAGGCGCGCCGCGACGATTACAGTGTGCCCAGGCACACCCGGCACACCCCGTGCGAACGCCTATGTCTGAGACACATTGAAATCAACAAAATGGTATAGAAATATATATCAAATTCCATGTACAAAACATAAATTTAAAAAAATGGAAAATAAAAAATATTTACTTCATGGTGAATTACACAACTCTTTCCTTTGTTTTTTTTTTCCTTTGTAATTATTGTAGTTTGAGTGTCTTTAAGGGGACACTTCTAACCTTAGGTGCTTTGTGTATATCAGAGCATAAAAGTTAACTTATTGTTTTTGTATTTGCCTTTCAGATATTACACTTAGTAGTTTCTCTGACCACACATGTCCTAGTGTATGGCAGCTGTGAAGAGGAAGCTTTCATCTGTAAAAAAAACAGGAATGAGAGAGTGTGCACTTCAAAACTTTAGGGGACAAACACCATTTGTCAACTATGTAAGCAAGTGGAGTATACTGTGTATTTAGAGGGATGTGGTAAAATAAAGCAAAATGGCTATGTACACAAAATGAATTTTAATAGACATTATCACAGTTCTTTAAATAATAAAATCTCTCATCATTGACTCGGCAAACCAACGTTGCAAGCAAATGAGTAATACAGAAATAGATGCCTGCTAATGCAACCTCGGAATCTCTGAAGCTGAGGGTGGTATTGGGAGGCTAGCGGAGGCCCACAATCCTCATTCTGAACAGCAGGCTGGATTAATTTTAACCCAATGCTTCTCTTTGAGAAGTATCAGCCAACAGTTAAAGAAGAATATTCAATCACTCTTTAATCTGGCTATAGTCTGCAAGATCTTGCTTATTTTAACGAGTACAGAGGCAGCTACAAATTCATTAATTGTTCCACTACAGGTCTCAACTGGGATCCTGACACTTTAGCTGAAAGCATGATACCAGCCAGAGAAAAAAATTTCAACGTAAGATGCATTGCTGGATTTATTGATTAAAATGAATTTCACCAAGGGGGCAGAGCTTGACTGCTGATCGGATCAGATATGCTTTGTCTGAGCTCCTACACCTGGTACCGAAAAACTGAGCCTAGCTGTGGGTAAAGCACACATCTTGATCTTAGTCGGTACTCACCCTGCTAAGCTGACTTTGATGTACCCGAGGATACCCTACACAAGCCTGTTCAACACAGGGTTAGTGGATCAGGGCTTGCGGCCTACACAAGCTTGAGCTGAGGAAAGACGGCTGCTCTCCCAGTTCTCCAATGGATGCACCACTAGTTGAAAAAAGAAATGATAGTTCTTCTCAGAGTGTATTGACTGCCCCGATCATGTAATAGAACCTGCTAAATGGAAGTCTGGGTTGATGGCTGGTTTCAAGGGTTCATCAATGGTGGTGTTTTATTTAAACATCATTATTTAGATCAGAAAAATTGATAATTCAGTAGCAATGAGCAGGGTATGTTTTATTTATTGGCGCCCTTGTTTTGATGATATAGAACCTGTAACATCCTAGCAAGGATATTTATCACTAGCACTTATCACAAAATGCTAAATGATTTAAAAAGCATGGCTCTCCTTAAAAGGATTCTATAGTGCTAGGAAAACAAATCAGTTTTCTTGGCACTATAGGCTCCTGCAGTGACCCCCTCCCTTGCAACCCTTCCCACCCACCGCAGTGCCGCGGGAGAGACCTAATGTGCATGCACTGCAATGGCCGAGTTTGCATTAGGAGTTCCCCATTGGAAAGCATTATTCATTGCTTTCCTATGGGGAAAAATCTGTAGCTGGAGGTCCTCATGCAGAGCGTGAGGACGTTCAATGTCAGATAACGGACCAAAGGTTTGTTTCGATTTCGGAAGTCCCTTTAGTGGCTGTCTAGTAGACAGCCACAGTTATTCTTCAGAGATAATTATTGCAGTTTCCCAGAATAATAATTACCACTGTAGGGTTAAGGGACATGGGACATTGCACCCAGACAACTTCAATGAGCTGAAGTGGTCTGGATGTCTACAGTGTCCTTTAACCCATTTCTTAAATCACCACTGTATTAATGGGATATTATTTATGAGTAAGCATGATGTGCCATAATATCCATTGACTAAGCACTATTTTTTTTATTTTTTTTATATATATATTTATATATATATATATATATTATCTTTTGATTATGAATTTTCCATTAATTTGTACCATTTTTTTGAATTTCTACATTATTCTCCATACATTGTTCATGAGAATATTATGACAAATGATATTATTTACATGAGTATGTTACATATTTATTTTTAAGGATTTTCTTGAACTCTTCAAAATGTAAATGAGGAATGGTACTGCCAATTGATTTGTATGCATGCATTTACATTATTGTAGCATTAAAAACAGGTTTTTAATTAGTTCAGAGTATGAACAGAACGCATCACTATTTTTGACTGCCTATCCATCCATCTTTTTGATCTTTTTTGTATATTTGTATGGTCTTTCTGTCGTGAATTATCTTTATTTTATGTGCTGACATTACTGTGTCAAGAGGCTTAGTGAGTTCCTATTTGCACTCCAACGCCTAGATTTAATATTTTGTGATAAGATTTTAAAATGATTTATTTAAACATATTTAAAAAAATAAATATCAATATATAAAAATGTGCAAAATATTAAAATACTTTTCAAAATATTAGTATTGTTTGAAAAACGTATCCAAAAATATTAAATTGAGGCCCAAGTTGCAATTTTTTGGGAATATGACACTTACAACTCAAATTACTACTAGGCGTAAAGAGTTGCCCTACTACTAAAATCAGAGGTCAGTTTACAGATCTATCTATCTATCTATTATCTATCTATCTGTCTATCTATCTATCTATCTATTATCTATCTATCTATCTATCTATTATCTGTCAGTCCATTAATCTGCCTGTCTTTCTATCCAATCATCTATCAAAGTAAATTGCCCTGGTCTATATTAAGGGTAAGCCTATGGCTACAGTAAGTGCTCTTTTTTTTATTTATTTTTGCATGAAGGTCCTTTTCTCAGGTCCCAAAATATCTAGTATTTACAATACGAACAATTATAATTTGATGTTTTCCCTTAAGACACTGACTTCAAAATACATTCAGATAATGCCATAAAATAATGTGGAAGTGATTTGTAAAAAAAAAGATTGCTTCTTCAGACCTTCCAAAACTACTGCAGGAACAAAGTCCCACAATATGCTAATCTTTTATAGCAAATTCATACGATTTAGAGATCAACAAGTAACCATTTGATATCACTCAACTGAATAAATGGCATATTCTTTTTTACAGACTCAAACGGATGTGTCACTCACACAGCTCCATAAGGATTATATCAAATCCCATATCATCATAAAACAAACCCTCAAGTATTTTAAAAAATAACATCCTTTTCCTGTATTCTACTGTTAACATCAGGGAAGATGGAAATATTGACACTGCAGTTTATAAAATCCTTATGATAGTATTAAAAAAAAAACAATAGCCACCTCAGCAGCAAAAAGGAATAGGTGATTTAAAGTCATTTCAGTCAGCATTTAAGTCTTTGCTCCTTTAAGTGTATTGCACATTAATGATGATGAATGCAATTGCAACATATAGTAATCGTTCTATTTGTCTTTATTGAAAAAAGGAATGTACATACAAACCTTCGCTACAAATTTCTCTTCATTTGCAAAATCTCCAGGTAGTTATGGTTATCCAGTAATGTAATGTTTTAGATCTGCTTACAAATCATATCAAAAGTTAATTATTTAGATTTTAGATTTGTTGACATCTAGAGGTGAATATTTGCAAGTGTGCTTGCAAATATGCTGCTTAAAGATGCAATGGAGCAGAAACACATACAGTGTTATTCAATAAAGAGAGAATTCAAGGTGAATTCAAAGTGAATTTCAAATTTATGGCTAGGAAAGCCGACATGGAAGATTAGCTAACAAAGATTTTTTCTATTTTGACCTTAATTTTGAAATAAATAACCCTGATAGGAAGAGTTGATGAATTTGGGGTATAAAACAAGCAATTCTAAAAGATTTAAAGATAGAGTAACACAGAGAGGAGGACATAGAGGGCTTAACATACATAGGGTTAAATTACAATCTAACGCTGTTAAATGATCAATATCATAGGTTAATGAAAAAACAGGTGCCTTTGCGAGTTCTTTGATTACATTGTAAGGGTTATTCACTGATTAAATAAGAATTCAAAGTGAATTCAAAGTGGATTTAAAATTTAATCATAATAGCCAAACTTAAAAAATTCTCAAAGTATCTTATGCTTTTAGTTTGGCTACTTTGGCCTTAAATCCGAAAAATCCATTTGATCTGGCTTTGAATACTCTTTAGTAAATAACATTGTGCAGGTTGAAGGTTACTTGTAGTCAAGGTGGTGCTAGTAGGTGCAGGGCCGCCATCAGGGGGTCACAGCCATGATGATTGTCACAGTCCCAGGGGTCCTGAGGGGCCCGGACTGCTTTGGCAGTCCCGGGCACCACATTCCCTCTCTGCACATATATGTAACGATAATCAGGGAGGAGGGAGATTCCATTCCCTGGTGGTCCCGGCTCTCGGCTCCTTGTACTTGTAGGGGGGCCCAGCACACTGCATCTGTACATTACAGCACTCATGAGACATACAACCACGGCAACGCTCCGCGCGGCACGCACACCACGCTCGCAAGAGTTAATGAGCGCAAAGAGCTGTAATGTACAGATGCAGTGTGCTGGGCCCCCCTGCAAGTACAGGGAGCCAGGGGCCCCACCATGCAACTGGACCACCAGGGAATGGAAGCTCCCTCCTCCCTGGACCAGGTAAGAAGCAGGGACGGGGGAATAACATTTATTATATTTAATATGGAGAAAAAAAATGCTTCATTGGCACAATATTTACACAACATGCATTCATTACACTAACACACACTCTGCATACACTACACTAGCACACACTCTGTTTTCATTACACTAACACACAGAGTGAATGCATTACACTAACACATATTCTGCATATACTACACTAGCACACATTCTGCTTTCATTAAACTAACACACACTCTGTATTCATTACACTGACACACACTGCATTCACTACACTGACACATACTCTGCATTCACTACACTATACACACACTTTGCATTCACTACACTGACACATACTCTGCATTCCCTACACTAACATTCACTCTGCATTAACTATACACAGACACTGTGTCTAATACACACACACTACATCCAATACACAGACACTGCATCCACTAAACACATTGCATCTAATACACACAAACACTACATCCACTACACAAACACTCTGTATTCACTGTACACACACTACATCCACTACAGAAACATACACTCTGCGTTCACTATATATACTGCATCCGCTACACAAACACACACTCTGCATTAACTACACTGACACATACTCTGCATTCACTACACTAACACACACTCTGCATTCCCAACACTAACACACATTTTGCTTTCATTAAACTAACACGCACTCTGCATTCACTACACTGACACATATTCTGCATTCACTACACTATACACACACTTTGCATTCACTACACTGACACATACTCTGCATTCACTACACTAGCACATACTCTGCATTCACTACACTGACACACACTCTGCCTTCACTACACTAACATTCACTCTGCATTCACTATACACAGACACTGTGTCATATACACACACACTACATCCATTACACAGGCACTGCATCCACTAAATACATTGCATCTAATACACACAAACACTACATACACTTCACAAACACTCTGAACCCATTACACGCATTCTAATTCACATCCACTATACACACCACATTCAGTCCTACGTCCTTGTGAGCGAACTCGGTAGGAGCCCTGTGGGCAGACTCGTGGGCGGACCCTGGGGGGCCCAGACCTTGAGCTTTGTCAGGGGCCCCAACATTTCTGATGGCAGCCCTGAGTAGGTGACAAGTATGTCATTAACCCATTAAGCTATAGAATTGGCAGCACTGGGCCAGATGCAAATTGAATGATATCTACAAAATGTATCTCTGTGATATACAATGTATTCAATGTATTTGGGGAGTAAATAATGCTAACTTTAATAACCCGTTACAGGTTCACTTTAAAGTTTTCAAAATAAACATTCAGTGCATTTTTAGCTATGGTATATTATATATTATATCATTTGGTTGATGTGGCTTGAACATGGCATCAAATCAGAAAAGGTATTTGAGGTGTTCTACTCATGTATAAATATATTGAACTATTTTTGTGGTATTAGTTATTTGTTAGAAAAGTGATTTCAAGTCCTTTCGAGTAATTTTAGGTGTTGAATTTGATTGGTGTCTGATGGCCCTGCTAAAATGTCAATAACCCCTCTTTGGAAGGATTGCGAACACCAAAACTTGACTGTTTAACATAGAAACACATGGCCCTTTTTCACTAATTCCATAACAGTACTGTTGTAAAGTATCAGAACTGTAGGATTGTGATCAAATTATCAAATCAGACTTATGTGACTTCAACATCCACTTTCTCTTCTAGCTTGTTTCTGAATCTCTATGTTTTCTTATCTGTTTCTTTTTGTTACTTATCAGCATTTTCTTTATTCTCAGACCACATTTTTAACCTTTCTACTATATTAAGTTTCCATTTTATAACATGATGTCCCATTCCTTTGCTGTGTCCTCGCTTCTTTCTATCCTTTAGTATCCTTTCCTTTCCTGGCCTTATACCTCATTTTTACTTGCTCTTTTCTTTCCTATTGCTCCTTCTTGTTGTTGGCCACCTTTGTACGTCCATCTTTCTCTATCATATTTCTGCTACCTGACAATGATTTCTTTAGGAAGAAGATTTTTTTATACCGGGTTTATATAGAAACTTACCCTTCATCCCAACCACCTAGAAAATAAGTGAAGTGGAAGTGATATCCTGGCCAAATGGCAGGGGAGTAACCATTACCTAGATTCATTCAAGTCTCATATTTCATAAACAAAATAACAAAGTGTTGCTTTTTGAAATCTCACCCTGAATTGTTCTGTTTCTGCATTACAGAAGGATATAAATACCAGATCTCCTGCATCAAACATTAAAGCATCACTACTTCATAGTGCATTGCAAATCTACTAATCTTGTTATTAATTATTGTTAGCATTTATAAATTAGAGTGCAACATATATCCCAAATGCTATAAACACTCTATGACATGATATATGTGTATGTGTATATGAGTTTGTGTGTGGGTGAATGAAGTTCTCTATTTTTAAACAACACATTCTATAACCCTTGGATAGCATTTGATAAATCACAGGCTGAAGGAAGGAACTCTTAAGTTCCAATTTAGTGCAAACATGCCCATATCATATTGTTTTTAGAGATATATTTCTAATAGAATCCCTCTCAAAATTATATGGATAGAACAGTGTACTAATTAACGCTCTGCATTGAGGAGACGTAGCTAGAGAAAAATAATACATAAAATATTTATCGTAACAAACGCAAGAACTTTATCAACACAGACCAAAAAAAAAAAACACAGTTTTTTGTTAAATTTTGCAAGTATATTTTTTATGTAATTTTTTTTTTATATATATGGGTTTATCTAAATTTATATATATATTTAATTAAATAAACACATGATTTAACATGTATGGTAAATAATAGTAAATATAATTTAAAACAAGTCTTTAATCTTATTTAGTTTTGTGTCCAAGTAGAAAAGAACAAAAAAATCAAGATTCTCAGTGGAGGGAATTGTTGGTCTAGAGGTATAAGTTTACCTGAAAAAATATTGACTTTAGCTACCGATAGCAATCAAACAGGAAAAGGACAGTTTAGGGAAATAGTTACGGAAGGCTTTGAAACTCCATTCTACATATTTGAATAGCAAAATGTAGATGTGAGTTTTCCTTATTTTATTTTTGCATTCATATTGAGTCAACACATTTACTGTTTTAATATTGAGGTTTTACTTTTCAGCCTGTGAATCATTGCCTTTCACTTCAGTAGAAATAGTAATGTAATTAGTAATTTGAATTTTATTCACTTGAAAAGTCCTTATAATCAGTAAACTTTTTTTTTCTTCCATTAAATTAAGGTATCACAATGGAATCTTTAGAATATTTTAACAGAATTACAATTTATCTTTTGCACAATTACATTCAGGGAAATGCGATGCTCTGTCAACAGTTGAAGGAAATCCCTTAAAACTTGTTTTTTGTTAATAAAGCTGTCAAGAAACATCCAGATAAATTACTTACTGGCTGAAATAGTTCTTTGTAATGTAAATATACTCATTTTCCTATAGTGGTGCCCATTATTGTATCATTAAGTGACGTTAGAGTAGTGTATCCCTAATGGTTTAGATTGTAGTTTAAAGATGTGCACATTTTTCACGCATGTGCAAATTAAAAAAAATATATAATTTTCATGTATAATAGTACAATAGTACTTACTTTATAAAGTAATTCTATAAATGTGATTAAAGTTGTATAATTGTATACTAGCCCAGTGTGTGTTTGTATGTGTGTTGAGTAGGGGAGTATTGCTGAGATTAGTGGCCCTGATACAATGACCAGATCATGGAACATTTATTACACATTACTTTGAATCTGTGCAGAGATATTGCAAATTAAAGCTTCTTGTCTTCTCCCACGTTTTACAGCAATCTTAGAATGTCAAACTTCATGGCACACTCTAGACGCACACTCAGCATCCAGAGAATTGGGACGTTGGTGAGAGAGAGGTAAAAGGGACTTGCTAGTAATGCATTTGCATCCCTGGCTCTGAGCCATAGGGGTGGGTTTACCCAAATTACTGACAGGTCAGCCTGACTTGACTACACATCAGGCTGCTTGTCCATCATACAGACCAGCCCACTAATGACAGGCATTGCAGGAAGCACTGTTTCAGTGCTATCTGCAGAGTCCTAGTGCCAGTTTGGAAAGGTCATCCCCTTGTTCAAACACCCCCCAAAAAATATGCATATATATTGAGCCGGTTGCAGACAGGAGAAGCTGATAGGGTGCTTTTTTTTGCTACACTGAAGGACGGTCACTGACGCTACAGACTAAGTGTATGGGAAAACGTTGGTATTCCCTAGGAGGAAAGGGTGAGAGGGTTGTCAGCTGGCCTCTCACCTTTTTCTTTCATGTTTTGAAACATGCCATGGCGTTATTAGTGGATTAAGCAGTAGGTGTTTGTGAGGGAGAGTTTGACAAGCAGAATTTATCATTATTAATGTTTTTGAAATGAAATACAACTTTACTCGAACTTTTACTCACGCAAAGTACAAATTAGCAGTATGAAGACCATGTGATTTCATGAAGTCACTATGAAAGTATTGATGGGATGAACATGGACTTGCATTACCATTGCTTTTTCCTCTTCTGTAAGAACCTATATTCGTACCTTCTTATGGAAAGAAATGGCTTTCCTGAGCCCCTTGCATTATGTCCATCATTAAGACTGTAGCCTGTTTAATCTGTAAATTTCTATAGAAATACTTTGTTTGGGCTATGTGTTTTCAATGTAAATCATTTTGAATGAATTTTTAAAATTATTTTATGTTTTGAAAAAAACATTTAATATTCTTTGATACATTGATATATTTTTATATATGATAAAAATAATTTTTAAAAGTTTATCCAAAATTTTTAAATAATTGAAAAAGCTTATCCAGAAATATTAATTCAATGCCTAAATTGCTCACCCCATTTGCATAGGCTTTTCAATTCATAATAATAAATGTGTGTCGGGCCCCATCCCTTTTATTACCATAATATATTCTGTGTGTGAGTAGGCCAGTATACTAAAGGATCACAGACACACAAATTCACACATACTGAAACACATATAGTTGCATAACTGAAAAAAGAAATGCGTCCATCAAGTTCAGCCTTTCACAATCAGAGATTCAAGCAGATTTACTACACTCACAGATTCACACAAATTCACACACATTCATAGAATCAACACATAGATTAACACTCAGACACAGATTAGCACTAACACAGATTAACACTAACACAGATTAACACACACTCTCAGATTCAGACAGATATAGACTCAAAGAATTTAAACAGGTTAGCACACACAGATAAAGACAGATTTAGAATCACAAATTCACACTCATTCAAAGATTTAGGCACATAGATCCTGGAACACAAACAAACACACAAATTAACATACAGATTAACACTCACGCACAGATTAACACTAACACAATTAACACAATCATTAACTCATAGTTTAACTCATAGATTAACAAATACTCATAGATTCAGACAGATTTAGACTCACAAATTCACACACATTCACAGATTAAGGCACACTGATCCTGGCACATGAATAAACACACACAAATTAACATATATATTAACGCTCACACACAGATTAACACACACTCACAGATTAACACTAACACAGATTAACACACACTCACTCACAGATTAGCAACCATTCACAGATTCAGACAGATTTAGACTTACAGATTCACACAGATTTCTACAAACTCAAAGATTCAGACACACAGATTAACACACACCTATTAACACTCACATAGATTAACACATTCACAGATTTAGACTCACATATTAACACACACTCACAGATTCAGACAGGTTAACACACACACAAATTAACACATGGATTAACATTCACACAGATTAACATTAATTTACTTCGCCTTCAAGAGTTTCAAGTTCGATTTTTAAACTGACCAGGAGTCCTCCTATTGCTGAGAAATAAATATATTAGCCTGTTTAATTGGCAAATTTCTATAGAAATACTTTGTTTAGGCTATGTGTTTTCAATGTTAATATTTTTGGATGAACTTTTAAAATATTTAATATTTTTAAAAAATATTTAATATTCTTTGATACAGTAATATTTTTATTTATGATCAAAATAATATTTAAGTTTTTTCAAAATATTTAATTAATTTCAAAAGCTTATCCACAAATACTAATTTAATGCCTAAATGGCTAATCCCATTTGCAGAGGCTTAGCAAGGTCATAATAATAATAATAAATGTGTGTAGGGCCTCATCCATTTTATTACCATAATAAATTGTGTATGTGAGTAGGCCAGTATACTAAAGGATCAGACAACACACAAATTCATACTCACTAAAACACATATAGTTGCATAGCTGAAAAGAGAAATGTGCCCATCAAGTTCAGCCTTTCACACTCACAGATTTAAGCAGATTTACCCTCACATTCGGGTGAGTTCACCAATTTCGTTCCCGTGTTTTTTTCTCATTGAAACGTTTTTTTCCCCCCTCCTATTGAGTCTAAAGGCAATCTGATGTTATTTGTCCTACAAGCTATACAGTGCTCTGGTCTCTGCAGATCTTTTGGGGTTTTTCTTTTTTGTGCAATAAGGTAAGTTCTACTTTTTTGTCAGAAAAATCTTATGATTATTTTTTTTTTACCTTGCATTAGATGAATTGCAAAGTTTTTTGTTTTATCTGGATATTAGTCCCTAACGGGTGGTCTCTTTCCAGCTGCTCAGGTATTGTGTCTTCATGGCCTCACCAGACAAGAAAAGAAATAAGTCACAATCTAGAGGTACAAGTTATGTCAAATAATTTTTTCAGTTTTTAAAATATATTACCTCAATTTTGAATCAAAATAATTCCTCTGTCATATTGTTATTATATCTGTTCCATCAGGTCTCCAAGGAGATCCCTGGTTTCACCTGCGGACAGGAGAACATTGCTTAATAAGTGCAATGCATGTGACGATGTGGCGGCAGAAGGGAAACGGCTTTCCATAGCCTGCATGAAACTGGTTGCTGAACCTCCAGTAGCTCATCCTGCATCTGCCAATCCAACTGATGTGATTTCCATCATCAAACAGGCTCTGGCAGAAGGTTTTAAGGTCTACCAGGAGTTCTAAGCCTACGAGATCTCTGACAGTGAAAGCATTATGGATGAATCCAATGTGAAGAGTCATTTGTTATTTTCCTACTGAATACCCAGAGTCATTGGATGGTAAAGAGTTCACATATTCAAGGGAGTTTGATGAAAAGAAAACTGAAGCTCTCATTGATGGAGTGAGGAAGACTCTAAGTTTGGAGGAATCCTCTGTTCAAGTACCCTCATGCAGCAAGCACTTTGCTAGTCTCAAAAGAAAAGAAAAATTTTTTCCCCTCCTTGAGACCATAAAGACCCTTGTTCATGATGAATGGGGTAAGTCTGAGAAACGGTTCAGTTTTCAGGGTAAGTGGTCCAACTATAACTATTCAAGAAAGCTGCCTCTGCCTCTTAGATCTCGGCTCCCAAGGTGGATGCGGCAGTAGTCAGGCTGGCCAGGAAGACCACCTGTCCTCTGGAGGACTCTGGCTCTTTGAGAGAACCTATGGAGAAAAGGATTGATACTAATCTTTCTAAGGACTACGTTGCAGCAGGAGCTAGTCTGCACCCAGCAGCTGTCTTAACTTCAGTTTTCAGGGCCCCTAAACAATGGGCAGAGGATCTGGAAGCTGACATCAAGAATGGAGTGAGTAGATCATGACTCATCAGAGCTGTGGAAGACATTAGCCTTGCGGCAGATTTGTGTCCAATGCCTTTGTTGATCTTGTATGCTCCTTAGCTAGGTCCATGGCCCTTGAATGCTGCTGGACATAGAGCACCCTGGCTTAAGGCCTGGGATTCTCACACCACATCCAAGAATAGTTTCTGCTCACTACCTTTTCAGGATGACATGCTTTTCGGATGTCAGCTGGATGAGTGCATCAAAAAGGCTGCAGAAGGCAGTAAAACCTTATTGCCATGTAACAGGAGCAACAGAAGATACAATAATGCAGACAGGAGGTCATTCTGGAATACAGACCTGGAAGGCAGTCCTTTCGGAGCCAGCCATGGAAGGCCGGTCAATCCTTTCATAGAGGTGGTAGGGGCAGAGGGTCATCTGCCCGCCAGAATAAAAGATTCTGACTGCTTCCAGGCTCAGTGTCCATGAATAGGCGCCAGACTGCTTAATTTCTCAGAGACTTGGAGTCACACCATCAAGGATCCCAAGTTTATCAGCTAGAATTCGGGGAGAAGTCTACTTCAGGAAAATTCTTCGGTTCCTCATTTCCAGAAGATTTAAGAAAAAGAAGGGTGCTTCTAGAAGTCATAGATTCTCTGTCCCAACAATTGGTGTTCTGCCAAATTCCCATAGAAGAACGATTTCAGGGATTCTACTCAAGGCTTTTCCTTGCCACAAAAGGCAAGGATGCATGGAGGCCAATCCTGGATTTGTCCATCCTCGATATCTTTCTGTGTGCCAGATAATTCAGGATGTAATCATTAGCCTTCATCATCCAGGCAGTATCTCCAGGCAATTGGTTAATTTACATCGATCTCATGGATGCCTATTTCCACATCCCAATCGCAAGTGTACATCAGAGGTTCCTGAGGTTCTGTCTGAACAAGAAATACTGGCAGTTCAGGGCCCTTTCATTTGGCCTCAACTCAGCATCCAGGGTGTTTGCCAAGGTCCTAGTTTCCCTGATTGCAGAAATCAGGAAGAAGGGTATCTCCATTTTCCACTACTTGGATGACATTCTGATATTGCATTACCCATCCCTGATTGCCCATTTAGACATCCCCAGATCGATCTTGGAGAACCATGGTTGGGTCAACAGATGATCTATCTGGCAGCCTGGTTTGATACAAATATAGGGTTTGTCTGTCTATCAGGAGACAGAAGACATCAGCTGAGAAAGAAGTTGATGAGAATACTTTGCCTTCACAAGATCACTGCAAGAGCTTACATGAGCATCCTGGGGTCCCTTTCATCTACTATAGGCCTTACCCGATGGGCTCAATGGCACATCCAAATCCCTCAAAGATTCTTCTTAACCCAGTACAAGCATCTGAATTTGAACCAGCCCATTCATCTTAAATCCAAAGTAAAGGAAGCTCTCAAATGGCGACTCTCAAAGCCAAACCTGACCAAAGGTTTTCCCCTGGGTGATATACCTTGGATGGTAGTCACCACGGATGCAAGCCAAACAGTAAGCGGTGCCCACCTGTACCAGATATACCTTCAAGGTAAATGGCCTGTATACCTCCGAGGAGCATCTTCCAACTACCTGGAAGTAAGGGCGGTTTTCAAGGCCTTGTGTCACCTAAAGTCAAGAATCCAACACCATTGGGTGAAACTACAGGTGGACAACACTGCAGTGGTGGCATACATGAACCACCAAGGAGGTACACACAGTCTGAGGATGATGAGTATCATGGTTCCTCTCATGAAAAGGGCACAATATGTGCAATTTATCTTCCAGGAGCAGACACAAAATCTTGCCAGGAGAATGGTGTCTAGCAAAATGGGCCTTTCAGTGGTTGGTTCACAGATGGGGTCTTCCAGAGGGGGTCACCACAGATGCATGCCAATTAGGATGGGGCGCTGTGATAGAATTTACTTTCATTCCAAGGTTCAAGCTTATAGGTGTCATATTAGATATCTTATATTAAAGGGACACTATAGTCACCTGAACAACTTTAGCTTATTGAAGCATTTTTTCTGTATAGAGCATGCCTCTCCAGCCTCACTGCTCAATCCTCTTCCATTTAGGAGTTAAATCCCTTTGTTTATGAACCCTAGTCACACCTGCATGTGACTTGCACAGCCTTCCATAAACACTTCCTGTAAAGAGAGCTCTATTCAGGCTTTCTTTATTGCAAGTTCTGTTTAATTAAGATTTTCTTATCCCCTGCTATGTTAATAGCCTGCTAGACCCTGCAAGAGCCTCCTGTATGTGATTAAAGTTTAATTTAGAGATTGAGATACCATTATTTAAGGTAAATTACATCTGTTTGAAAGTGAAACCAGTTTTATTTTTCATGCAGGCTCTGTCAACCATAGCCAGGGGAGGTGTGGCTAGGGCTGCATAAACAGAAACAAAGTGATTTAACTCCTAAATGACAGTGAATTGAGCAGTGAATTTGCAGGGGAATGATCTATACACTAAAACTGCTTTATTTAGCCAAAGTAATTTAGGTAACTATAGTGTTCCTTTAAAATTGGCTAACTTGGACTCAGGAAATGCTTGATGCTCAAAACTACACTTAAGACTGTATACGTCTAGTTCTGGGGACAGATAGCCCACACCTGAGCTGTCTCTTCTCAAATTATTATGTTGTTTCTCTTTCTCTGAACTTATTTGCTATATATGTACATGACGTTCATCATGTACATCACCTATGTCTTATTTGTACTCCTTTTACACTTTCACTCCCTTCCTACTACTGTCCAATGAGTATTTGCATGTAAGCACTTACTTTTTAATGTATAAAAACACAACTGACAAATAAAGGTCAGAAGCTTATTTTGAATACCAACAAGTGTCTGTTATCTAGTTCACGCTTCTCCAAGTGCACTTGTAATAATAATTTGGGCTTCCTCTGAATATAACAAAGATCAATATTTGGATCTATATCAGGCGCCGATATGAACCAGATATATCTTCAAGGGAAATGTCTTATATCCCTCTGAGGAGCATCTTCCAACTAACTGGAAGTGAGGGCAGTTTTCAGGGCCTTGTGTCACCTAAAGTGGACAACACTGCAGTGGTGGCATATGTGAACAACCAAGGAGGTACTCACAGTCCGAGGATGATGCGTATCATGGTTCCTCTCATGAAATGGGCACAAAAAAAACTTTCTGGGGATATGTGTGATTTATCTTCCAGGTTCCATGAACATCAAGGCAGATTTCCTGAGCAGACACAAAATCTTGCCAGGAGAATGGTGTCTAGCAAAATGGGCCTTTCAGTGGTTGGTTCATAGATGGGGTCTTCCAGAGATTGACATGATGGCCAACTTCCAGAACAGACAGGTTTAGAGGTTCTTATCAAGGGAGCATCATCCACTAGCGGAAGGTTGGGATGCCATCAGCTGTTCATGGAATTTCCAAACAGGGTATGTGTTTCCCCCGATTCCCCTTATCTTCACTCTCTTAAGGAGAATTCAGAGGGAACGTGTGGTGGTGATTGCAGTTCTCCCGTATTAGCCACAGAGACCTTGGTTCCCACTGTTGTTGAGCCTTTCCATGGAAATCCCACTTCATCTGCCTGTGAAAGAGGACCTGCTGTCTTAGGGTCCTCTGTTCCATCCTGCTCCTCAAACCCTCCAGCTGATGGCATGGAAACTGAAAGGAGGTGATTACAAGAGAAAGGATTTCAACTATGCTTCAGGCAAGGAAATGGAATACTTTGGCTGCCTATTACCGTATTTGGGACATCTTCTCTGACTGGGCATCTAACAAAGGTATTCAGGGTCCTTCTCTGATGTGGATCTCCTGGGGTCTCTGCAAGATGGCCTGGACAAGGGTCTCAGTCTGAACACTCTGAAGGTCCACATTTCAGCCCTTTCAGCTTTATCTGGGGTAAGATGGGCACTAGACTCTGATGTGGCTCATTTTATGAAGGCTGTCATGCAGATCAGACCTCCTATCAAGTCCATTTCTCCTCCTTGGGACTTGCCACTTGTCCTGTTAGCCTTACAAGGTTCCCCGATTTGAACCCATAACAGAGATTCCAGTTATGTTCCTTATCTTAAAACCTCTCTTCTGGTTGCCTTGACTTCAGGTAGAAGAGTCTCATAATTGGCAGCACTCTCATCAAACGAACCTTTCATCTCGTTCCAACAGGATAAGGTGATTCTGAGAACAGTTCCAGAGTTCAGGCCTAAATTGGTTTCATCATTTCATATGAACCAAGAGATCATCTTGCCTGCTTTCTTCCCATCTCCTTCTTATGAGGAGGAACAATTGTCTCACACCCTGGATATGGTTTGCTTTTTATCGGGCTACCTCAACAGAACTAGCAACTGGAGGATATCCTCTAGGCTTTTTATCCTCCCTCAAGGGCATGATAAGGGCCTGTAAGCATCTCCTAAGACCATCTCTAGGTGGCTGGTCTCGACCATTACTAAGGCTTACGAGACTAAACGGGTTCCGGTTCTTCAAGGTCTGAAAGCCCATTCAACCCGCACTCTATTCACTTCCTGGGAAGTTGTTGCACAAATCTCTTTTGATCAAATCTGCAGAGAAGCTACATGGTCATCTCAGAATACCTTTATCCGTCATTATCGACTGAATGTGAGATCCTCTAGAGAGGCTCAATTTGGTTCTGCTGTCTTATAGGCTTCTTGAACTTATGTTGGCACTTAATAAATTTCAGCATCATATTGTGTTCTGAAATTCCCCCACCCCTCCAGAGTTTTATAGCTTGGACATTGCCCTGTAGTAGTGCTGCCATTGCCATGGCCGGGAAAATGGAAAATTGTTTCATACTTACCGATATTTTCCTTTCCCAGCAATGGGCCATAGCAGCACTAGGCACCCAACCCGGTTGTTGGTTTATTACAAACTGGGGTGTTATGGTCATGTTGAAGTTTTATGGGCTAAAACTTTGTCCTGTCCAATGGGAGTGAAGGGAGGCGCTAACCCCGGAGTAGTGTTGTCATAGCCCATTAAATATATATACTGAACAAAATTATAAACGCAACACTTTTGTTTTTGACCCCATTTTTCATGAGCTGAACTCAAAGATCTAAAACTTTTTCTATGTAGACAAAAGGTCTGTTTCTGTCAAATATTGTTCACAAATCTGTCTAAATTTGTGTTAGTGAACACTTCTCCTTTGCCGATATAATCCATCCACCTCACAGGTGTGGCATATCAAGATGCTAATTAGACAGCGTGATTATTGCACAGGTGTGCCTTAGGCTGGCCACAATAAAAGGCCTCTCTAAAATGCTACAGATGTTGCAAGTTTTGAGGGAGCGTGCAATTGGCATGCTGACTGCAGGAATGTCAACCAGAGCTGTTGCCTGTGAATTGAATGTTCATTTCTCTACCATAAGCCATCTCCAAAGGCGTTTCAGACAATTTGGCAGTACATCCAACCAGCCTCACAACCGCAGACCACATGTAACCCCCCAGCATTACCTCATGATGTGGAGCCCATGAGCTCCACATCCAGCATGTTCACCTCCAAGATTGTCTGAGACCAGACCCTCGGACAACAATCGGTTGCACAGACTGTCAGAATCTCATCTGCATGCTCGTCGTCCTTATCTGGGTCTTGACCTGACTGCAATTCATCATTGCAACCTACTTGAGTCAGCAAATGCTCACATTCAATGGCGTCTGGCACTTTGGAGAGGTGTTCTCTTCACGGATGAGTCCCGGTTTTCACTGTATAGGGCAGATGGCAGACAGCTTGTATGGCGTTCTGTGGGTGAGCGGTTTGCTGATGTCAACGTTGTGGATCGAGTGGCCCGTGGTGGCGGTGGTGTTATGGTATGGTCAGGCGTATGCTATGGACAATGAACATAGGTGCATTTTATTGATGGCATTTTGAATGCACAGAGACAATGTGACGAGATCTTCAGGCCCATTGTTGTGCCATTCATCTGTGACCATTACCTCATGTTGCAGCATGATGATGTATGGCCACAGGTTGCAAGGATCTGTACACAATTCCTGGAAGCTTAAAACATCCCAATTCTTGCATGGCCAGCATACTCACCAGACATGTCACCCATTGAGCATGTTTGGGATGTTTTGGATCGGCGTATACGACAGCACGTTCCAGGTTATTGTGGCCAGCCTAAGGCACATCAGTGCAATAATCATGCTGTCTAATTAGCATCTTGATATGCCACACCTGTGAGGTGGATGGATTATCTCTGCAAAGGAGAATTGCTCACTAACACAGATTTAGACAGATTTGTGAACAATATTTGAACAAGAGTTGCGTTTATAATTTTGATTTGTGCATATATATATATATATATTTATATATATATATATATATATATATATACATATAAAATTACCTGACATTTACATATTCTTGCAATACATCATAACTAGGAGAGAGTATCCACTATTAACTGGATCCCTAACCCTTTGCACCTAATTCTTTATTACATTAATCCCCAAGAGCTTTCTGTGCATAAACACAATAATGCAATATGCAAGTCTGTATTTAGCCACCCAAAGAGCTTATCAACCATCAACATTTTTTTTTCTACTTTGATTGCTATCTTTCCTGCCAGGAGGACAGACTGCATCATTATATTGACTTCCACATTAGAACACTTCTTGTTGAGCATCCATTAAATATTTTCAGCAGTGTGTACTTGCAAACTGTTCTGTAATATAACAGTCAATATATATGTGCACAAAGAACAGTATGCAGAAAAGATCACATGTTTGCAATGTCAACGTGTATGTTTATTCTGGTGATAAAGATGTAAAGTTCTTGGCTGCCCATATTTGGCTTTGTTATTTTCCAAGGACTCAGTGGGACAGATAGTTTGTGCTGTGATAGTACATGCCAACAAATTGCATCACTTCTGCCTCAATGGCCGTAGACAATGACATGCCATATGCCAATGACAGGAAATGAATGGGGCTCATTTGCCCTGGCACTAGCTGGCTTGAGCCTTGTCAGTCGTCAAAGGTTATCCACAGCAATTAACAAAGAACCAATGATAGCCACCAAAAGAACTGGTGAACATTATTTTCTATTGTTTGTACTTATGTACACATAATACAGTGTTTGGTTGTTTTTTTTAAAATGAATATTAACAGGATATTAGAAAAAAAAACAGAGAACCAGCTATAATCTTTATTAATTTTAATCGTTATGCAGGTCCTATGCGTTCTTGTCTTACAGTATAGATATTGGAATACCGTTCAACATTTTGTTTAAGTATAAACATTGCAGTATACTTTTAGAGATTAAAAAATAAAACCACAATATTTACATTTTTTATTCTTCTTTAAAAATCTTTCTATTGATATTCATATTTGACCAATGGTATAAGACACCAGGCCCAAGATTCATATTTGACCTTAAACTTTCATGGCAACACATCATTTGCTTCCAAGTCAGAATACACTGGGGTGGTGTGTGATGATTAAAGAGTAATGCTACTGCTGACCCAAGGCATTAATGAGGATGAAATGAGGAGGTCAGTGATCATCCTCCAGTGGCAGGCTAAAACAAGGAGATAATCTGTTGTTAATTGTCTCTTACATTTGTTCAGGCACAAGGATAGGTGGCAATCATATGTCTTCTTTCTTTATAATTGCTACAATTAGCATCATAACATAGCCATTAAAGTCATTTAAATTGAACTGTGGGGATAGATATTTTTTTAGATTTATAAATGTTTGCCATTTGTCATTATTTTTCTTTTCTGTTATTGCTGCCAGATATTATTTGAAAAAGTAGGAGTTCAGAATGTTTTATTTCAGTATTATTATTTTTTTTTAAACTAACTTTATAATAAAAAAATATGAGAATCATTGGATAGGACAAACGTCACCATAACTGATGACTTCATAGGAAGTGGATCAGATGCGTAGATTGTTTTTTTTTCTGTCACTGGATTACAGCTACATTTTGTGGTTCCTTTTTTCCTTTAAACAAGGAGGGCCCAATCATTTTAATATATTTAATATTTTAATAACATGTTTATTTTTAACATTACAGTGTTCCTGTAAATATTAAGGTTTCCTTGCTTATGTTGATTATGTTGTAGAAGATTTAAGAAACAATGAATATGTGAAAAAGATGCTATTCCAGCAGATCAGTTGCAACAGAACTCAATGTACACACTTTCAGTAACAAAAATAATCAAATCTAAATAAACCAAAACGTGAGTTTAATTTCATACAGTACTTATATGAATACAGAATCACAACACAATATGTTAGTCAGTTGCGTCAACACACAAAAAAACTAAACCATAAATACAACAAAAATGTATTCAATTGCATATAATGGATAACATGCTAATGTCCACTCTTCATTAACTACAATACATACCAAAGACAGAGAGGGTTCATATCACTCTCAACATTTGGATGTCTTGTCCATTTAGAAGTTGTATTTCATCACAAATGAAAAGAAGTCAAGTTTCAAGTTTACCAAAAAGTGTCTTACAATCATGTTTTGTATATCTCACATAGTGCAGTGGTTAGGACACTGTTGAGTAGCTTGGCTTCTTATCTGGGATCAGATGGTCACCAGTCACTTCCTGTATGGAGAACAAGAAGCTTCTGCTAAGCACGTCTTTTAGCTTTCCTGAGCTAAAACCTGCTATGCAGAGCTAGTTAATTTGCTTAGAGAGTCATCCGATCACTCTGAAGCCTTGCAAAGAGATTTTGGCAGTGACAGAGGCTGACTGGTAAACCACAGGGGAAAGCCAAACTCTTACCAAATGTTTTAACTATTTACATTGGGGGAGGGGGGGGCACCAGAGCATTATAACCCATACAGCACACTGTAATGATTATGGTGCTTGGAATTTTCCTTTAATATCTTCTATTTGAGATGTTACTAATGATCATATTGAAGATTATATAACAGTAAACATGGGGTACTTGAGTGGATAACAAGGTCTTGAACACTCTTTGTTATCTCAGACCAGTTTAAACCTTGCATCTTACTTTCTTCAATGGTCTGAGTTTGATTATAATGGTATAACATGTTTGTTGGGATCCCATCATATAATGTCTAAAGTATATATCTAAAAAAAATACATAAAAAAACCTTTTTTAAAACTTTTTTTATCAAGTCTGTATGTGCTATAAATATATTTTATTCTCTACTAAGTTCACTTGTACGTATTGATCATTTATTCTCAAATATGGTAAAGTATCAACTGTAGTAAAGTGTTATTTTCCTTTTTAATTTTTGCTGTAAATATAAAAATAAAAGATGAAGCATGCTCATACATTCAATAATACAGATTATACTAGGGAATGTTACTTTATGGTAAATAAAACTCGAGAAATTAACTGCAGAGTGTACAGAACAATGAGATAGCCAGTGTTTAGTCCAGGCTTCTGTGTAAATTGATCAGCCAATGCCTAGTCTAAGGACATTCATGATGTCATGCTAGTGACCCTAACACAATCTCTCTATAAATAAACTGGTGCAGTAACATGGTCACTTTGACCAGACTTATCATGCAGCTTCTCTTTATTTCTTGTACAATGTCACAAAAGGATGTCTGCTTCCAGCATGGAACCTCTGCACCAGATGTCCACGTGTTATGGGACCGCATTCAGTTGTTGTTGGATTCCACATAGCAGACATGTGGCTCATTAGGCAGCCGTCCCAACACTTCTATTTCTCTGCTGGCATCAAATGTTATCCTGCACTTTGACATCTCTGGACAAGATTAGGTTAAACTACCAAACTAACAATTTAGAACCTTGCTGAGTCAACAGCTGGTGTTAGTGCAACAGCACACTTTGCTTCTGCAGTCAAGTTGGAATGCCCCATCATGCTATGGGAGTGGTGTAAATTATCTTTGTGTGTAGGAAGACTGATAAATCCATCAGCCAAAAGAAGGGAGAAGGAGGGGGAGTAAGGGCACCTAATATCTTTATAGTCAAATTATACACTACACCACCTAAGTCACTAGATCAGCGTGCATCCAGCTATCTCTGTGTTAGAGTAACCAGCAGTGTGCATCAAGAAGTGAGTTGCTTTTGATTAGCAAAAGTTTCTGGGACATGTGTCATTCAATGTATGGTAGTCAGGCCCTGCATCCTCTACTTTTTTACTTTTACCATAACATGTAAATATATGTGTTAATAATGATATTTGCACACAAGACCTTTCCAGTAACAACTTCAGAACATCTGGATACGAACTTGTCAGCTTAATAGCACACTGGAGAAAAATGTCACACATTTGCAACTTACTCATACACCCCAATTATTTCAAGTTGGATTTAGCTGAAAATAAAATAAGTAAAATACATTTCTATTAAAGTGCCAACTTTACTGGACTAGATGAGTGAAAAATTGTGCAGTAGAGCTCTTTCAGTACTCTATTTATGGTCAGATACTTCTGATGTCGTGGCTTGAATATCTGTTTTAAGAGCCTGCTATTCATGGTCCATAAAACTAAGAGAAAAAGAGAAACAATGTATGTAATGTTGAGGTTGGGATACTACTAACTGAGGAGGGACCTGGACCCTGATATTCCTGTAATTATAGCCCAGTTTACCTGGTACTAGAAAATACTCAATCATAAGTACCAGATGTCATGTATATATATATATATATATATATATATATTTATTAAATATTTTACCAGGAAAGATACATTGAGATTTCTTTTGTTTTCAAATATGTCCTGGGTCCACAAATCATTGCATTGATACAATAGGGTACAATAAAATACAAAAACAATATTAATACACAATATATACAAAACTTAACAGGTAGGAAATAAATAATCAACCATAACACGTGCATTCTGTTTTGAGGTATTTATAGAGGGATCTCTTAAAGGACTTTAGGCATGGGAAAGATTTTACCTTAAATTACTTAATTATGTAAAAATATGACATAAATATGCACATAGAATTTAAATATATATACATATTTATATCTTTGAAGTCTAAGTGTATATTTATGAAATTATTTATGTAATTATGTATATGGAGATATATATATATATATATTGTATTATTTTTATGTATTCATATATATATATATATTAATATCAAAATACAGTTAGAATACAATTACATATATATATATATTTTTATTATTAATTATTTTTACATTTTTTTATTTATATGTGCTTATTATTTATATTTTATAATATATATATATATACACACACACAATATATATAGTTGTTATATATATTATATATATATATACGTGTGTAATTTAATTGTAAGTGTATTTTTTATATAATGTAAAAATACACTTAGTATGACATATATATATATATATATATATATATTTTTTTATTTTTTTTTAATTAACATTTTTAATTTTTTTTATTTAAAAGCAGCAGGTAGACTCCTACCAGTTTAGGCAGGCAGCACTATGGACACCTTTTGCGGTCATGTGATCGCTCTTTTAGAGCGGTCACATGGCCTGATGGGGCCTAATTTGCCAAGGGGGTACTGTCTGGGCTGTCAGGCAGTCCCCCCAGACATGTACGCCTGTGGTCTATATGGATCGTTTTAACGGTTCTTACAGGTTAATGAAACAATGTCTCTCTTTTATTATTATTAAATTATTTTGTGTTTGTTTGTGAGGAAACATATATATCTATGTATATATGAATACATAAAAATAATACAATATATATGGAAGGCTTGGCCTTTAATTGTGGGAGGGACTAACTATTAATCCTATTTAAACCCAGTGAGCCCCTGCTTACCTGTCGTCAATGATCTCGGAAATTCTTCTGTTCACTTCCAGTTCACAGGACCCTGACGTCACTTTTCCCGCCCGCCGGCAGTCCGTTTCAAACTTTCTTTTCTTGCTGAGTTCGTGATTATAACAAAGGAAGCCAGCATACGAATGGCTAACTGTAAGTTATACTTAATCATTCGAACGCACCTCTGTACTAATCGTTAATCACACGTTTGTTTAAATACTGCCATTCGTTTGAAACTGTCATGCAAAACTGTTCGTTCACATACTGCTGCACTACGTGTAAATCTGGCATTCATATATACTTTCATCTATTTCCATGCTCACAGTTCCATTTATTCAAAATCAGCTAAAGTCCCGTTCGTCCAAAACTGCCATGTATAACCGTTCATTCAAATGTTGCTGCTATGTATGTAAACCTGCATTTCGTGTAAACTTTCATTTGTTTGCCACGCTCACAATTCACTCGTACAAATCAGTTGAAGTTCCATTCGTTTTTCAGCTATGTTCAAAGCCATTTCATTCATTATTACTGCATTTCATGTAACAATTTGTCTGTTTCCCTAGTCTTTTCAATAACTTTCATTTATCATTCTTACAGTATTTTTGTTGAACTAAACGAACGGCACATAAAATATCCCTAATAGTCTATATATATATATATATATATATATATATATATATATATATATATTGAAGGCTTTTACGTTTATACAAACACAAATACTTTTATTTTAAGCCGGTTCGGCTAAATCCTGCAGGGTCATTCCCTTAAAGCCATAGTTAATGTGTTTTACATAGTAATAATAAGTATGTTAAATAGGATAATTAGGAGACTATTTTACACTCCAGCATTCTGTCTTATGCATCTCTGCACATTTCACGGTCATGTTCCCCTAATGCATTTCATGTTTTATATTTTGTCATTTGATCCAGACAAGCTGTGCAGTATATAAGTAATAGCAATTAAATTACGTTTTATTTTTGCCTCCTATTTAACATTATACAATTGCTGACATTGGTTGCAGCGGTTCCTTCTTGATAAAATATAACTGCATTATTTAAAAAGGTAGGACTCTAAATTACCTGCCTACTAGTATTTTCCATGTAATCCTTTCTGGTAACCAGAACTATAAATTAAATAAGTCACTGTTTGTCTCCCCAAACATTGGTTCAAGCCCTTCCAGGACAAGCCCAAGTTTTCCAAATATATTTCAATTTATATACGGTTAGTATCTACTTTCATTCCTAGCTCTGTCATTTCAATGTTCATAGACAAGGGGGCTAGGTTATAACTCAATCATTATGACATATTTTAGGAACAAGTAGGGGTCATTCTTACCATTACCGAATACGTCATACAGGACAACAGCAGGTATGTTATTAAAAAAACCAGTTAGGTAGGTTGTAAGGTTAAAATAAACCCTCGCCAATTAGGTATGATCCCATAGACCTCTTTGCCTATAGTTAAGTGGTCCCGCAAGGCCAACAATCATTCCTTCGATCAGAGGTACAAGCCCAATCGACCCAACGCATAGTTATAGCCTTCTCAAGTCATACTTAGGGCCACACTCGTCACGGCCAATCGATATTAAAATCTTATACGTGTCACCGAGAGGCCAACACCCCGCCACACACCTCAGTGGCACAAAGGCCCCACGAGCCAAATCATAGGTAGAGCCTCTCTAAGCCACTTGGCAAGTAGTTAGGGCGTCATCTGTCATCTAAGATAATGAGTTTAATACAATTTCGCTTTAGGGCACTGATCTAGTAAACTGAGTTACTGCAGATCTACATGATTACCATTCTAACGAAGCTATCTGCCTTTCACCCATAGCATGTCTAACGCTTCCAAACAAGGAGACGACCTATAAGTTACCAGCACCCCGACCAGATCAGGATCGCAGAGAAGGCAAACCGCACTGGCCAGCCCAGTGTCCAGCTTTAGATCCTGGACAATTCCAAAAATCACTACAGAACTTAAAAAGAGAAATATCCCTTTTCCGGCCACAGCCAGGAAAGCCAAACTTTTTCGCTTATTAAATACTAATGAGGACAATAAAAGACCTGGCCCTAGTTCTGAATTTTATGTTCAAAACAGCCTGTCAGAACTTCACATCATGATGGCCTCCCTAGTGTCTTCCGTAGCCACAATAAATGATAGGTTGGATAATCTGGAGTCAAATAATAGACCAACCATCCCGGAGGTTCCAATACCTATAGCCCAGCCAGAGCCTAACCCAGGAGGTAACAATAACCCTCTATCTGCTAAAAATACCAATATTATAAACCTTATTCACCTAATACCACAAAATCTTAAGTGTGACATAATAGAGGGGAAAGACATTAATATGGCTTTACTACTCATAGCTTCTCAAGACATAATCGAGAACAGGTCATATATGTTTGATGACTTGTCAGTAGTTATGAAGTCTAGAGACCCAAGACTGAACAGGAAACTAAATATCCCTGAATTTGTCCTGGCTTTCGTCCTGTATCGAGATGCAATTTTCCCCTCCGTAGAGAAGAACTTGATTTATATCTACATAAAATTATTGACTTGGCATATAAATACGGAGGCTATGCCTTTTATGACTATCACAAATCTTTCGCATCCAGATCAGCTGCATCACTGGCTCAATATAATACACATACCGACTGGGGCCAGTTAGACACTGAACTATTTTTAAGGCATTTTGCGGGTCTCAAAACACCTTCTTGCGCAATATGTTCTTCAGCAGCTCATACGGTTAACTTTTGTCCCGACAACATAGCAATTCCCTCAACCATCAATGCCAACCCCGAATATCCACTCATCACAACCCAAAGAGAATTGAGAGACAAATTAGGGGGGGCAATCGTTTTTCTAGGTAAAGCTCAAGTCTGTAACAATTTCAATGCCTGTGGTTGATTGTAGTTACAATGCTTGCAGACTCCTTCACGTGTGCTCACTTTGTTACAGACCGCATGTTAAAACTATGTGCCCAAACAGGTTGTACCCTAAAAGATCATCCACACCAACATTCCTAATTTACAATGTTACCTGTCTAATTATCCTTCTTTACATCTGGTAGAATTTCTCACATCTGGTTTTTCTAATGGGTTTCACACAGGTTTTGTTGCACTCCCCACAGGAATTCTGGAATGCCCCAACCTACAGTCAGCACTCACAGACCCTAGTAGCCTACAAGAACTCCTACATAAAGAAATTAACAACGGTTTCATTATAGGGCCTTTCACAACCCCACCTTTCACCTCCTGGAGAACAAACCCTCTAGGCATAGCTACAGGGAAATTTAATAATAAAAAGAGACTCATAATTGAATTTTCAGCACCTCACTCTTCCACTACACCTAGCTTAAATGCACTAATTCCATCCGAGGATTTCTCTCTTCAATACTCAAGAATTGACGATGCCATACAAGCTATCATTCATTTCGGCAAGGCTGCATGGTTAAGTAAAACAGATATCACTAATGCATTTAAACTACTACGTATACATCAGTCACTCTGACACCTGCATGGCGTTAAGTCGGAAGAAAAGTACTATTTTGCTACCAGACTAACTTTCGGCTCCAAAAGTGGACAAAGATATTTGATATCTGCGCCAAAACGTTTACCTGGCTCCTACTTAACAAATGTAGATGTCCAGTAATCATTCACTATTTGGACGATTTCCTCTCTATTGAAGCACACCATTTTACACCAAGCAGCCTACATCACATGCTGTCTCTGTTTGAGGATTTAGGAGTCCCAGTAGCCCCGGACAAAACAGAAGGTCCCAACACCGAGATTACCTTCCTGGGCATAACACTCAATTCAGTTTCTATGCAAGCTAGCCTTCCTCAAGAGAAAGTAGACAGAATTCTTACATACATCGACATCTGCACCTCACAAGGCTCTTGCACCAGGAAAGAGCTACAGTCACTACTTGGGTCACTCAATTTCGCGATGAGGATAATTCCAGAATTCTCTCTCTCTTACACGGTCTCCCTGACGACGATTCCACAACTAACTTAGACAAACCAGCTAGAGCAGATTTAAAAATGTGGCATCTATTTCTGTCCTCTTGGAATGGCAGGTCATTATTCGTTCCTCCCATTTCTGATGATTCCGCGGTAGTTAGGACTGACGCATCAGGTGCCATAGGTAATGCAGCAATATTTGGTAATGACTGGGTATACGACTCTTGGCCACTAGAGACTACCTCCCTAGAGAATTTCAACACCACCTCAACACTATTTGAAATCGTCCAGATTGTAGCTGCTGCACACATATACAAAGAATGGAGAGGTCAATCAGTCAGGTGTTTTTCCAATAACTTGGCGGCATGTAACATCATAAACAAATTTCTGTATAAATTATATTCATGTTCCAGGTATTTTTCAGAGTCCATCCGTCAGCAAATTTGCAACCTAGAGAACCTCCAAAGTTCACAGACCTAATAATGCTTTAAATACCCTGTTACATCATAGTAGGTCACTCGCACAGGCTGGTTTATCACTCAATACCATAAAAGCCTATTTCAGAGCATATGAGTTGTTTAAAAGATTTGCACGTGATTACTATGTAATAAATATTTTTTTTCCATAGAAACCATGGTTGCATTCACAACTTTTTGCCACATATCTCTAAAATTAGCATACAATACAATTAACATTTACTTAACAGGCACACAACACTACAATCTTAACTAGTTATCCAAACAAAGCTCCATTTCTAGCATCTTACCCAGTCAAAAGAGTCCTTAAAGGTATTCAGAGACTAACAGTTCATAATCTCATTAAAAGACTTCCAATAGATAGTGTACTGTTTAGGAACATCTCCGATTTACTAGACGAGACCCCTTTTGAGAAAGTCACTAACCTGATAATCAAATCTGCAGCCTACATAGCTTTCTTGAGACCTAAAGAATTTTCTGTGGAGAAAGCATCCGACTTTAAGTGATGCCTTAAGAAAAAACACCTAAGTAAAACACAAGACCACTATATCCTATCAATTTCTCATACTAAAACGAGTCAGACTGGCCCATCAGTTGAGATTAAATATTACCCTACTTCTACCAAGTGGTGTCCAATCCACATTCTGGATAAACTAGTTGAGACACAGCTTACTACTGGCCCCGAATCCCCACTATTAGCCATTCAAGGGAAACCCCTAACCACCAAACAGTTCATGCTTTACATTCGTGCGTTGTTACTCAGGCTAGGACACAACCCGCATTCATTCTCTGGCCATTCATTCCGTATTGGGGCGGCAACAGCAGCTTCCGGTAATCACGTACCAACACATATAATTAAAAATATGGGACGTTGGAAATCATCCGCATACAACAGGTACATCCCTAATCCAGAGAAAGAAATTAGATTAGCTTTCCATGAAATGTCTAAATAATGTATTGCTTAATAAACATGTCTGACAAAAGAAATCGTTTCTTAAATTTTTGCCCTCTTTTTACAGGTCTAACCTCTAACTGAATTTGCTCTTACTAAACTTTCATTATATCATACAATACATTCCTCTAAATGTGCCGTACACAAATGGAAGGCTTGGCCTGTAATTGTGGGAGGGACTATTAATCCTATTTAAACCCAGTGAGCCCCTGCTTACCTGTCGTCAATGATCTCGGAAGTTCCCCTCCCACCGCACCCTTTATTATTTTCATATTATCTAGGTGGGCCCTCTTTTTACGGGTCTAACCTCACGTCAGTTTCGGCACACCTCAACTGACTTTGCTCTTACTAAACTTTCATTATATCATACAATACATTCCTCTAAATATGTCATACACAAATACATATATATATATATATATATATATATATATATATATTTATATAGATATATATATATCCATATACATAATTACATAAATAATTTCAGAAATATTTTCACTAAAGTTAAAGTTCAAAGTTAATGTAATGTGAATTTCAAATGTATGACCAAAGTAGCTGAACTGGAAGCATAGCTGAATAAAATAATTTTTCCAATTTGATTATTTTGATCTTAAATTTTAAATTCACTTTGAATTTTAAATTCACTTTGAATTCTCACTTTCGTGAATAACAGTGATATTTTTTTTTGTTGCTTAAAAAGGAGATTTAAGTATGATTATTATCACATTTTTCTTTCATTTGAGTTTCAAATGTCTTACAATTCTATAAATGTCTTTATTCTATATTCTTTATATTTATTAAGTTTGTCTACCATGGTTTTCTTACATTTCTAAAACTAGCTCTCAGTTACTTGTTTTTTATTATTATTTACTTTTTAAGTCTTTTATCTGTTATGGCAAAAGTGTGTTTTGCAGTAAAGCACATGAGATCCATTTTTTCCTAATAGTGCATTGAATTCATCTTGAAAATTATGTGATTAAATAATTACTGAATCATGTGTAAACAGAACGCATTTTGTAAATTTAAATATTTTTGTGTTCAAAGCATTATTCTAAAAAAACAATTTATATATGAGGGTATAAGGGATATGTAAATTACATATCTTCCTTCTGCAATTTTATGTACTTAATTATTTCAGTAAATCATTATTGCCTATTTTCCAGGAGAGAACATGTTCCATTTCAATAATGATGCTTTTGGCTTCTGTCCAGTTATGATCATTATCATTTTGTGAAAAGCAATTGTAACAAAAAATGTTCACAGAACTGATCAGTTACCGTATTACTCTAGTTTTGAGGCTACAAATAGAATGATTATTATTGCTACATAAAATAGATTTATATATCTCAAAATTACATTATTTTCTACTAGTTATTTAAATACACACTCACATACAAACACTCACATATACAGGCATATACCTATGCACATATGCAGACAGAAACACACACATGTATAGTACACAACAATAATTATGCTAACATTTTCTAATTTCTTTTTTTAATTGTATTTCTCTTTTTCCTTAAATTATAACATTCAATTCCTTACATAACAAATTACAGTAATATGTATTGAGTCAAAACATCCTGTTACATTTTCAGTTGGAAGGGGAAATAAAGTCTATTTATGTTGTATGGACATATGGAACCCTAGAAATGCAGGTATAAGGAGGGGAGAACAAGATGGAACCCTTATTTTTTATGAATGTATTTGCTTAGTAAGACAGACAGACAATGAAATGTATTAAAAAAAAAAAAAAAGAGAGAGAAAATTATGAGTTGCAGGAGAACCCAGAAGGTAAGAATGGTGGAACTCTTAGAGACAGAGAATTGAGCAGTGAGACTACAGGGGCATGATCTGTATATCAAAACTGCTTCATTAAGCTAAATTAGTTTTTTCTAGTACGTCCAAAGGGGGTGGGGGAGTTAAGGAGGGGAAGGACCACTAAGGTGAGAGGGAGGACCACTAAGGGGTTTGGGAGAGGGGGGGAGAGTGAGGACCACCAAGGGGGGGTGGAGGGTTAGGACCACTAAGGGGAGGAAGGGGAAAGAGGGAAAGGACCACCAAAGGGGGGTTTGGAGGGGAAGGACCACTAAGGGGGTGGGGGGAAGAGGAAGACCACTAAGGGTGGGGAGAGGGTGGAGTGAAATGACCATCAAGGAGGGACTGCAGAGGCCCAGGGAGAGCACTAAGGGACAGGAGGGCAGGAGAGATCACTAAGGGACGAGGGGAGAACACTGAGGGACAGGAGGGAAGGGGATATCACTAATTGACAGGAGGGGAGAGAACTATAAAAAAATAAAAAAATAAAAATAAAGAGCTTCTCCCCTCTCAGTTCCTATCCTACCCCCAAAACCCCTCTATTTTACACTACACTCATACACAATGCATCCCCCAACACACACACACAGAAACATATAATGCATCCCTACTCACACATAAACACACCGAAACACACAATGCATCCCTTATGCGCGCACACACACTAATTCTCTTACACACAGAAACAAAATGCATCTCTTACATACACTCAATGCACCCCTTACAGACACACTGCATTAAATTACATACACAGAAACACACCTGCATCCCTTACACACACACACACACAGAAACAAACGATGCATTCCATACACACAAACACACTGCATCCCCTATACACACTCTACATCCCTTCGACAAAATTGCAAGATTAGACATATACAAATTTAAATGGTGGTGAAGGCATAGAGTGTTTCTTTGAACGGGAATAATTTAAATATTGAAACTGTAAATATACAAATTAAATTCATGTATAAATTGTAAATTAAAATAAATTTAAATAAAATAAAAACTTGTATAACTTTTACTAAATAAATACATATCTAAGAGGTGCCTGCTTTGTTGAAGATGCCTTCTCCCTAAAAAAAATAAAGTAAATAAGGGACTAATTAATCGCAAATATTATTAAAGTGGGAAATGTACAAATGCTCACAGAAATGATACAACAAAATGTAAAAGAAAGGTATTCCAATGAATTACCTGTCATGGCTTAAGATGACGATCATAACCACGGCATTTACCTGCGTATGTTGGTCTGGATGCACAGAGAAAGGAAAATTGGGGGGGGACACACCCGTAATATGCATTTCTCAGCCGTGGTGCTGCTGTAGAGGCCAAAATATATACAAAATACAAATTAAGGAATATTTCACACACAAAATATACAACTACTTATCTATCTTAGCAACAAATATGGGGATTTGGTTACACCATAAAGCCTTATCATGTTATCTAGTATGCAGTCCTTTTGGGCACCCCTTCCCTTTAGGTGCGCTGTGGGGATGAGACTACCGATTTCTTTTAGGTTGAGCATCCTTCCTACTCTCTTGGTGCTGCTTTGGTTGTGACTACAGGAAAAAACATTTGAAGAGAGTCTGTGAAAGATGGGTAAGCAGTAAGTATACAATTAGCATGTGTATCTCTCATGTTAAAATTAACGTTGGACCCACCAATATTGGGGTACTGTGATGTATTACTGGGTTTAACAGAATATGGCCATATGGTGTAACCAAATTGCTAAGATATGTGATTTTAAGTAGCCTTGTAAAATGTAAAACTGTATTTTTTTTTGTGTGTGCTATTCCCTAACCTGTATTTTATATATACTTTGGTTTGCACAGTACCACCACTGTGAGATATACATGTTCTGGGATTGCCCCCTGATTGTAGATTATGCTAACTTTAGTGTATCTATAATCTTAATTTTATTAATGACAGGAAGCAAATATTTTGCTTAAGTCTCTCTTTACTTAAGCTCCACAGCAGAACATTTAACATAGTCACATAACAAATTAATCAGAAACAAGAAACAATCTCTAAGACTCTGTGCTCCAAGCTCCTCCTCCTCTTTCTAGCTGCGACACAAACAGGAACCGGATGATTAATGAAGATGATAACCGAATAACCCAAGGAAACTAATCCAAGGCCCGGGGATAGCAATCCAAACTTGGCAACTGAAGGAAACTTTAAACTGAAACGAGAAAACAGAGTTGAAAAAGGGGATTATTCTGATAAATTGAACTACTAAAGGCATGTAACCTGAAATGAAAAAACTGTAAACAATGTCCATATATGGAAAAATCTTCCACAAGTCAGTGGATAACAGTCTAAAACAAAAATGCAGTGAAAATGTAGTTGGAGTTAAATTTAAGACAGTAAGAGTAAACATAGCCCCTTAGGAAGGATTACCTGAAATACAAAGAAGCCGGGTCGGGTAACTGAGTTGGGTGGGAAAATATTCGCCTCCTGTAATTAAGATTATAGATACACTAAAGCTAGTATAATCTACAATTTTATCACATGACAGGAAGCTTCATAGTTTGCTGTTTTAATGCTCAGACAATAAAGCAAAGGATGCATTGGCCATCAGCTAGAAATAAAAACAACTAAAGGTCTGTTCTCTTGACCAATCCGCAGAGCAGAGGATATCCTGAAGTGAAGTACCTGCCATGAAGGCTCCCGAGGCCGCAGGTCCTCTGACTGAATGGGCTCCAAAGGAGGAATCGATACCTGCCAACGAGAGCAAGCATCTGATCCACCGTGCTAGGGTGGCAAAAGAGACAGACGCATGAGGACGGATGTAAGAGATCAAAAGCTGTCCAGATCGGGAGGAACATAGTGGAGAAGTAACCTCCGAATATCTGGAAAGAGCCTGAGCATACACAAAGTTTTGGAAAATCAGTAAAGTATGGATATAAAAAACGTGGATGAATCAGATTTCGTATGTCTAGAAATGGAGAAGGAAACCCCTTCTGGGGAAAAAGTATACCCATCGCAGTCGAAAGACCCAATGTCAGAGACCCAAAAAAGCAAAACAAGGCATAATAGCAAGGTGAATTTCGCTGATAACTGCCGAAGAGAGAGTTGTGCATTCTCGGGCCAATCTCGAAGAAAACAGAGGATCATATTCACATCCCAGAGCTATTTTGGAGCTGGAGGCCAAGCCAATTTGATGCCAGGAAGGAGTCCTGTCCAATTGGGGTTCCCTGCATGGAGACATGCGCCGCTGAAATGGCTGAACACACAAAGTTAATGGATCGAAGCGAACATCCAAGTTCAAAAAGGTGAGAGAGAAAATTCAGAATAACGAGAACAGGAGCTGTGAGATCAGAATTCCATTTCATACACCAACTGCACCAAGTATTCCAGGTGGACAGATAGCATCCTCGAGTCCCTGGGGCCCAGGAATCCCAGAGGAGGTCCTAAGTTGTCTGTGATAGGCCTCCGACATTCAGGTACCCTAGAAAGAGTGCAAGTCACCAATTAAAGACGATCGTCCTGTACCAAGGGGTGTGGATGGCCCTAAGGGTCCGAGAGGAAATGTGGGAATGTCGGAAGGAGGAGTGAGTCTTGCCAGGATAATTCCAGGAGGTCAAAAAATTAGGCTTTAGTAGTATCAGACTTACCCGTTGTCATCGAATATGAAGCATGACTCTTGGAATCATGGCAAAGGGTGGAAACACATAGGCTCGCGTGCTGGCCAATCTTGAAGGAAAGAGTCTACTGCAGTTGATTCCGTATTGGAGAACCAACTAAAGAACCTGGAGACTTGGTAGTTTGTGCGTGATGCAAAGTGGTCTTTATTTAATGGACCTCGCAGGAAGGCAATGCATAGGAACACTGACCGGTGGAGTCGCCAGTCGCTCACGTCCCTCCAATGTCTGGAGAACCAATCCGTTGTGATATTTGCCTCTCCTAGCAAATAATCCGCATGGAGTGTAATGCACCGCTGGAAGAAAAAATTGTAGATCTCTTTTGTAACTTCCAAAAGGGTGCATGACCTGGCCCCACCTAGGCGGTTAATGTATTGATGACTGCAGAAATGTTGTGCATCCTCAACAGTATGTAACAATTTGAGAGGTGTTTGGCAAAGCTGTGGATTGGTAAAGATTCAGCAATCAACTCTAGATAAATTATATGAATTACAGTTGCAAGAAAAAGTATGTGAACCCTTTGGAATGATATGGATTTCTGCACAAATTGGTCATAAACTGTGATCTGATCATCATCTAAGTCACAACTATAGACAATCACAGTCTGCTTAAACTAATAACACACAAAGAATGAAATGTTGCCATGTTTTTATTGAACACACCATGTAAACAAAAAAAGAAGAAAAAAACTGCCTAGAAAATATAAATATGTATATAAAAAATAACCTTTAATAGTGAACGAGATACAGGAGTGGTTAATTTGCACATTCACTCTTGGTACATCTGAGTATTACCATACAGAGGCACCAGTGAAAGTTGTGCATGTCTCTCTTTTAAATCTTACAATTCTGCACAACTTTCACTGGTGCCTCTGTATGGTAATACTCAGATGTACCAAGAGTGAATGTGCAAATTAACCACTCCTGTATCTCGTTCACTATTAAAGGTTATTTTTTATATACATATTTATATTTTCTAGGCAGTTTTTTTCTTCTTTTTTTGCCACTACATTGTTTAGGGTTAACCCCTTCACTGCCTTTATACTTTCTATACATTAGGCTTGCATTTTGTCAACACCATGTAAACATTCACAGTGCAGGTGGAAAAAGTATGTGAACCCCTAGACTAATGACATCTCCAAGAGCTAATTGGAGTGAGATGTCAGCCAACTGGAGTCCAATCAATGAGATGAGATTGGAGGTGTTGGTTACAGCTGCCCTTCCCTATAAAAAACACACACCAGTTCTGGGTTTGCTTTTCACAAGAAGCATTGCCTGATGTGAATGATGCGTCGCACAAAAGAGCTCTCAGAAGACCTACGATTAAAAATTGTTGACTTGCATAAAGCTGGAAAGGGTTATAAAAGTATCTCCAAAAGCCTTACTGTTCATCAGTCCAGGGTAAGAGAAATTGTCTATAAATGGAGAAAGTTCAGCACTGCTGCTACTCTCCCTAGGAGTGTCCATCCTGTAAAGATGACTGCAAGAGCACAGCGCAGACTGCTCAATGAGGTGAAGAAGAATCCTAGAGTGTCAGCTAAAGACTTACAAAAGTCACTGGCAAATGCTAACATCCCTGTTAGTGAATCTACAATACGTAAAACACTAAACAAGAATGGATTTCATGGGAGGATACCACAGAGGAAGCCACTGATGTCCAAACAAAACATTGTTGCACGTTTACAATTTGCACAAGAGCTCCTGGATGTTCCACAGCAGTACTGGCAAAATATTCTGTGGACAGATGAAACCAAAGTTGAGTTGTTTGGAAGAAACACACAACATTATGTGTGGCGAAAAAAAGGCACAGCACACGAACATCAAAACCTCATCCCAACTGTGAAGTATGGTGGTGGGGGCATCATGGTTTGGGGCTGCTTTGCTGCATCAGGGCCTGAATGGATTGCTATCATCGAAGGAAAAATGAATTCCCAAGTTTACCAAGACATTTTGCAGGAGAACTTAAGGCCATCTGTCTACCACCTGAAGCTCAACAGAAGATGGGTGTTGCAACAGGACAATGACCCAAAACATAGAAGTAAATCAACAGAATGGCTTAAACAGAAGAAAATACATCTTCTGAAGTGGCCCAGTCAGAGTCCTGACCTCATGCTGTGGCATGACCTCAAGAAAGCGATTCACACCAGACATCCCAAGAATATTGCTGAACTGAAACAGTTCTGTAAAGAGGAATGGTCAAGAATTACTCCTGTCCATTGTGCACGTCTGACGTCTGGTCTGATGGGGACCTTTTGATCGTATGATGGTTGGTGATGTAGAAACTGAGCTTTTAAGCGTTGTATAGCTCGATAATGCAGTGGTCCCGGGTACATTTCTTGTAAGGAGGCTGATAACAATCCCACGATGCGTCCAGCACCCGGAGGGGAATATGGTCGCGTCGTAATGTCTGACAGAGTTCCTTATGAATTGCCAAGATTTTTGATTTAGGGAAAGGAGGACGCACTTCAAGGCCTCGAAACCTATGAACTGAACCACGTGTGATGGCCAAAGAGCCAATTTCTCTAGATTGACTACAAACCCCAATGACTCGAGTAAGGAGATTGTAAATTGCGTCTGAGATCGCAATCTGCAGAATAGTAAGAGATCGTCCAGATAGATAATTGTCAGGATTACAAGTTGATCCAGCACGCAGAACTGTGTCACACCTAGGACTAAGGATAACGTATAACTGGACCTTAGAATGGCCGGACTTAACGTATCCAAGAATAATCAGAATACTTGCCGAGACTACCACCCCCAATGCTACGAGCATTGAGCACGATAATCCCCAAACCAGGAAAGGACCCCACTAAATGCGGAACCTATAGACCCATTTCCCTTATAAACTTAGACCTAAAAACGATGCCTAAATTGGTAGCCAACCGGCTCAAGCCCCTGCTACCTGGACTGATCCACCCTGACCAGGCCGGCTTTGTGCCTGGACGTGAAGCCAGGGACAATACCACAAAAATCCTTAACACAATCCATGGGGCGACAGTAAATCGCACGCCGACGCTGCTTCTAGCAATTGATGCCTACGAAAATGCCTACAACAGAGTGGATTGGTCCTATCTATTTACAGTCTTGGAGATGCTGGGGCTGGGCCCGAGACTGAGGAATTGGATACAGGCCTTATACAGGGGACCATCGGCCAGTGTCAGGGTCAATGGACAATTGTCCACGCCTTTCCAGATAAGCAACGGCACTCGACAAGGGTGCCCACTCTCACCCCTTCTGTTCGTCCTGGCCATGGAGCCATTTCTGATGGCTATTCGACACTAACATCCGGGGCTACCAACACCCTGGAGGTGAAGCGAAGGTGTCCGCATTTGTGGACGATGTCCTCTTTACGATCACAGACCCAATCAAAACTCTTCCACAAGTACAGTCAGAGATTGGGAAATTTGGGGCCTTATCCAATGTCAAGAAAAATGAAGATAAATGCGAAATCATGGAGTCTCAGTACCTCCAACCCTACAAGCATGACTACAAAGCACCCACACATTTTCATGGACGCGGTCTGGGCTGTCATACCTAGGGGTACGCCTCACCGCAACACCCAAAAGCCTATATACACTAAATTACCCTCCCCTCATAGAACCACTTAAACGGGACCTCCAAAAGTGGGAACTACCAAATTTCTCATTCATGGGTCGGGTCAACATATTAAAAATGATGGTCCTACTGAGGGTATTATACCTGTTTCAAGCCCTACTGATACCCCTACCGGGGGTATTCTTTAGACTCATGTGGTCCCTATTCACAAAATATATCTGGGGCAATAAACCGGAGAGGCTAGCCTACTCCACATTGACTTCCACCATAGGTAGAGGAGGTCTAGGGCTGCCCCAGTTGTACAGGTACTATGTAGCAGTCCTACTCACCCACATAAAAGAATGGACAGATACAGATAGGAAGTAATCCTGGTATGCCCTAGAAGAGAGCTTTATGAGGGCCCCCCTCCACACACTACCATGGTCATGGCAAACCTGTCAACTCAAAGAAATCTCCCCAACACACCACCCACTGATACAAAATGTTCTCACAATATGGAGATGATGCAAAGACACCTGGGTACTGTCACTAGGACTTTCGAGGTCTTTCCCACTAGCAGACAACCTGGACTTCCAGAATGGACAGGGGAGTTCCATCCTATCCCGGATAACCGGAACCCCCAACCCAGATCTGACTATGGTTATGACAGCTGGGGGCCACCCACATTAAAAGCACTTCCCAGACAGAGTCGACAGGACACATTGCTTGACATTATGGGCAGAACACAACTAAAAAACTTCTTGACCCGATTGGTCATCCCTTTCTGGCGGCCGAGAGACGATACTCCATTTGAATGCTTATGTGGTCCAGGTGTCAGGTATACCTAACATTCATGCTGCCGCCGGAACCCACTTCCGGGTTCACGGCGCTTAGCTCCGCCCCTTTTTTCTGACGCGGTCTTTCCACGATACTTAGGAAGACCGCGCCAGATTCAAAGGGCTGGATTATTCACTCAGGTGCGGCAGTGAGATCAGCTGCGCTACTCGATGCTACCGGCTCCACTTCTCAGACCTCGGCTTGTAAACGAATTTCTACCTTCTCATCTCTCAGACCTCGGCTTGTAAACGGATTTCTACCTTCTCATCTCTCAGACCTCGGCTTGTAAACGGATTTCTACCTTCTCATCTCTCAGACCTCGGCTTATAAACGGAATTCTACCTTCTCCTCTCCCAGACCTCGGCTTGTAAACGGATTTCTACCTTCTCCTCTCTCAGACCTCGGCTTGGACAAACGGACTTCCTTTCTCTCACTACTAAACTGCAGTTTGTTAAAAGAGACTCCTTCCTCTTCCTCCATTGGGTGAATTAACCCTTCCAGTGCCAGAGTGATTCTAAGTTAAGTAAATCTTTTGTCAAGGAAAGCAAGTCATATCAATTAATTATAGTATTTAATTTCTTTAAACTCTCTGTTGACAAATAAGGATTGCTGCTAAGGCTAAAACTTCATTATTAAAATTCAAGTTGGAACTAACTTGGCATTATCCTGATTATTATTTAAAGATACAGTCCACTGATTTCACTCCAATATAATAGGAGGTGAAACTTACTGTTCCTGCCCTCAGAAAATTCTGCAGTTGAGTTCCAATTAAAGAGGTATTACACAAAAGCATCACAGAATAATCCAGCCCTTTCAATGGAACCAGCAGATATTAACTCTCAAGTTTCTGCCCTAACCAATAGAGTAGATACAATTGCTCAAGGGTTACAGGAATTGCAAATTACAAATGAGAGAATATTAACCTATGTTAGAGACATGCAAGGCCATCTTCCTCATGCCGCTCTTCAATCGGCTGGTGATCCTGCTGTCTGTAATCCAGAAAAATTTTATGGAGATAGAACAAAGTACAGAGAGTTTTTAAATTCTTGCAAACTTCTGATAGCTTTGAAACCTCGATCTTACCTCACTGAAAGGTCAAAAGTTTGTTCAGTAATTTCCTTTCTAAGAGGTGAACCTATGGCTTGGGCCCATTCCTTTTTAGAGAATGATGATCCCATACTAGATTCACTGGATGAATTTTTTGAAGCTATGTCTTTATTATATGAAGATCCATATAAACAGGCTACTGCTGATTTAAACATCAGAACTCTCCACCAAAAGAACAGACCTGTTGAAGATTACATTGCCGAATTTAAAAGATGGGCTACAGAAACCCAATGGAATGACATTACACTACGCAATCAATACCGTCTCGGATTATCAGAAGCTGTGAAAGATGAACTCTCTCGTATTGAACTTCCCCCCACCTTAAATGCATTGATTCAACTTTCCATTAGTATTGACAGACGTCTAAGAGAAAGAAGGGCTGAAAAAGTTCTTACTACTTCTAACTGGAGAAAACATTTTACTACTCCAAAAATTCCTGAAAAATCTCTTCCTCACAATGAACCTATGGAAGTTGGTATAATAAGAAGCCCTCTTACTTCGGAAGAAAGGATAAGAAGGAGACAACTAAATTTGTGCATGTATTGTGCTTCAAAAGAACATCTAATCCCAGAATGTCCCCTACTAATCCATTCGAAACCTGGTAAGCTTCATTCATCTACTTCTATATTGAACGTTCTTCAAAAAAGGAAAACATCTACTTATTTTTCTATATCTCTCATATTACAGTGGGATACAAAAAGAATCGTGACTGAAGCCATTATTGATTCTGGTGCTAATGGAACCTTCCTTGATTTTTCTTTTGTTGCAAAGAATAAAATTCCGTGTGTTCGAAAAACCAATTTTATTCCAATCAGAGTTATTGATGGTTCATTTATATCCTCAGGACCCATAAAAGATGAGACAATTCCTCTAAGAATGATTACCAATAACGTACATACAGAATTCCTTACATTTGATGTTATTAAATCTCCACTTTATCCCGTCATTCTAGGAATTAATTGGTTAAAAACTCATGATCCTTTAATTAAATGGTCACCCTTTTCCATTTCTTTTCCTTCTGACTTTTGCAAAAAAACCTGCTTCCAACATATTCCTATTCTCCAAACTACTCAGGAATCAATTATACCTCCATTCTACTCTGACTTTTCAGATGTCTTTTGTAAAAAAGAAGCGGAAACACTTCCACCTCATCGAGCATATGATTGCCCAATAGATCTAATACCTGGTGCTCCCATTCCTTATGGACACATTTATCCACTTTCTGAAAAGGAATTGCAGACCTTAAAAGAATATCTTAATGAAAATTTACGTAAAGGATTCATCAGACCCTCGACTTCACCGGCTGCCTCTAGTATATTTTTTGTGAGGAATAAGGACCAAACCATCCGACCCATTATAGATTACAGAGCCTTAAATAAAATAACCATAAAAAATCGTTATCCTCTTCCACTAATAAATGAATTAATTGAAAGGTTAAGAACTGCAACTATATTCACTAAACTCGACCTCCGAGGCGCATATAACCTCATTAGAATAAAACAGGATGATGAATGGAAGACCGCCTTCCGGACTAGATATGGTCTCTACGAATATCTAGTGATGCCTTTTGGGCTTTGTAATGCCCCTGCAACATTCCAACATTTTATAAATGATATCTTTAGAGATCTTTTGGATGTTTGTGTTATTATCTACTTAGATGATATTCTAATATATTCTAACAATTTGGATGAACATAGGAAGCATGTAAGATGGGTTCTATCTAGATTGAGAACTCACAAATTATACGCTAAACCAGAGAAATGTCTTTTTGAAGTTACTGAACTCTCCTTTCTTGGATACATTATTTCACCTCATTCTCTGAAAATGGATAACTCTAAAATCGAATGTATTATTAACTGGCCCGTTCCTACTACTACAAAAGAATTGCAACGATTTCTTGGATTTGCAAACTTCTATAGAAAATTCATTAGAAACTACTCAGAGGTATCACATCCACTTAACCACCTTAACAGTACTAAACGTCCTTTCAAATGGAATAAAGATGCACAAGCTGCCTTCGATAGTTTAAAAAAAAGATTTACAACTGCACCTATTCTACAGCTACCTAATCCAACATTCTTGTATGTCCTAGAAGTCGATGCATCAGATTCAGCTATCGGAGCAGTTCTTTCTCAGCAAAAGACTCCTCAAGATCCACTTCATTCAGTCGCATTCTTTTCAAGATCCTTGAGCTCTGCCGAAAAAAATTATCCTATTGGTGAAAAGGAATTATTGGGTGTTAAAGCTGCCTTTGAAAATTGGCGCCATCTATTAGAAGATACAAAACAACCTATCATAGTCTATACAGACCATAAAAATCTTGAATATCTTTATACTAATAAAACCCTTACGGCTAGACAAGTTAGATGGAACCTATTTTTTAACCGGTTTAACTTCCAATTAATATACAGATCTGGAACTAGAAATAAAAAGGCTGACGCTCTTTCTCGAATTCCTTCTAAAACTTCTATTGATGTTTATCCTCCTAACAAAATAATAGGGATCCTCTCTTCTCTTCAGGATGACTTAAGGAACTTGAATCAAAAGGATCTTGAACTTCCCAAAACACCTAATTTAACAAAAAAGGATGGTATATTTTACTTTAAAAATAGAATTTATATTCCTCCCATTCTTAGGAACAAATTACTTAAGATGGTTCATGATTCACCCCTAGCTGGACATCCTGGAATAAAGAAAACTCTTGAACTAACTTCACGATATTATTGGTGGCCTCGCCAAGATAGAACCATTGAATTATATGTCAAAACTTGTCCTATCTGTCAAAGGTCCAAATCTGAACATAATCAACCTTTTGGATTACTACTTAACTTACCTATTCCAGAAAAACCTTGGCAATCCATTTCTATGGATTTTCTTGTTGACCTTCCTCCATCCCGACAGTTCACCACTATTCTTGTTGTTGTGGACCGCTTCACTAAAATGTCCCATTTCATCTCTTTAAAAAAATTACCCTCCTCCGTAGAATTGTCCAAAGTCTTTATTGATAATATTGTAAAGCTTCATGGTCTTCCAGAAGAAATTATTTCTGATAGGGGGACACAATTTACCTCCAAATTCTGGAAAGAGATGTGTCTCTCTCTTCAAATTCAACGCAAACTCTCTTCTGCCTATCATCCCCAAACTAATGGGCAAACAGAGAGAGTTAATCAATGTTTGGAACAATATCTCCGATGTTATTGTTCATACCTGCAAGATGACTGGACCACTTGGTTACCTATGGCTGAATTTTCTTACAATAATACCATTCATTCTAGTACGAAAATGACTCCTTTTTTCTCCAACTATGGTTTTCATCCGTCCTCATTTCCCATCCCATCTAATTCTTCATCCAATCCCACGGTTACTTCAAAAAATGAATTTATGTCTTCTCTATTCCTTAAATTACGGGAGAATCTTCAACTCGCCCAAAACTACCAGAAAAAGTTTTTTGACCATAATAGAAGAATTCCCCCTCCTTATAAAGTGGGGGATCTTGTCTGGCTCTCTTCAAAAAATATTACCACAAACCGTCCTTCAAAGAAATTGAGCTCTCTTTTTCTTGGTCCTTTTCAAATAACTACAATCATCAATGATAACGTTGTTAAATTAAAACTTCCTCCAAGTTTTAAACTTCATCCAGTATTCCATGTCTCTTTGCTTAAACCACACATCCCTGATCCTTTCCATAGAGAAATAGTAACAACTCCTGAACCTATCATCGTCCAAGGTGAAGAAGAATATGAAATTCATAAGATTTTGGATTCTCGTATCCACCGTGGCTCTTTACAATACCTTATCAGATGGAAAGGTTATGGAGTTGATGAAGATACCTGGGAAGATTCATCTAATGTTCATGCAAAGAGATTAGTTGATGCTTTTCACAAACGCTACCCCTCTAAACCGGAATAAGTGCACCCAGAGGATGCCCCATGAGAAGGGGGTACTGTCAGGTATACCTAACATTCATGCTGCCGCCGGAACCCACTTCCGGGTTCACGGCGCTTAGCTCCGCCCCTTTTTTCTGACGCGGTCTTTCCACGATACTTAGGAAGACCGCGCCAGATTCAAAGGGCTGGATTATTCACTCAGGTGCGGCAGTGAGATCAGCTGCGCTACTCGATGCTACCGGCTCCACTTCTCAGACCTCGGCTTGTAAACGAATTTCTACCTTCTCATCTCTCAGACCTCGGCTTGTAAACGGATTTCTACCTTCTCATCTCTCAGACCTCGGCTTGTAAACGGATTTCTACCTTCTCATCTCTCAGACCTCGGCTTATAAACGGAATTCTACCTTCTCCTCTCCCAGACCTCGGCTTGTAAACGGATTTCTACCTTCTCCTCTCTCAGACCTCGGCTTGGACAAACGGACTTCCTTTCTCTCACTACTAAACTGCAGTTTGTTAAAAGAGACTCCTTCCTCTTCCTCCATTGGGTGAATTAACCCTTCCAGTGCCAGAGTGATTCTAAGTTAAGTAAATCTTTTGTCAAGGAAAGCAAGTCATATCAATTAATTATAGTATTTAATTTCTTTAAACTCTCTGTTGACAAATAAGGATTGCTGCTAAGGCTAAAACTTCATTATTAAAATTCAAGTTGGAACTAACTTGGCATTATCCTGATTATTATTTAAAGATACAGTCCACTGATTTCACTCCAATATAATAGGAGGTGAAACTTACTGTTCCTGCCCTCAGAAAATTCTGCAGTTGAGTTCCAATTAAAGAGGTATTACACAAAAGCATCACACCAGGGAACAAAGCTAAACGCCCCCTATCAAAAATTTACCGCACTCTTCAGACAACTCAAGGTGACCATTCGGTACCCCTATTCCAGCGTAAGTGGATGAAGGGTCTCCGCATCCACATGATGGATGAGGACTGAACACACATTATGGAAACAGGGATAAAAACTCCAATTTGAGTTGTACGCAAGGAATCCTTTTATAAAAGAGTCACCAGATGGTACATAACCCCAGTGCAACTCCACACATTTTGGTCCTCCGTCAGTGACACATGCTGGAGATGTGCAGGGGAACAGGGGGACATGGAACACATCTGGTGGAGCTGTCAGGGCATAGAGCCATATTGGCAACACATACTGACTGACATAGCGGAGATTCTCCCCCTACAGATCCGATTGACCCCGTCCCAGGTATTACTAGGCTGGCCACACTCGTTCCAGGAACCACTTAGACAGCAACTCCTGAACATATTACTAGGAGAAGCCAATGCCCTCATTTCAATGTACTGGTGTCAACCCGGTATACCATCCAGGGATCAGTGGGTGCAACGAGTAGAGCGTACAAGGGAAATGGAAGAAATACACTGGTCAGCATTGAGGAAAAGAGCTAGGTACCTCAAAACTTGGGAGCCATGGATCGGGTTTTGGGGACACTCCCGTGGGAAACCCACTCCCGCTGGTTCTTGTACTAAGTAAAAGGTCATGTATGCATGAAGTTATACCAAAGGAGAAAACAGAGCAGGATTCACCCCCCCTTCCCCTTTCTTCTCCCCTCCTCCCCTACAATCAATTCAACATGGGGCACACGCACCACAATAATTCACCATACTGAGGGCACGAAGTCTATTATGACTCACAATGCCCTTTACGGGCCCATTACGACCCAGCCCAAACAGCTATAGTTGGTATAGGGGACAAATAATAGCTTAGACATGCTTAGACATACACCCTAGCCTGGCCATGCCTACACTAGAAGACTGTTCAGCACTCGTAACAAATGCAAAGAATATCCGAATGTTATTGTGTAAAGTACACCATGTGCTGAAGAACCCCACTGTGTTACAATGAATTGATTGATTAACAATTCCCTCTTTCTTCTGTACCCCAATATTCTTTTGTGACAAAAAACAATAAAAACATGATATTAAAAATGTTTTTTAAAAATACTTGCCGAGGTCAGGAACACAGAATCAGACACAATGATGAGGGAAAGCCAAAAGTCAAGGATACCAGAATCCAGGGAAGTCAAAACAAAGCCAAAGTCAAATACCAGAAAATCAAGATCAGGAACACACTCTCGGATTACCATAAGGATGAAACCACGACAGAGCAATAAGCAAAAGGAGAATTGGGTCTAAATAACCCTCCTGTGGATTGGATTGGCCATGACCGACCTTTGACCCCAAAAGCAATTACCAGGTTTCCATGTGCATGATTGCTGCTCGGCACAACTTTTCCTGTCAGGACAGTAAATGCCATAACCACATATTTATTATTTCTCCTTTATACGGACAAGGTTATAAGCCCCCCTGAGGTCTAATTTGGTGAAGAATTTAGAACCTTTAACATGATCAAACAACTCAGTGATGAGGGGGATAGGGTAGGCGTTTTTAATCGTTATATTGTTCAGACCCCTGTAGTCTATACATGGCCTCAAATCGCCCTCCTTCTTTGCCACAAAGAAGAAACCAGCACCAGCAGGAGAGGAGGACCTTCTAATAAAACCTTTACTTCCCGTATGTACTCCTCCATGATTCTTTCTCAGAAAGAGGGTAGACCTTTCCCCTAGGAGGCATAGTACCCGGTAACAGGTTTATGGCACAGTCATACTCACGATGTGGAGGTAGCTTATCTGCCTCCCTTTTTTCAAAAACCAAGGCAAGGTCTGCATATACAGAAGGGACAGAAACCGAGAGTGGTTTGGCCGTGGGCATGTTGAGTAAACAAACAGGACGTACATGAGCCATACAGTCTCGTTGACAAGATTCCCCCCAGGAGAGTATATCTAAACAACCCCAATCAAGTACAGGGTTGTGTTTAACTAACCAGGGAAAACCCAGAACGATGGAGGCTGTAGGGGAGTCAATTATTTGGAAGGTTAACTTTTCCTTGTGCAAAACACCCACAGACATAACTATTTCCTGTGTTTCATGGGTCACCAGAGGTCTCTCCAGTGGTCTACCGTCTATGGCCTCAACGGCCAAGGGTGTGTCCTTTCGGATCAAAGTCAGGGCTGCGGTTTTGGCAAAGTTCTCATCCATAAGGTTGTCTGCCGCACCTGAATCGATCAAGGCTTTGGTTGTTATAGTGGTTTTATTGACCAAAAGAGAAACCGTAATAAACGGTCTGGAGATGGACACATGAGGGGACAAAGTCATAACACCCGAGGCCGACCCCTCTCTCGGCCTTAGGTGCTGCAGTTTCCCTGTACTTTAGGGCAGGCATTACAGTGGTGCCCCCTCTTCCCACAATAAAGGCATAACCCCTCCCTTCTACGGTACGCTCTTTCGGCCTCAGTTAACCCCGTAGCACCCAACTGCATGGGTTCAGGGGATGGTTGCCTAGGAGCGGGTAACGCTAGTAGTGCAGTACTGGGTAGAGCAGGTAACACCCATGTATCCAGCCGTCTTTGACTACGCCTCTCTCTAATACGGTTATCAATAAGAATCATATAGTCTATAACATCATCTAGAAGAACAGGCAATTCCCTGGATGCTATTTCATCCAGTATATAAGCGGCCAAACCCTCCTGAAAGGCTGTTACGAGGGCGTCATTATTCCAAACCACTTCAGCTGCTAGAGTGCGGAATTCGATAGTGTAATCCGCTAAAGATCTGTAACCTTGTCGGACCCTAAGCAGAGCCTTGCTAGCAGAAGTAACCCTACCGGGTTGATCAAACGTGCGTTTGAAAGCTGTCAGAAAATCTGCAAAGGACATAGGAGACGTATTTTCCCACATGGGGTTGGCCCATGCTAAAGCTCTCCCCGACAAGTGGTTTATCAAAAAGGCAATTTTAGATCTGTCAGTGGGATAGGAACGTGGATTCATCACCAAATGGATGTCGATTTAGTTGAGGAAACCACGACACAATGCTGGGTCACCGCTGTAGCGCTGTGGCGGCGTCATGTAAACTACATGAGCAGGAACGGGTACTGGAGTGGGAATGGGTTCGGGCACAGCAGCAGCAGCCTCCTGAACGGCAGGTTGCAAGTGTGCAGTATGAGCCAGTATGGTTTGCAAAGCTTGAGCAAACTGATCCATACGGTGGTCCAAGCCATCCATTCTAGCCTCTTGATTAACTAGGAGCTGTGGTATGTCAGCAGGTTCCATTATGGCCCTGTTGTAATGTCATGATTCCGGGAACCCAACACGCTAACACACACACACACACACAGAAAAGGTGCAGTACCGGACCTTAGAGTGGCCGGGCTAAGCACACACAGAATAGTCAGGAGACAAGCCGAGTAAGGGGAACCAGAAAACAGAATAACGTGAACCAAGCTAAGGTCAAAGGGTAGGAGAAAGTCACAGAGTCAGATAAACAAGCCAGAGAGTACGTAACCAGAACCACAAGTTAAGTAGTAATACTAGCAAGCAAAGACCACAACAGGGCAGGGAGGAGCAGGAAAGGTAAATATTTAAACCACAAGGTTAATTCTGATTGGATAATTTCCAATCAGAATTAACAATCACACGTGGGAGATATCTAAACCTCCCACTGTGATTGAGGCACTGTGCCTTTAACGCCGGGTCAGGTGACTGACCCCGGCGTGTAATATATTGGGCGGTCTCCCAGCGTGCAGCGTCATGCATGCTGCCGCTGGGGGATGAGGAGGAAAATGCGGGCGGCATCCGAGGCTGGAAGGATGCCGCTCGCCGAGCCCATGAGGCGGAGGAGACCGTGGACGGCTGGAGGGTGAGTACCGCGAGCAGAGTGCAGCCTCCCCTCGCAGCTGCCCGCGGTATCCCGACAAGGTGTTTTTGTGACAGGTTGATTGTGGAAGGTTAATGTGACAGAGTGAGTGTGGAAAGGTTGGGGGGCTGACAGAGCTGGGGATGAGTGTGGCACGGTTGGAGGAGGGAGTGTGTCAGGACGAGCGGAAGTGGGCATGACAGGATTGAAGGGGTTAATATGACACGGTGATTGTGACAGGGTGAATGTCCCTGAGTAGAGTGTGATAGGGCTGGGAGGTGAATGTGACAGTATGAGAAAAGGTGAGTGTGACAGGATTAGGGGGATTCATGTTATAGGGGAAGTGCTGCATGATTGGATAGGGTGAGTGTGACTGAATCAGGAAGAGTTAATATAAGTGTATGAAGGTGACAGTGTGTGTCTGGGTGGTAGCAGTGTCTGGGGGGTGTCAGCTTTTGTTAGGGGTAACAGAGTGTATAGAATGTGGTGCCAGAATGTGGAGGGGGAGGACAATGTGTATGGAGGGGGGGTGCCAGAGTGAAGAGGGGTGACCGTGTGTATGGACGGGGGTGCCAGAGTGCGGAGAGTGGTGCCCATGTGTGTGGAGAGTGGTGTCAGTGTGTGGAGGGGATACCAGAGTGTGGAGAAGGGTGCCAGAGTGTGGAGGGGGATGCCAGAGTGTGGAGGGGTCACAATGTGTATGGAGGGGTGCCAGTGTGTGCGAAGAGTGGTATCAGTGTGTGCAAAGAGTGGTCACAGTGTGTTTGGAGGGGGTGACAGAGTGTGAGAGGTGGGGTGACATAGTGAGAGAGGGTGTGACATAGTAAGAGAGGGTGACATAATGTGAGCAGAAAGTGACAGAGTAAGAGGGGGTGACATAATGTGAGGGGGCTGACAGAGTACTTGGGGGGTGACATAGTGAGAGGGTTACATTAGTGTAAGTGGTGTGAAAGAGTGAGAGGGGGGTGACAGAGTGAGAGGGAGGGTGACAAAGTAAGAGGTTGTGACAGTGTGAGGGTGGATGACAAGGGCAAAAAAAATGCCTGGAGATCTCGGGCAAACAAATAAATCAGTCAAAACACCACAAAAAAGTAGAGAAACATGAGTAGAATAAATACTGAGGAAAAAGATAAATAAAGAAAATAATAAGAAATATAGTCATAGATTAGAGCAATAGAAGATTTAATAAACAAGAACTATAGTAAGAAATTAACAATGGTAAATGGCAAACAACTAAAAAGATATAAGTGAAAGATATATATGAAATAGTAAACCAAAATGAAGGAGACAGTACCACTCTGACCTGTGCTGGTGCGGAGCAGCAAAGAAAGAGGAGGAGGAGCTTAGAGCACAGAGACTTACAGATTGTTTCTTGTTTCTGATTGGTTCTTTATGTTATTGTGTTAAATGTGCTGCTGTAGAGCTTAAGTAAAGAGAGACTTAAGCAAAATATGAAGCCTCCTGTCATGTGATAAAATTCCCTTTGTACACTCTAATCTTTTATCATAATCAAAAATAGTATAAAGTCCAATATGTAAAGGAGGTAGAGCATCAAATGCTTTAGAGTGGATATTCGTGTGACTGAGAAAATGGTAATGTTAAAGCTATAATTCAATGTGACTATACATGGGAGCTAGCATGAGGGATGGAAAAAAATCGAAATTTGTTGAAGTAGGCACCACCTTACTCATTAGCTGTTTAATATAACATCATGTTAGTAATTCATGTAAACATGTAAATAAAGATTTTTTTGTGAAACAGTATGAAGAATGTTCAAATGTATATTTTCTATAAAGTAGCATGTATATATAATGCTGAATCAGAGTACATAATTTTTTAGTTTGGTGTAAAAAGGAAGCCTAATGAACATTTAAAGTCAATCAATAAAGTCTCCTATATGCTTTGCTAAAGAGAAAAAATACCCATATTATAATACTTATATTTTAAATAATTACATTTTCACTATATTTGTACATATACTTCCGACGCATAGTTGTCATTTTTATGATATATTTATATGGAAAGAAAAGAAAAGTGCATGGATTGGCAGATGTGATTTTTAAAAAGGAATATGGAAGAGATATAGGGTGAAGGAGAAAATGGAGGAAAAATGGAGCCTGCCAGTGGTTAATTGAGCATATAGCTTCCCTAATGTGACAGACACTGCCCTCTGCGATGACGGCTGACACTGCTAAGGACGCATCCTCCTTTGTTAGCACTTTAAGTTTAATGAAGCATACAATTTCTGAACCTGATGCCTGACACTAATCTTTTAGTAATTCATTCAGATTACTAGAATAATTGAAATGATGAAAAAGTATGCACACAGAAGTGGGATGCAGAGTTGTTTATTGTACGGTTTATATTTTGTACTGTTTGAAAAACCTATCTGAACCAATTTCAGGACAAAATTCAATATAATGTAATAGGTACTCCATACCCAAAAAACTAATTTTACATTGTACTTGTAATTTGTAGAATGTTAACATGTAAAAGTAGGTAGAAAATTCAAAAATGAAAGTTTCCAAAAATATGTTTACTGCTATGTTATGGTTTGATAACCCTCCGGAAATGTCTTACCTATGTATGCTGTTGTGCCATATCATACCAAAAGCAAAAACTAAAAAATATATATATTTTAGAAAGCTTTATCAGGTCTTTTTCTACAAACTCCTCAAACTCTTACATGGATGAAAATGCATGTAAAAAGATGACATCACCGTTCTTGGCGTCTCCTGAAATCAAAAGATACCTTTTGCTCACTGAGCATAGATGATATCAGGCCCGAATGATCACCTTGAATTGTTGGATCTATTTTGCAGAGGGTGACTTCCCTGGCATTTTGGTTCCAAACTGCATTTGTAGATGGTATGGGAAAGTAATAGGTATATCGAATGTCTGTATACTATACGAACAAAATTATCAAATTTAAAAGTTTAAAAGTGCTTTTTGACAAGTGAAAATGATCAGATTGATATAAACATATGGAAGTCTTCAATATCAGGACAGCACCTTATAAATATAAATAACAATAGTGAAAAATACTTTTTACAAACAATTATAGCAACCTGCAATTTAAAATGTGTATATGGTTATTTAAGGGTGGCCAGTAGTGATGTCCCGAACTGTTTGCCAAACGGTTCGCCACGGTTCGCCACGAACGGTTCGCCACAGACTCCAGTCAGCAGACACATTCCAGCCAATCTGCAGCAAACCCTCCCTCCTAGACCCTCCCACCTCCTGGACAGCTCACTAAGAATGCAGCTTCAAAATGGATGCTGTCCAGGAGGTGGGAGGGTCTGGGAGGGAGGGTCTGCTGCTGATTGGCTGGAATGTGTCTGCTGACTGGAGTCTGCGGGGAACCGCGGCGAACCGTTCGCGAACCGTTCGGCGAACAGTTCGGGACATCACTAGTGGCCAGTGAAAAGTTTACTTGGGAAAAAATAAATGTATTGCGATTGAATTAACACATATTATGGTGCTAAACTGGTTGGGTTTACTGCAAAACTTTTCCAATTAAAGGGCTTCTACAAACAAACAGGAAAGAAAAGAAAGAAAGAAAGAAAGAAAGAATGAAAGAAAGAAAGAAAGAAAGAACTTACCTGCGATCACACACAGTCGTTGATGTCATTGCTCTGCACTGCAGGAGGAGGGATATCCCAAAGGCCAGGATGAGGATAAAACTTTTGTGGCACGGAGGCAATATACACCTTTTATGCAACAAATTAAAATTAATCAGCCCTGTACTCTCATTCTGGGCTGGCTAATGATGCTGCAGAAGTAGAGTTATGTGCTGTTAGCAAAGTGCTTTAACTCTCCATATGCATCTTTCTTTCGTGATACCGTGCATATAAACACTCAATGCACCATGACCACTTGGAATCACTGAAGTGATAATGGTGCTTGGAGTAACCCTTTAAGTATTATCTTTTCTTTTTTTTTTAAGGCTACACTATCAGATTTCTTTACTAGTGCTCAATTCTTGAATAAGTAGCACCACGGTATAGCTACATTAAAACTGCTAATTATTAGTAACTTTGCCTCAATTACAACTAGTGAAAGGTTCTGACTGGAGCAAATGTTCTTTATAGGAAACAGCTACAACATTTGCTGTTGACTAAATGACATTGCACTTTCACACCCATGTTTTATTGTTTTAGGATAAATGCTATGCCTAATGAGTCCAGGTGTAAGGTCTTACTAGGCAAGCTATACCACATCAATTAACTCTTTCAGCACTGCAGCAAAAGGACACAAAAAGCACTGCTCTCCTGAGACATTTGGCTCTCTCAAACATAAATAAATAAATAATATGGGGCTCATTAGACCCCTGTAAAACTTGGGGTGGCCTGGTTAACGGCCTGCTCTTTTCCTCCAGCTGTAGAGTAATTAGAATAGGGTCAGAGGGTGCACATGTGCGCCGATTTGTGATTGAACAGTTTAAGACGCTGAGGGTGCCCACCTCCCTGACTCGGAAAGGTTTACAAGAGACAGAGGGTAGCCAGTCCTCTGACAAAAAAAGGTAACAAAGGCCAGAGGACACCAAAGTTATTACAAGGGTCAAGAGATACCCAATCTCTTACACACTACACCTCCGGGCACACACTGTATCCCCTATACATACTATACAATCCATATGCACACACTATATCTCAATACACACTACACCCCCTATACACACAGGCACACTAAACCTCCTACACACCAGGGACCAGAACCTAACCTCAGGGGTGGCACTGATAGAGTAAGAACAGTACAGGTGCAGTAACCACTACAGCCCTCTGTAGTGGTTATGGTGTCAGAAGTGCCATTATGCCCTCCCAGAGTAAGTAATCAAACTGTTTAAGAACAGTTTGACAACTTACATGGGGTCTTCTGGTATAGGGCCTATAGTAGGGGATATAGACAGTAGTGGGGGGTTAAGAGCTGTAGTGTAGTGAGGGGTGCAGTGTGTATGCTTGAGGGATGCAGTGTACGTGTGTGAGGGTGCAATGTATGTGTGAGGGGTGCAGTGTGTGTTTGTGAGGGGTGCATTGTGTGTGTGGGGTGCAGTTTGTGTGTGAGTGGTGCAGGGTGTGTGTGAGGGGTGCAGTGTGTGTGTGTGGTGGGAGTGCAGTGTGTGTGAGGGGTGCAGTATGTGTGTGAGGAGTGCAGAGTGGGTGTGAGGGGTGCAGTGTGTGAGGGGTGCAGTTTATGTGGGATGCAATGCGTGTGATGGTGAAGGGTACAGTGTATGAGGGGTACAGTGTGTAAGGGGTGCAGTGTGTAATTGTGAGGGGTGCAGTGTGAGATTGTGATGGATGTAGTATGTGTGATTGTGAGGGGTACTGTGTGTGATTGTGAATGGTGCAGTGTGTGTTTGTGAGCAGTGCAGTGTATGAGGATGCAGTGTGGGATTGTGAGGGGTGCAGTGTGTGGGGTGTGCAGTATATGATTGTGAAGAGTACAGTGTGTGAGGGGTGCAGTGTATGGGATCTACTATGTTTTTTAAAGAACATCCTTTTTTGATCAGGCTGATGCTTTTATTTTAAAACGTGTGTGCCTTTTAGAAGATAGAACAGTTACTATGGGCACCCATTGTAGCTTGATTCATTTAAAAGAATGTGGTTTGGCTCAGCTGGAGAAAAGTGTGACTACTTAATACTTTTTCACATATGAAAAATTGCTTCAAGCATGTCCAAATAATGATAAAGAAAAATGAAATTCAGCAGGGTTAAATAAGAGTTGACAATTTAATCCCCTTTTCTTTTTTTTCCAACGTTAAGAAAAACTAAACTGGGATGCAGTGAGTTATAGCACGGCTTCATCTTGTTTTCATAGCCTGTCAATATCCAATGAGTTGAGCTAAAATATAGCAGTATTTATTGTAGGACAATATGCAGTCACTTCTGCACTGGAGAAGTCATGCCATGTTTACTTTTATGAATTTGGTCAGCTGGAAGATGAATAAGAGCTTTGCTTGAACAAGCAAACATTTGACTTCTTTTCCACAATGCGGTTATTTCCCTTTGCATGGCTGAAAACATAAATCTTTCTGCAAAGGAGAACAAGTAGCCATATACACAAAGACCAAGCACATTATCTTCTGAACATCAATTGTATATCTATGACCCTGAGTATTCAGGAAAATCTAAGCAATCTGTCTTCTTAAAAATGAAAACAGCCATAAAACAGTTGAACAGAATAAAAGGGCTTCATGTTTTCTCAGGATTTACACTCTAATAGGGTATTTTAATTAAAATATATATTTTAAGCACAGCATTGGCAAACATTTTATTTTTCAACAGTGCTTATCTCGACATGGTTGAGATATGAATAACAATGTTTTGTTTCTCCTCTTCCAATGCAAAGTGCGCCCTCGCTGGGCCTGGACTGAACTGGGTTGTGTCAACTGCCTAATCTTTAATTTAGGTTCAAAATAAAACATGAGAAAAGGTTTCAGGTGTTATCAATGTTTTATTCAATGGTGTGGTTTCCAGAATGACAGTTCAACTTTAAGTCAATGAGACGTTTTTGTAATTTTTTTACTTTGAAATGCAAAGTCGAGCTACAAAGTGCAGAGGTAAGCTACAAAATTAATACTGGTGATGGAAAATTCATTATGAACAAAGGCTACAAAAAACTACAAGTGCTTTATATAGAATATTGAAGGATATAATTAACATGTATGTGAAGAAGTTGTTGAGCCAAATAGAAATCCGAGTGCCTTTAGACTCTGAGACTCATTTTGTTCTGAACTGCAATTAATTAAAATTTGGGTTGATCAGGTGAACATCCGAATTCCCGAACAACGAGCTGAAATGTATCCAAATGAAGAACCAAAGAAAACTCACAAAAGACAATCATGTTTGTTTTGATTTGTGAGTCAGAATTCTGCCGGTGGCATCAAAAAATATATGATTAATGGCTAGAGGAGAGCCACTAAAGGTTGATTTTATTTTCACAGATCAAGTGAGATGTGACAGAGGGAAAAAAGGAGAAGTAAATGAAAATCTATATTTAAATGTAATATATTTAATACATATATAATATATAATATATAAATGTATAACTATAGATTTTTTTTAAACTCTTTGGCATACCTTGGAGTCTGGAGATCTGCTCCTTTTCTATTATACAATAGAACGCAGTGTGCTTGTCTTTTTCCATCCTGAATGCCACGCGCCATTCTTCAGATCAAGCCGCTCAACGTGCTCCTCACATCATAGAGTTTGCAGCAGTTGCATGGTAGCCATGGCTACCCGTGCATAGTGCATGAATCCTTCAAAGTTACAGAACTGTGTAAAACTATATTTTTTATAATTAAAATTTAAAGGGTCATAATTAGGGGAGACATTGTTCTCCCATTCACAGTCACACCCCTTTGTGTGTTTTTGTGCAAGATGATGATGCTGTCCATTGGTGTTTAATTCCACCTTATATATTTCTCTCTTCGTGGTAATAGTTGTTTAATGATGGTTTCTGTGACTCAAAAGTACACTGACCTGACTTTGTTCTGACCATTTTGTATATCTGTTTTTCTTTGGCTTGTGTTTTCATGTATGTGTATTTCTGGAATCCTTGTTTTCTACTTTGCTATTTTTGCCTATCTTGGGTATAACGTTAAGCACAGCCACTATAAAGTCCAGTAATACATATCCTCAGTTTCCTAATTACCTCCTGTTAGTTAGCTGTTAGGGTTCCAGATTTAAAGCCCACCTACTTTAACAAACCTCCATATTACCATCTGGAAGACCCTGAAGACAATTTTTCTGCGATAACTATTGCCATTTATGGATATTTTTTTTCTTCTATCTACTTTGCTTTTGGTGGTCACAGTAGATAATTTTAGTTTTTTGCACTGTGCCTTCCATAAGATTCAGAAGCTACATCCAGCATATACAATTGCAGTGAATACAGACATACATCTGGTTTTGCCGTGACCAGCACCTACTATTACTTTGAATGGAATGACTGTGTTTCTTATATTACTAGTAGTAGTCGTGTTTATGTAGTTCCAACAATTCCACCGTACTTTACAATATTATAAAGGGATAAATTTAACAATAAATTAGACAATTGCAAAATGTTACGGGAACAATAGGTTGATGAGTATTGTAACGGATCACCTGGCACCCCGACTGGGTACCTCTGTTGAAGGATGCTCCTAGCACTTCTTGAGTACCCCAAGCACTCTAGCCGACACCACAACCACCGCAGGCCGAACCTCTCTTCCTTCAAAGCGAAGCAGGAACAAGCTCTTACAAGAGTTTAGGAGTAATTAAAGCAAGGGAATATGCAGAGCATAGCAATCCCTTGTAGCAGATTCCCCAATAAGAGATAGGACTCCAAACTGAGGGTGAAGTAGAACTGTCTAAAACTTTATTTTATTTGGGACTAGGCCATATGGTCATTACATTAACATTGCTGTGAAAACTCAATAAAATTACAAACAGTCAAATCATAGCAGGCAACATATATTGACTTATTATAACACAATGACATATTTTTAAAGAGGTAGGGGAGACAATAATTAACACAAAATATCTCACATGCCTGTAGAATTAGCAATATGCAAATCTACCTGGATATGCAAATGAACCAGTCTTGCTATTCAGGTAGTGCATATTGCTGTTGCTACCATAGCCAAATCCACCTAGTTGGTAGCAACCCTCAGCAGTACAGGAGAGCAGGCAATATATCCCAGGGGCCATAGTCACATGGCAGGAGGCTGGCAATTAGTCTTCTCCAATGCTCAGTGGCGAGGCTGGTTCCTTGTTTGAAAGAGATTACAATGTAGAGTAAGTGGGGTTCTTCTCTTTATTGTTTAAAGGGCTACTTACTTAAAACCCAAGGACAGGGTATTTTAAGTGTCCATAGGAAAGTATTTTTCATTTTATTTACTTCTATATTTGATAATTCTATTTAAAAACCCACCAAATACAATTAAGCACAATATCTATGTAATTGAAAAAACACTTCTTCAGGTAATGTGATTCTTTACCAGACAAAGGCAGAACTTAATAAAGGAACATTTATTATGAGCAAAAAATAGTCACAGTGCATACAAAAAATAGATGATAAACACATTATTTTTACACCAACAACAGATACAAAAAGGAATAAAATAACTTCAGGTTTTCAAAGTAAAACATCTGACCAGGGGGTCTCTGGTAAGAAAGGTGGTGACTCACTTAGAATTAGATTCTGGCCCCCAAGCAAGTCCAATACACATTTCAGTATGATTGGATATATACCCTGAGGATTACCAAGCCTGGCCTAGAGGTGGAGTTAAGGTGTATCTATAGAGACATTAAGTGACCACCTCCTTGTGTTCCAGACCCACATCAATCCAAATAGAAACATTTTCTTCTATCTCCTCTTTTGTACTTGTCACAGAAATAATAATTGCATCTATGAATTTGTTACAATTTCTCCATTTCATAGATATGTCATACTTCTTACTTGTGACCCAATATTGCAGACATCCTAATCCCTTCCTATATGGTTAAGTTATGCCAGTAATGTTTAGGCTTGTTTAGAAGATGGTGCTGGTCCCATTCTAAATATAATAAAAAAATTAGGCTTAATTATTATTCTGTGGGTACAAATTAACATTTCTTTTGGATATGATACTTGAACACAAGGCTAATGATCATTAACATATCAAAGAAATTAACAAATCAATTAAGAGGCAGAGGCCATATGCTGAAGTCAGCTAGTTTACATCGGAACTAGACATTCAGGCATCTCAAGTGTAAAATCTCACACCCTGCAGAGCTTGGAACTAGATATCCAGGCATATCCAGTGTAGAATCTCACAGCCTGCAGAGCCTTTGATTAATCAAATGAGCCATACATGTTGCAAACCATCTGCCCCCTTTCATATTCCTATGCAATTTACATTACCCCTGCTGTCATATGATCTCTACCAAGTGGTCAATTCATATATGCACTACACAAATTACATTAAATGGCAATATTCTATTGTACAACAATTAATTATGCACCTTTGGCATGACATTCAGGGCTCCAGGAGTTTAGTAAGTTCAACTGCCACCATGTTTTGCCAATCACTTGCTTTTTTCGTTGGTTGACCAAGGATGATGTCAGAATTTGCCTAATAACTAGAGCAGTGGTCTTTAAATGAATGGTAAATAACTTTTATTTATTCACTTATCAATGAAAAGTGAGTTCATTCATCATGTAGCGACATTTCAGAAGACATTTTCTTTCACAATAAAATAAGAGACATTAACAAAGCAGAAATACATGGAAAGTAAAACTTTACAGTAATTAGATTTCTCTCAGATGAAGATAGAAGGAATCTGGATTTGTCCACAATATACATCTTTTCTGCCATGTATTTTGTTGGCTAAATAATGAATGTTAACATACATACAAAAACATATACAATGTAACATACAATATACATTTAAGATTAATCTGTAAAGTCTTCAATAGGAGTTTCTTAAAGTGCAAGATAAGCCCTCCTCTTAAGAGCCCATTCTGGGGTAGATACAGAACCTAATCTCGGGAGGGGCACCGGTAGATTATTTAAAGAAACAATTAGGCATAATAACCACTACAGCCACCCTGTAGTGGTTATGATGCCAGGAATGCCATGGCGCTCTCCCAGAGAAAGTAGCCAAACAGTTCAAGAAAAGTTTGACAACTTACCTTGGGTCTGTCAGGATAGGGGCTGTAGTAGTGGATAGGGCATGTGTGTGTATTAGGGGATAGGGGAAGTATGACGAACCTTCTTGCACCCCGACCGGGCACCTCCGTCAATCGCTGCTTCCTAGTACTGGCGAATACCATAAGCACTGCACTGGAACACCATAACGACTGTAAACCCCACGAACTGCCGCAGGTTGGTTGGGGTCTTGCCGTCCTCCACCCACTCTTGACCCAAGACCAAGATCCAGCTCCCAATGGGTAGGCCTCTCCTAGTCCAGAGAGCGTAGCGTGAATAGCTCTTAGAAGATTATTTTCAGGGGAGTATTGTGATATAGCAATCCCCAGAGTGTATGTAGTTCTCCAATCCCCCAAACATGAGCCAAGACTTCATGAAGGGGTAAAGCATTTGGTTTAATGGAAGCCACAGCTGGCCTTTTATGCAAGTCCCCAAGTAAGGTGTACGCCTACATGGACCTTGTTGGGGACAGGGACACAAAACATACAAACCTATAACAACAATGGTTAAATGCATGACACTCCCATATACAAACACACAATCCCTCCCCTCTACCTTGGAGATAATTAAATCAGGAACTGTACTAATCTAATCCAATTATCTCAAAGCACAGAAAAAAACATACTTTCTAAAAACACCCCAAAAGCACCCTAAAAATACATAAAACCACACAAATGTTACATCCACTGATAGCCTTTATCCGGGTGACCAACATATCCAAAAAACACGCAGATGAGTTCAGGGATTCAGAAATTTCCTGGAAGTCTTATTTTTGACCCACCGTGCAAATGGTCCCATGCCCAAAACAGTTCCAGAGAATTAGGGCTAACGGTCGGTCTCTCTGTCTGTAGTACAAAAGTACATATTTCACATTAACAGAGTCTTTTAAAGTGCATTGGGCAAGGTATATTGCAGGGCCCATAGTTCTGAGGCTGGCCAGCAGGCCCTTCCAAGAACCCGTGACGGGATATTACCTTTTAGCTGAAAGCAGAAAGGTGAGTTGTTAGTGTAAGGCATTTGCCTTGCTAGGTAGGTGAGTTTGAACTTTAATGGTCATTGGAGTGGTACTAAAAATCTCCTGTTATATAAATGTGCATTTGGGATTTGGGATAGTGTTTAGGTAACTGTTTTTGTTTTCTTTTTTGTTATATGGGAAGATTTCCCTATGCATAACCTTACATAGATTGATTTACATAAGATATTTCATGCTAACAGTAGGGGTTAATCTCCAAAGCTGCATCTACATTTACTTTAATAAATATATCTAGACAATTTTGGAATTTAGAGTCATTTTCAGAATTCCTCCCTTTTAATTTGCATTCGCTAAATTTAACCCCTTAAGGACCAAACTTCTGGAATAAAAGGGAATCATGACATGTCACACATGTCATGTGTCATTAAGGGGTTAAAAAAGAAAATGTATTCAAAATTATATATCTACTCTCTTTCCAGTCTCTACACTCCTCCCAATAAGCCAATAGAAAAAAAGTGTTTATGAAACAGAGGGATAAATGATGTGTCTCCATTGTTATCAAACCCACATGGTTTAGTGAATAATCCGTATGAATATAGCAATACTTAGGTAAACACGAACTCTATTACAAATGATAACAAGAAAACACTCTATAATTTAAACTATTATATACTGCAATTCCCAAATCTTGTTCCAGTTATTAACAAGGATTAAAGGAAATGCATGAATGTAGCAAATGTAATTAAAATCATATTAAAATGCAGGGATTCTTCTCTCACGCTTAACATTTTCAGTGGTTTTATAGCATTTTACTCACTCTCCGGTACTGAGCATGGTAAGAATATGTAAGCACTGACATCCATGTCTGCTGAAATCACAGGAAAAGTATTAGAATATAAATCTACTCAAAGCACAAGACCAATATCACTGAAACACAGATGTGGATAAAGAATACTGACATTTAAAGTGAAACATTTGCTGGCAAAGCGACCAACTAACATGGTTATTGAACATTTTAAAAGTGAACAAATTGTGGGTCAGAGGTCTTTCTTATATTGTGTTGCAAAGCCAACTTTCATTGATACTACCTGCATGTCAGAACCTTTTAGCAGCCATTTGTAAAAAAGGCCTGTGATGTGTGATTGATGACTTAAATACTTCATCAATCAATGGTTTAGCCAATGTGTTGTTCAGTGATTGGTGGAAAATACAAGCAATCCATCTTATACCATAGTCTGATCTCTATTCTTTTCAGGTATTGTTAATTTCAGTCTCTGTACTGAAACAGTCACTGGAGGGCAAGTCCAAAAGTTTACATATAGTTACCCGAGCACTCCAATCGAAGGTCTGAACTACTGGATAATATCTGGACAATAAAAGTGCTAATGGTGTGAGTGCTATTGTGAAGCTTAAGGGGTAAAGAATTAAGATGTAAAACAAAAACAAACCAAAAAAAAAACTGAACGGGAAAATTAACCTCCAGAAATGAGCTAAATGAATTGTTAAATCATACATTGTAGTCGTACACTCAAAAAATGTTATGCTTTAGACCAGTCCACCATGCTATATCCACTCTTAAGATATAGATCACAGTATACAGTAATCTAGTTATGTCCATGTCATTTCAGTTAGGTATTCACCTGTCTGTCTGTTTAGATGGTAAGCCTTGCTTCTGTGCAAAATAATGGAAAGTCATGTCATATACCTATAACGTCTATCCATGTTATAAAATTGGGTTCCGATTTACCTTGTAGACGGCCCTTTGTATTGGGCAATGTGGCTAGGATACCAAGTACAGACATGCAACTGCCCAAACAAACAAACAAATCACATGCCATCAGTTCAGAGTGTTTACAGGGAGAGGCTATCAAAAGTATTAACTATATTCCAGTTCCATAGAAATGTGCTAATCTCACAGCTCTATATATTAAAGGACCACTATAGGCACCAAGACCATTTCAGCTTAATGAAGTGGTCTGGGTGCTAGGTCCAGCTAGGGTTAACCCTTTTTTTTATAAACATAGCAGTTTCAGAGAAACTGCTATGTTTATAAATGGGTTAATCCAGCCTCCAGTGGCTGTCTCTTGACAGCCGCTAGAGGCGCTTGCGTGCTTCTCACTGTGAAAATCACAGTGAGAAGACGCCAGCGTCCATAGGAAAGCATTGAGAATGCTTTCCTATGGACTGGCTGAATGCGCGTGCGGCTCCTGCCGCGCATGCACATTCAGCCGAAGAGGAGGAGAAGAGGGAGGAGAGGAGGAGGAGAGCCTACTAAACCTATTTGCATTGGGTCAATCCTTTGTGTGGACTATTACCATTCCAAACCTCCCTTTATCCCCTTATGTTATTTTGTTGTGCTGTGTTGTAACCTCTTGTGACATACACTTCTATGTCATAGTATGCATTTGGTTTTGTAAAATAAAACGTCCTTCCTTAGCACTCGACACTGGTGATAGACGTAATTACTTTTTTTCCTTTGCAGGCAGCGCTGTGAGCACACCTGCAAAGAGAATGCAGTGGTTCCTCAAAGCAAACTTTATCACTCCATACAGCCCATAACATCTCACTTAGGTCGATGTGCCCAAGGTGCAACAATGAATCTCAATGAAAAACATTTGATTGGATCTTGGACAGGGAACGAGTGGAAGAGCATTACGTCTATATGAGTAGGGGGGTGTGGTCCTCTGAAAGTTTGGCCCAGCACTAGATTCAAGGTAAGTGTTTGCATTATTTATTGTGTAAGGTTTTTAATTAAAAAAAAAATGGGGGATGAGGAGAGTAAAGCACAAAAAATATGTTGAAGCAGAAATAACACAGTTTGTAAAAAGGGTTGGATTAAACTCTTATTTTTTTAAACTAATGAAATAAATAAACTGTCATATGTTATCATACAAAACCAATGACATAGAAGAGCTACCACAGAAACATAGGATTTGCCTAACTTTGGTCCTGAAGGGGTTACACCATTCCTTTTGTTTCATGTGACTCAGATATGTTTTATGTAGTTGCAGATATAAAATTAAAACATGATCTTTTGGTCACAGTTTTACTTTGAACATGCATTCTGTTAAAAGACCTGAATACATTGTTTGAAAAAATGGATATTTGGATTATAAATATGTCATTCTATAAAGCATAAGTAAATATGAATATAATTACAAAATATTGTATGAGCATATTTAAAAATATAGTACATATTTCATTTTCTTAAAATCTCCTAACAGTGTGCTATTTTCTTTGTATAGTGCTATAGTATTGTGGTGAATATATTAAATAGTGCAATACTCTCAATAATTGCCATATTTTCCTCAATAAAAAAAATGAAAAAATGTATATGTCTAGAATTCTTTTTTTCTAGCAATTAAAGAACAATGTGCAGGAGTTGTGTAAATAGAAATAGATTATATCTCAAGAACTATTTAAATAAGTATTTTCCAAAATACTAAATTCAGTAAACCTTTAAAACATATCTACCAGACCACACGTAATTATTCTTTCTAACACATAAATTAAAAAAAATAAAATAAAAAAACCCATAACCTAAAATTTGATTCAAACACTACACATTTGTTAATACAAAATACAGAGAGAAAGGATCATTAAACATACAGTAGTCAAGTTAACAGGGGGCGAATTAAAAATGAAACATAGAAATTAATGTGTCATTGTTTAGCCTTCTTTGCGATCTACCTGCAGAGAGAACAAAATAAGCAGTGGAACTTGAGCTGCACCTGTGGGGTTTTAGTGGGTTCATGGTTCAACAATTTATTCCTATGTGGCCGGGATCCTCCACACTGCGAGAAATGTTATGCTACAAAGACAAAGTGGAAATGAAGAGCTGTGTAATTATTAGTTTTGTTGCTAACAGATCAATCATTGGAGATGAACTGCTTATAAAGGTCATGTATGACCTTTCGGTAAGAATGTAACTGGCACTGCAGTTGTGATTTGCTCACAGCAGCAAACCCCTGCTGACTGTAATATAACAGTCTTGGCAACATTAAAAGGCGGTCCAGCATTGCATGTGGTTAGTACTCTTATAATTATGACAAATGACTAAATGTGTTATTTTTCAGCAAAAGCAATAGCAGTCAAAAGGGTACTTAGAGTTTGTAAGAGGTGATAGCTGGTGTGGTTTTGAAAGCTTTTATTTTTGAAAGCAGATTGAATCATACATGGCCACCCCACTGATAACTGAGCTGAATGTTAAAACCATTTCACGCAACGTCTGGGCTGTCGACAGCTGTGATGATACCTCTTTCTGTTTCTCATCATCTTGCTTTACAAATGACACTTGGAATAGTCTGCGCAAGCAATATTACAGGCTGCGCTTCTGCATATTCTAAGCTATAACAATAGAAAATAAGGTAAACCACTCATTTATTAGCATAGCACACATAATATTGTCAGTAAGTAAACAACATGCCTGTTTTGATTGATATGCTAATCGAATGGCATAAACAAAAACGCACTACATTCAAACAGAGAGGAAAAATAAAATGTAGATGATGTAGATATATATATATATATATATATATGTGTGTGTAAAATAGTAAGTCATATATTGTCAAAAATGCACCACATGTAACTATTGAACTAGGATTAGTGAGTTACAGGAACACTATAATTATCCAGACCACTTCATCTCAAGGAATTGGTCTAGGTGCAGTGGTCCTACCCTTTTAACCTTGCAATGTAAAACATTGCAGTTTTTTAGAAACTATAACTGTAAGAGTAATATTAGTCTGTTTCCTAGCTCTTGGTAAATTAATGCTATGTTGATGTGCGGGTGCCAGTGATGTTGACGGGGGGGTGGTGGTAGTTGTGATGGTAACTTAGACAGAGGATAAGATACTTGCGCAAGTGGTAGCAGGTGCAGCTTATGCGAATAAAGAATGAAACTGAGCATGTTCAGGCTTGCGCTTGTCTGTTCCCTTGAGATTCTAGCATATGGCAGTTTGGAAATAAGAATTTCGTCTGATCACCCTATTGACAGAATTTGAACAAATTACAGTTTGACCCATAACAAATCTCCAAGTCTATTGAACCATCCCTCAATCCCAACAAGTTTTACAGGACTTTAGAAGATTCATTATAGAGAAAGTCAAAGCAGGAAAGTTTTACAAATACATTGCTAAAGATCTGGGTGTTTATCAATCTATGGTGAGACAAATTGTCATCCTATCTGTGGTGGAGGGGGCATTATGATTTGGGGCTGCTTTGTTGCCTCGGAAACTGGACGTCTTGTCATGAAAGTAGTCCATGATGCCACACCTAGGAGATGTTAGGTGATGCAACAAGACAATGACACATAGCATATAATAAATTAAGTATTGTAACATATTCATCCTCACCTTGCGGTATCTGCGCTCAGCGGCCATGCGTCTGTGTATCTGACTCCTGCAACATATTGGTGGTGCTGGGAATCCACGCCAAATTATAGTCCCATGTCTGCCCACGGTGGTGACATCATTCGGGAAACGCGAGCGCACGTTCTGGGGTCAAAAGCCGATTTTGGCCAATCAGATGTGTAAAAATCTTATTTAAACTCATTTTTACTTCTCCTCATTGCCCTGTCGTGGTTTCCCTTAGTGGTTGTCAGAGAGTGTGTTCCTGAGCGTTTGGCATTGAATTGCCATTTTCTTCCTCTTACCATCCCCAAACCAATGGCACGGCTGAAAAGGCTAGCCAGTCATTGGAATTATATTTGCATTGTTTTGTCAATAGCACTCAAGATAATTGGTCCGAATTACTACCCTGGGCTGAGTTTGCTAGGAATAATGCTAACCAGGACTCTGCTGAACATAGTCCATTGTTTGTTAATAACAGTCATCATCCTACTGTTCTGCCGGCTGTTTTTTCTGACACAGCTATCCCTGCTTTGGATGACCACCTTGCTTCTATTCATGATTCTTGGATCAAAGTTCACTCAGCTCTAAAAACTGCAGCTGATGGTTCCAAATTTTTTGCTGATAAACAGCGTGGTGCCAACCCTGTTTACCAAGTAGGTGAGACAGTGTGGTTATCATTGTGCAACATCAAACTAAAAGTTCCTAGCATGAAGTTTGCTCCCAGATTCCTTGGTCCATTTTGTATCCTTTGTAGAATTAATCCTGTTACATATTCATTGGCTCTCCCTGCCTCCTTGCCTATTCCTAATACCTTTCATGTTTCTTTGCTCAAACCACTTGTTTGCAATAGATATACTGTCCCAAGTGTCCCCCCGTCCTCCATTGGTTGTTTCTGTACAGGACGAGTATGAGGTCTCCTCCATAATTGATTCCAGGTTTTCTCATGGCACTTTACAATTTTTAGTTGATTGGAGGGGGTATGGGCCTGTCGAGCGTTCTTGGGTTCTGGCCTCTGACATCCATGCTGGCCACAAGTTTCTTTTCTTCCATGCCAAATTTCCTCTCAAACCTGGTCCTGCCCGCTCAGTGGGCGATCTTTGGGGGGGGGAGGTAATGTAGCATATTCATCCTCACTTTACGGTATCTGCGCTCAGTGGCCATGCGTCAATGTATCTGACTCCTGCAACACGTTGGTGGATGCGGGCCGCTGCAGATCCATGCCAAATTATAGCCCCACATCCACCCACGGTGGTGACGACGTTGGCGTGCGTGTGACGTCACGTGGGAGACGCGAGCGCGTTTTTTGGTCAAAAGCCAATATCAGCCAATCAGATGTGTAAAAAGCCTGTTTAAACACATTTTTTACTTCTCCTCATTGCCCTGTCATGGTTTCCCTTAGTGGTTGTCCGAGAATGTGTTCCTAAGCGTTTATTTCTGGTTATTGACTTTGGCTTAGTTTTGACTTCCCTGTATTCTGGTGTCACGTATTCATCCGCACATAAAAATGTGGTTAATGGCATATACCGTCCTGACAGGAAAAGTTGTGCTGAGCAGCATTACTGTCCTGACAGGAAAAGTTGACATTGTTGTGTCTGATTCTGTGTTCCTGACCTCTGCAAGTCTTTAGACTATTCTTGGATACGTTAAGTCTGGCCATTCTAAGGTCTTGTTATACGTTATCCTTAGTCCTAGGTGTGACACAGTTCTGCGTGCTGGATCAAGTTGTAATCCTGACATCTGGTATCCTTGACTTTTGGCTTTCCCTCATTGTGGTGTCTCATTCTGTTGACCCCGACCTCGGCAAGTATTCTGACTAGTCTCTGGTACTTTAAATCCAGCCACTCTAAGGCCTGGTAAGAAGTTACTTTTTAGTCCTAGGTGTGATACAGTTCTACGTACTGGATCAACTAGTAATCCTGACAAGTATTACCAAAAATAAAGATTTTGAAGAATCACTGAAAATTCATACTCAATGTTGTGCATATTACACGATCTCCTGGTGGTTCCAGCCATATGATTTAACAAACCTTAGCAGTAACCCAAACCTTAGCCCAAACTAGCCCCAACACTAATACTAGCCATAGCCATAACCCTACTTCTAGCACTCTAATCCCAGACATAAAAAAATAAAATTATACAAAAAAAAGGACCCTTCTACCCACTATTAACTCCTTCCCCTCCAGCCCTTTTCAGTCAACCTCACTACCCACTGTTAACCAATTTTCCTCCGTTCTCTGTCAGACAACATATCCACTCACTGTTAACCCGTTCTCCACCATCCCCCATCAGCCAACCTCTCTGCCCATTGTTAACCTTTTTACCTTCAGTCCCTTTCAATCTACCTCCCTACTCACTGTTAAGCCCTTCCCTGCCAGTCCCTGTTATCTGCCATCCCACTGGAAACCCCTTCCCTGCCAGTCCATGTTATTCGCCCATCCCTCTGGTAACAACTTTCCTGCCTGTCCCTGTTATCCGCCATCCCATTGGTAACCCCTTCCTTTCCTGTCCCTGTTTGCCCATCCATCTGGTAAAACCTGCCCTGCCTGTCACTGTTATCCGCCATCCCACTGGTAACCCCTTCCAGATGGTGTTATTCCCTCATCCCTCTGGTAACACCTTCCTTGCCTGTCCTTGTTATTCGCCACCCCACTTGTAACACCTTCCCTGCTAGTCCCTGTTAATCGCATATCACTCTGTTAACCCCTTCCCTGACATTTCCTGCTATCCACCAATCCCTCTGGCAACCCCTTCCCTGCCAGTCCCTGCTAACTGCCAATCTCTCTGGTAAGCCCTTCCCTTCCAGTCTCTGTTATTTGCTTATCCCTCTGGTACAACCTTCTCTGCTAGTCCCAGTTTTCCGCTCACCCCTTTGATAACCCCTTCCCAGCCACTCCTTCCTCCTCCATGCTAAAAAGATGAATGAGCAGCACACCTCAGAAAATATATTAAAGCACTGAAGAAGATGGAGGCACAGTGGCAAAAGACAGCAGTCAGGCACACAGGCACAAATAGGTTTTGTGATGATTGGTCAAGGCTTTCCATGATCGTCAATTTGTAGGTGTGTGCTGCTTAGACAATATCCTTTATCTGGTAGTGAATGCTGCTGTCATTGTGGAAAGCAGTGGGAAATTGGAAAACCTTTATGAGTCTTGAGTAGGAAGATTGCTGGCCACTTACAGTGTATTGTTAAGGACAGCCATCTTCTGAGAAAGGAACAGAGGAATGCAGGCATTGAGTAGCACTGTCTCAAGCAAGATGTGGACTAGGTGGAGATGCAGGAGTGCATTCTGGCACAACAGAAGGCAATCCATGCCACGATCATTTCATTGGGATTGTTAGCCCTTTAGGCAGGGGAGGTTGGGCAATGATTTGATGGTGGTGGCTTTTCAGGGATCTTACTAAAAATTTGCACCAAGATACTGCTAGCCTTGGTTAGCCTTGTTCATCAACCACTCAAACAAGATGGATGGTTTTATTTCAAATCGGGTAGTAGTACCTGGTAGCCAACTACTTGGTGATGTTTCCACATTTGTTAAGGGGCTCAAAGAGCAACTGATGAGTTTGTCAAATGAGCACATGGAGACTTGCCCCAAGTTAATGTTTGCATTCATGTGTGACCCAAGAATCAAGGGCTAGCTTACACTTTATACTTGACACTTAGAGATTTTAATGTTATTTCAGATTTTAGAACATGCTTGGAATTTTAATATGTGATGTATGTATAAGTTTTGTTTCTGTTTGTCATGGGGTTAAATAATAATAATAATTAAGTTTTATATTTAATTATATAACCTGTGATGTATTATTTTATCTTCAAGCAATTGCTCAGTAATACCATACAAGGTAAAATATATATTTTAGCATTATGAATGCACAATAGAAATGCTATATCCATGTCACCCATCAATCTATTACATTTCTACAGTTCATAATTATATATTATACTGACATAAATATATAATTTTGCATTAAATGTGAATAAAAGAAACACTGTATGAATGACAGCCATCTTCGTGTTCTGCATTCAGAAAGCAATAACCCGCTCGGAAGAAATACATAAAAGATAATTAAAGGTAAAAAAAAAAGCAACTTAGAAAGCAGAAGTTGTTCATTTACTGTACTGATGGGAATTAATTAGATGATCCTCACCATGGCCTTCAAAAGCCCAGCAGTAAGACTGGGAATATTGTGTAATTGAATAGACTTATGGGAGGACTTAGAACTAAAGGGTGTTGAAGGGTTATAATTTGTAGTAGAAAAACTTAGATGATTTGAATTTCATTGCATATTTTAATTGCACTATTAAAAAACATGTATTCCTGACACTATAGTGTTAAATTAACTATTTAGGTCCATGGCCCCCCTTGCATCACATGGAGAAGTGTTTTTTTATTCACCTTTCCTCCCACTATGTGATATCGCCATGGCGCTGCCTCCAAGGCTGAGATCAAACGTGATGAACGTGGTGATGACTCTTTCCCTTAGGAAAGCATTAGAAAGCTATTGTGCATGCACTGCAAAACGCTGCACTGCGCCAATCAGCATCTTCTCATAGTGATGCATTGAATCAATTGATCTCTATAGGAAACGTTCAGCACCTCCATAAAGTGCAAGGAGATGCTGAATGCCGATTTATAGTTTTGTCATAAGAAACCATAAATTGGTACGTCTGTTGGTGAGAATCAGTAGAAACCAGAAGTCCTAGAAAATATTTAAGTACTCTTTTTGTATTTTTATTTTCTGTGTTTCTACTCTTGTTCATTTGGGCACTTCTGCAGGGAAATATAAAGATGGCTCTCCTACTCCTCAATGTTTGTTCATGATTCTCCAGAGTGTACTGTTATTTGATCATTCTCTATCAGCAGCCTTTACCTACCCCTAGTGTGTTTATTTCACTATTGTGATGTCAGGTGTCTTGGCTTGTTAATGTTAAAGAGATTTGCTTACCTCATCTGATAAGCCTGGTAAGCAACTATGGCTACAGAGTGTTCATATATCAGCACTGCTTTGTCACAGATAGTAGCTGGTAGTTAAACAAGATTATACTAAAGTGAGCCTGGAGTAATGGACAGCATGACAAGAGGTGGCAGTAGGGGTGCGAGGTTGGTGAACCAGGATATGCAGGGCAAGAAGGCTGATTGTTAAAATAGAGGGAAAGGGTCAGAAAAAGGAGTAACAGTAAGGGGAAAGTGAGATGGGAAACTAAATATTATCATGTTATCGTCTGTACATGCTATCTTGCGTCTGGAATAGTTAAGAACAAATTTTAACCACACTACAAATGCACGAAATCATACAATGCCAGAACAGGGTACATGATAGCACAAAACATTTCTGCTGATTGAAAATGAAAATCTTTTAAAATGGAAGTTCCTTCTGTAATTGTCTAAACTGGAAGTGGATTTAGAATGACTGACATGCAGCGTGTTGTGATTATAAATCTAGCACCAGTGGAATTAACCTAGGAAGTAGCGAGTGGGGTGGACGCACTGACGTGTACACAGGGTATGTTAGATATTCTCAGGCACACCCTACTGCAGTCAATAGACGTTTGAGGCAGCCTGTAAGAGAAATCTTGTATCAGTTCAATATTTGTGTCCTTCCTCTTGGAGCTTCCTTTCCTTGTGTCGCCATAAACCAACTAGTAAAAATAATAGGGAAGACAGTTGATGTTGGTCCTTCGAGGCGACTGGGGCAGTGCCTCCCACTATCCCCTTATTTTTATAGAAATAAATAACAATATTAATGTCTAGATATTAATGTTTATTTTTTTAACTATCTCTTTCCTAGGTATATATCTCCCAGACCTCCCAGTCTGCCGTAACAAGATTTATGAAGTCGCCCAATGAAAGTTCACTGTCAGATCAACGACACTCTACTTAACATACCTGTGTAAAGTGCTGCCTCTTAGAGCCTTCATAGAGGGCAGAGTTAAAATATTATGTTGCTTGTGGGGTTACCCCACTGAAGCCCTGCCTTTTTGATTTATAATTATCCCTGTTACCAAACTGCGTAGGAAATAAAGGGTTACCACCCTCGGTATGTGGAATAAACCATGTCACTTACACAGTGTGTGACTTAACTACATTAGTAAGTGCAGGCCACAGCCACCAAAATATACTACTAGGTGTGCATTGTGGTATGTGTAAGAAGAAAATCTTGAGTCGATAATGGCTCTTAACATAAAAAAGAGATATATGACTGAGCAAGCCTGGTTACAATATGCCCGACAACACCTTGACATGCCTCACAGCTTCTGGCACACTAATTTGGAGTGACGAGACCAAAATAGAGCTTTATGGTCACAACCATAAGCGCTATGTTTGGAGAGGGGTCAACAAGGCCTATAGTGAAAAGAATACCATTCCCACTGTGAAGCATGGTGGTGGTTCACTGATGTTTGGGGGGGCTGGGAGGGAGGGTGAGCTTTAAAGGTACAGGGCATCTTGTGAAAATTGATGGCAAGATGAATGCAGCATGCTATCAGAAAATACTGGCAGACAATTTGCATTCTTCTACACAAAGGCTGCTCATGGGATGCTCTTAGACTTTCCAGCATGACAATGACCCTAAGCACAAGGCCAAGTTGACCGTCCAGTAGTTACAGCAGAAAAACGTGAAGGTTCTGGAGTGGCCATCAAAGCCTCCTCACCAGTCTGTTATAACCTACAGCTAAATATGAATCCCATAAAAAATAAAAGAAATGTGTTTTGCCTGCTCACTCATGTTTTCTTTAAAAATGGTACATATATTAATAATCCTCCAAGGGTATGCAAAGTTTTGAGCACAGCTGTATATATATGTTTCTATTTTCTGTGACTGGAAGCAAAATTGTGTTTGCGATATCTATCCCTTATATGCAGGTTTCCAAAAAATCCAAAGCTACAAAGTAGACCAGAGAAGATACATTTTTAAAGTCATATTCTATTTTGTGTTTTTTTGTTCCGAGCTCGTTCACTATATTAGTAGGTATACTAAATTAACAGCTATACTTAACCATGTTGTATCAAGCCATGTCTGTTTTGTTTGTTTTCTCTTTATAGCAGAAAAAAATGTACTGAAATGTCTTGGGTTTTGTTTTTTGTTTGGGGGGTAGGGGGCATTATTATTATTATTATATTCTGTAAAAAAAAATTGTGCACATTTTTATTATTTCTTTCTACCTATTCTGTTTTGAAAATGTAATTTATATATTTTACAAATATTTAAAATAGTATGCTTGCAAAAGAGATTCAGATTTCAAAGTGGAATAGCAATCATTTGGATTGCAAAAAAAAACCATTACTTCATTGACATTTTAAATTATGACAAATGCAGGCAATACTTTGATATATATATTCACAATATAAGATTTCATCAGTGTTATTCTTTAATCAAGCACGGTATTACAAATTTTGAATTTCATAGATTAAACATTTTTGTGCCATCAGTTTTACGAAAGAATGAAATGCAAGTGAAATTAGATTATTCTAAGATTATCCAGCTGGTATGTGTGTCATTACTATAATAGTATAAGTAAAATAAAAAATACTAAATATTTCAATATATCTTTATGGCTCATGTCAAACTGTTTGTAAAGGCTTTTGCCATGTTTTTTTGTTATTATTTTATGTCACTTAAAGAGGTACTCTAAACACTATCATCACTGTAGTGCACTGTAGTGGTTATTGTGCTAGAAGTCTCCTGGTGTTGTCTCAGATGACAGTTATATTGCTATTACTACTACTGCTAAAGCAGAAAGTAAACTTCTAATTTTTGATATCTGTGAATAAGAGCTGAATCAAGGGTATTGGGGTGCCCCAGTAAGTGTCAAACAATTCAAACACAGTTTGACACTCAATAGTGAGAAGCACCAGGGCAATAATGGAACCACACCCACTGCTACTAGGCTTCAGTGGTTATGGTGCCTAGAGTGTCCATTTAAATCAGGGGTGGGGAACCTCCAGATGTTTTGGAGTACATCTCCCATAATGCTCTTACAGCCATAATGCTGGCAAAGCATCAAGGGAAATTTAGTCCAAAACATCTGAAGGGCCAAAGGTTCCCCATCCCTGGTTTAAATGATAGTGTGCTTTTTAATGGAGCAAAATGTGCCTGTATACTATTATCTTTAATATTATCTTTACCCTTGCCTCCCTAAACATAGTAAAATCTTACTTGTATTCAAGTCTGCAGCTGCTGGCTCTGCCCCTGTCTGCTGACATCATCAGACGTGGTGGTCTGAGACAATCACAATGCTTACCCATAGGATTGGTTGAGACTGTCAAGGAGGCAGAGCAGAGCCAGCACAAGTCAAACACAGCCCTGGCCAATCAGCATCGCCTTATAGAGATGAATTGAATTAATGCATCTCTATGAGGAAAGTTCAGTGTCTGCATGCAGAGGGTGGAGACACTGAATGGCAGTGCTGTACACTAGACAGGACTGCCCCAGGGAGCACCTGTAGTAGCCATCTGAGGAGTGGCCAGTGAAGTTATCACTAGGCTGTAATGTAAACACTGCTTTGCTCTGAAAAGACAGTGTTTACTGCAAAAAGCCTGAAGGGAATGATTCTACTCACCAGAAAAAAATACAATAAGCTGTAGTTATTCTGGTGATCATAGTGTCCCTTTAAGCAACACCCCATTCCCACAGTCACTTGATGGCAGATTCACCATACTACTATGTACTTCTCCCCCTTTTGTCCATATTTAATGCCTCTGCCAGACTAGTCCACCACACCCACCAATCCATGTCTAATCAACTATGTGTATCTATTAATAGAATCCCAAAATGACCGGGACATGCAGGAGGTGGGCTGGTCACTCTGTGACTCACTTATGGGCGATTTGAGCTATCCTCCCCTTATTGTCGTCTAGGTTTTTTGGCTGCTATGTCTATCCGTAGGGATGGACTTTAAGCAATATGATGGACTTTAAGCAACATAAACGATAGAGCATGTGCGATGATGTCAGACATCACACACGGAAGTGGGTGCCGGGAATAGCGTTGGATAGACAATTGGTTTGGTGGCTGATTTTGATCTTCCCCACAGATGTTTTTATTTTTCACTTGTTTGTGTTACATTTTGGGGTATTTAAAAGGGAGTTAGGAACATTAGCTTTGAGATCCCCCTCGAGAAATGGAAAAAGTGCCAAAATGTCAGGGCTTTGTGGTCTCCAGCTACAGTGAGAGAAAAAAATATTTGATCCTCTACTGATTTTGAACATTTGTCCACTGACAAAGAAAGGATCAGTCTATAATTTTAATTTTAGGTGTATTTTAACAGTGAGAGACAGATTTAAAAGTCCAGAAAAACGCATGTCAAAAACATTATAAATTGATTTTCATGTCTATGAGTGAAATAAGTATTTGACCCCTTTGACTTAGTACTTGGTGGTAAACCCTTGTTGGGAATCACAGAGGTCAGCCTTTTCTTGTAGTTGGCCACCAGGTTTGCTCACATCTCAGAAGAGATTTTGTCCCACTCCTCTTTGCCGATCCTAAAGTCATTAAGTTTCTGATGCTAACGTTTGGCAAATCGAACCTTCAGCTCCCTCCACAGATTTTTTTATGGGATTAAGGTCTGGAGAATGTGCTTCTTCTTGAGCCACTCCTTTGTTGAATTTGCTGTGTGCTTTGGGTTATTGTCATGCTGGAATGCCCAACCACGATCCATTTTGAATGCCATGGCTGAGGGAAGGAGGCTCTCACCCAAGATTTGACAGGAAATGGCCCCGTCCATTGTCCCTTTGATGTGGTGCAGTTGTCCTGTCCCTTTATCAGAAAAACTCCCCCAAAGCATAATGTTTCCTCCATTTTTGATGGTGGGGATGGTGTTCTTGGGGTCAGAGGCAGCATTCCTCCTCTAAACATGGCGAGTTGAGTTGATGACAGAGAGCTTGATTTTGGTCTCATCTAACCACAACACTTTCACCCAGTTCTCTTCTGAATCATTCAGATGTTCATTGGCAAACTTCAGACAGGCCTGTTCATGTACTTTCTTGAGCAGGGGGACCTTGCGGGCACTGCAGGATTTCAGTCCTTCAAGGTGTAGTGTGTTACCAACTGTTTTCTTGGTGACTATGGTCCCAACTGCCTTGAGATCTTTAACAATATGCTCCTGTGTAGTTCTGGGCTGATTCCTCACTGTTCTCATGATCATTGAAACTCCATGAGGTGGGATCTTGCGTGGAGCACCAGACCGAGGGAGACTGACAGTTATTTTGTGTCTTCCATTTGCGAATAATCGCGATGGTCTTGTAGCCCATTCCAGCCTTGTGTAGATCTACAATCTTGTCAAATAGGCACTTCGTTAGTTGCTGGAACAACTGGATCTGGAACCCACAGAAAAAGTAGGTTGGTAAAAAGATTTATTTAAATTTAAAACACTACAATATATTAAATAACAAAGTGCACCGACTCCTGGATCTTCCCACTGATACTCTGCTATCTTGGGCTCTCTCTGGCTCCCACCACAGGTCGCCGGCTCCTCCTCACCTCCCTGGTCGGCACTGGGGACACCATGCCACTCTCGTCTCTGTCAGTTGTCCGCACCCGCTCCGTCTCACCAGGCTAGAAGATAAGCATGTCAGAGGCCGCGAACGCCTGGCCCTCCAACCGCCATCCTTGGGTACCTCCACCACCACGGGCCCAGATGCTGCTCCTCTCATTCCGTCCACCCCAGCCAGCACGTCCTCCAAGAATCCAGCTCCATTGGACTCAAGGTAAGCTGAAACAAGGCTGCCATCCAGACCGATATCTGGCACGCTGGATATCTCAGTTTGTTCAGTATAACTGCTACTTCCCTAAAGAAGGAACTGAAATTGATCTACTTTATTATTTATTTATTTTTTAGGAAAGCTTACAGCCTCTGGACAAGTTAGGCTCACTACACTTCTGCCAGGAGACTGGTGAGTTCCCTCCCTCTTAACCCCTTTATATCATGTCCCTTGGTTGCAACAATGTATACCCCCAAATCCATGCCCTTATCCCTGTCAACTGTTATGTCCTCCCCTCCTTATCATTCCAGGGAGGTTTTTTCTAGCTAACAAGAGACAGTTATTCAGAAAGGGTTTTACAAAGTCTAAAGGTTTTAATCTAACCTTATCTAAGATTCAGGTTTCATGAGGTCTAATTCAAATCCTAAGTGTGTTCATGCTTTATGCAAATTCTGATACGCTAAATGCTTTCTAAAAGGGGCAAGAGCTCATTACATGAAAATACTCATAAGTATTTAAATTGAATCTAGCTGTTGATTTAATTGTTTCATGTAATTATTCCAATAATCTAGTTGCTCAAGTAACATTAAAAGCAACTATCTCTCTATATATACATATATACAGCCAGTGTAAAAAAACACTAGTAATAAATTATTAAATCTGAAATGAACATTTTTTTTCTAACATAACTGAATTGGATTTTATAACTGCGGTTATTAAGTGTGAAGAAGACCATTAACTGCCACAAAAAATTAAGTCACAGAGCATGTCATAAAAAAGATATTGGCCCAGTCTTCCATGCTAAAAACTGGTTCAGACTTCTGTAAGGTGTTTCGTATTGGAAGTGTCAATGATCTTGTCTATTATACATCAGTATACAGTCAATATAGGGTTAAAACTTAACTGACATCTTGAATTATGTTTTTTTTTAAATTGTATCATTCAACAGTTACTTTCATTAGCTGAATCTGGCATTTAAATAAAGCTCTGTTGTGGTTTAAAAAAAGTGGAGCATTTAATCTTAAAATAGGTTCTTTAAATAATAATTTTATGGCATATTCATTCTTTCCTTGGCCTTTAAGTAGTCAACATTCTTTTTTGCACATCACAATAACTCTTGATGTACTATATGCAATATAACAATTACCATATTATAGATTTTGTCAAATATGCATCTGGTACCGGTCGACAATAAACCACAATCAACTCTGGGGATCTGCGTGGTTGGTTAAGCTACTTTTTTTTTTATTATTTAAAGCTACTCCTGCTTGTGTTTGTGATTGATTGACAACGTAATATTGCCAAAGAGATCACTCAGGAACAACACTTGCTTCAAAAGCTTTCTCGGTGCATTTTTGGTCCCAAGGGGTCATTGATGACATATCACAGTTATATTAATTTCATTTCTTGAAATCTTTACTCCAAAGGGATTGATGAGATTAAATATTTATGCTTGAGAGCATATTTAAAAGATCCCCAGAGACTGTTGTTACAAACCTCAATTTTTCTCGCTCTGGGCTTCTTACTTTTCATCTCAGAATGGTGAACTATTCACACCCGAGGAACAATAGCTAAAATTCTTTCAAAACAGCGTGTGAAGGGATTTTCGGTAAGTGATTGTATTAAAAAGAGATAAAACTTATTTCACACTGTAACCCATCACAACAGGACTCAAACTGTCACTGACTGGTTAGAAACAGGGAAAAAAAGAATTCATTCCCAATAACTGTCCTCCCTGTATCCACTTTTAGAAGAAAGGCCATGGTGTGTCTTAATAAAGTCATTGGTTTTAACTATTTAGCAACTAAAAAAGTGAACATGATGTTAAGAATGTCATGTTATGTATTTCTTTGAAAACCAAAGGGGAAAACTTAATTTCTAGAAATTTTACTACATACTGATAACACGTCATTGTTTAAATGAGGTGTAAGACCAGGGGGTGGTTGAGTAACACTTGCTTTGTGTCAGAGGGATAGGATCAGCAATACAGTATGCTCTTGTCTGGCGAGGTAATAGTTATAATATATAGGACAATCAGAGGCCACAGTGCTGTCATGTGCAATGTGTCCATTGGTGTCTGTAAGTTTCATGGCATATTGGAGGCTCTAAAGTACAACATTTACATTAGAAATACATATGATAACTGTATTGACAGCTTATTAATACTATAACTCGAGGCTCAATGTTCATGGGAAAATATGGATTGGAGTCAGCAGCTGAGTCAATAGGGATTGCAACTGTCTGCACTGTGCATCTCCAATCACTTATCATACATTTTATTCATATTTATTTACTGAGAGTGCAGACAGACTGCCAGTGGAGACAGGGTTAAACACTCTCTAATTCTTAGCAGTTCTATAAACTGGTCCATGCATGCCGAATAGATAGACTCATGTTTGTTTAATTTAACCCATTTTTACTGTAAATATTGTTTTGATGTAACATTTTTAAAATTTAAACTCAACAAATAATTTCAATATCATATATTTTATTCCCTCTTCTTCCTGCCTGCTTCCATCTCAAATATAGATCGCACAAGTAAGTGTTTTTTTAAGGAATATGTATTTAATATTAATTCAGATTATTATTATTATTATGATATTTATAGAGCGCCGTCAAATTCCGCAGCGCTTTACAATAGTAAAACACACAAATGATACCCTAAACAAATGCATTCATTGTTACAGGAGTTGGGGTTGGAGAGGAAGGTGAGTTTGAGCTTTTTTATTTTATTTTTTGTTTTGTTTTTTGGGGGAGGGGGAAGAGACCAGGATAGGAAGGGTTACTCTGACCAAAACAGTGTTCTCTTAAAACTCGGTTTTTGGGTGTAGTAACCCTTTAATTCATTTGTTTAATTAACTAATATTTTGGTGGACAGTTATAGTACAGCCTCGCTGCATCACTAAAATGTATTGGGAATGCATTACATTCAAAAGTATAGATCTTAACATTTTTTATTCTATAGTACAATCAGCATGGGACATTATTGGCTAAAAATGTTACTTAATTGAAACAGGAAACCAGTCTTAATACTTATCTAAATTCTAAATCATCCCATCATTCTGACACCACCTCTTACATCAATAGACCTTTTCTCCATATGTTGCACTCTCAATTCTGCCAGTTGGACTAATTGTACAAAAAGTCTGTGCTATACAAAAATTCCCATTCTACTTCAATAATGCGAACAGCCCAACACCAGAAAGCACTTTAATTTTTCATTTGTTTAGTGGGCCAGTGATGCAGTAAGCCCATATTGCATCCTGAAACACTTTTAGCCTTCGTTCCCTAATGGCACCAGCTGAACAGCTGTCATTTAAACCAATTCACGTCATTTTATCTTTACATTTCCCAAGAATTATCTGAGTAAATATACCATTCTACACAATGAGAGATTTAGTTACACTTCCCTGGTCTTCATCCTCCTTTTCAATACCAAAGGACTATTTAGCTTTTTCATTGAGTGATACAAAGACTTTGTAAGTGTATTTCAAATGAATATTTTACAACCTTTATATTAGTTATTCTTAAAATAATCAGCAGTAGTATTATTATGTTCATCTACACATAACAGATGGCACACACTTTATTGAATAGCTCAACAGTTTTAATAGACACCACTGGATGCAGTTTACCCAGTTTTTAATGCATTTATATGTAAAAACGAACTTCAAAATTATTATATTAAAAATTAAAACAGACTCATATTTCAAATTTACACATTTGCAACAAAACCTCAGACCTTGCAGCTACTACAGTGAGCTCTCACTAAACCTGGAAGTAACTCAGCTAGTCATACTGACTTAATGTTATGTAACTGTGCTGATTCTATCTATAAGCATTGCTTTATGGTGATAGCAAGTTTCTGTGAATTATAGCTCAATTGTCAACTTTTTTATTGAAGAGAGCTGTAAGCTGAGCATTGCCAGAAACACAACTTACAGCAGAATTTTTTGAGCCAAAATGGAAATATTGCAGGCTGGAAAGTCATATTCTAGATCGACAGAGACAGACAGACAGAGACAGACGGACAGACAGACCATTTATAAAAATCCACCCAGCATTCCTTCATCGAAGGGCTTATGGGAACTTGATGATCTTTATCAAGATAATTTGTTCATACCAGTTTTAATGCATTTCATACTAAGTATGGTAGAGTTCCATAAAGCAAACTTAAGGTATTCTGTCAAATAAAATTGGAGTTAACTGAATTTCCATTCACAAACATAGCCATATGTGATACTGACAATAAATACCATATCCTGATTCTTTTTTTTCTCTTTGCTTATGCTACGAATCATAGACTTTTATCTTTGAAAGAATGGCTGTGAAATTGTCTCTTGGAAATGTGTGTTATAACTGCACATCCTAAACCACAGCAAATCAATCATAATTAACAGTGAATTACTTCCTGCATATAAGGTCTCTCGAGAGAAAGGTCAATATAATGAATCATTGACAATATTCAAGGATGCAACCAAATAACTAATTTCATACATTTTGTGAATCCACTCCAAAGCAGTGATATTAATCAATGCATTGTTATTATTCATATCAGGTGTCTGTATTCCATGCACATCAAGTGTGACAAATGTCAGAGTACATATTTCTGTTGCTTATTTAATTAATAATTGTATCTGTTAGACGTATTGCCTTTATGTAGATAGACATATCACTATGTCAGAAGAGGCATGTGGTCACTGACAAAAAGAGAAATAGAAGTTAAGAGTAAGTGAGATGATTTTCTTCACATATTTTAACATTCTGAGTACCAATATGTTGCCTAATATATATAATGTAGATCAGATAGCAGTGACCTAACTTTATAGGTTTTGTCTTCATAATGGGGTTTTATATCTCGTTCACTGTACTAGTATGGCTACAATCTGTACTCTCTTTTTCTCTCTCATTCACATATGTTTAAAGATCATGGCCCTCACACCTTTGTGTCCCTTTTGTTAGGGGGACTTTAATACTTTCAGTGCCAGGGTAAAAGGGGCATGTGATTAGGAATTCCCAGGACCATTTTGGTAAGGCAAAGGGTACACAGGTGATGACAAGGACCTCACTCGGTTCATCATAGTCCTACAAGTCAAGCAAGGAGTGAGAGATTTAGAGGATGGGATACTTTGCAACCACTATATTTGACTAAAACGTTTTTCGAGACTCATGCCCTTTAACTGTTTTTTGTCAAGTAATTTGCATAGTAAGCTGAATCCATCTTTAACTCTGCCTTTACCACTGCCTTGTAGAGTATTAAAGGGCTGTCTCCTGATGTTCGGTGTATACATATTTTCAAACCTCTTAAAGTTTTTTATTCCCCTATATATTTCTAAAGAACAAGTAAGTTATTTAAAAATGAAAATTGATTAACTTGAATGTATTTTCAATGAATAGCAATGCCTCTTTGCCTGATGTATTTAAGAATGGGGCTACATCTAACAGGGACTGTCACTTCTCTGGAAATTGCATAATTAAATAGCAAATTGAGAATAATATTGTTTTCATTTTCTCTTCTACCACTTTCTATATTCCCTTTTGGCCAATAATTATTTCGACATCCATAAAGATATAGTATGCAAGTTTTAGGGGGGTGTCTATGATGACTGACTGCAAAGGCAGTATTTTGTTTTTTAAATGAAAAGAGTAGCTTTTATACCAATGATTAATAAAGAGCCAAGTGGAGGTGCTCACTTCTAGTCTAAAAGTAAATGGAATGGTGTGGATATCTATATTAAATTTCACTTTTAGACCTTGGAAACACACATTTGCAAAATAATAATGGTCAGACTTATACACCTATGCACAGGCAACCACACACGATTTTCACCTGGCATGAGAGTAGGAGATCTCGGTCAGTGTGTTGAAAATATACATTTGTCTAAGCTAATGCAACAGTGAACACGTTGTATAGGTAGACTATTAGCGCATACGTACTAGCCTGGCTACAGCATCATACACTATTACACCACAAGTTCAACACATATGCTCTGACTGTTATACACATTTTACATTCATCAGCAGACACTTTGAATACACACAGCTATACATACCTGACACTAACGCCTGCACATAACTTAACTTTGGTTCCGCACACAAACCACAGTCACCGCGCGACACATACCACTAACCAAACAGGCTACATCTATAGGATATACACACGAGTTACTTACTATTTCATTATGGTCCTACACTCTTTTAGTTTTTATTCTTTATTCGTTACCTACCCATGAGCGCAGAACTCTATGTCTACAACCCTGGTTAAAGGCAGTCACTAGCCAGAGCTTACATGAAAGTTACCAAGTTAATGAGCTTTTGTATTACCCGCTCCATACACTACTACCAGGGCACACTCTAGCCATCCAGGATTGCATATCATGCACCCCTCTTGAAAGCAACTCTGATATTACATTTTCCCCTGGTAACATACGCAGCCATCTGCTTTGCCGATAAAGGCGTAATGGGTTACACACGATAATAAACTACACATAAGCTTGATGACTATATTAGGTTCCATTCACATATCAAATTTTCGCACAACATAAATTTACATGGCATAGTAATTTCAGCCCATAAGGTCGAATGCTGCTGATTTCAGTTACATGCTGAAAGCGGTAATGCTCCTTAACGTTCCTCCACTGATGCTTACTCGCACTTCACCTGCGGAACGTGCCATAATTGGAAAATGTAGAGCCCTTCTATGCTTCCTCGCTACTAATATGTAATTTTGCTATATACTGACTGATTTGGCCTCTGCGTAAGCCATGCAAAAAATGCCTTACTATATTGCTGTTGAATGTCTTCATTATAACGACAATAAAAAACATTTAACACAAAATAATAATGGGATCACTAAACAAGATATTAAAAGCCTGGGAGGTAATGATTCCCTTTTAACGTGAATTAAACATCTTCAGCACAAGCTAGAAGAATGATCGTCCCAGTACTCCATATACTGTTTAACAGGACAATGTGGTCCGTCAGTCAACAGTTGTGAATCAGCTCTTCCTATGACTTAGAGAATCAAAACAATTAGCAGGTCATCCAAATTCTGTCACTCCAAAGCACCAAATGGACGGATAACTGAACAAACGACATGTACAATGGATGAGCATGTCCATTTGATTCTTGATTTGTGGCACCAAAGAAAAGAGATGATTGATGGCATAAAAGATGATTGATGCTTAGGGGACAGCCACTAAATGTTGATTTTATTCACAGATCAAGTGAGAAGTTACAGCTAGAGGGTAAAAAAGGAGGAGCAGTAAATAATAAACCTATATTTATACATTTATATATTTTCTACTTAATATAATATATAAATATAGATTTATTTTACTGCCTTTTCTCTTGTTCTGCTCTATTGGTCACTTTTTTCACTTGCTCTGTGAACCAAATGCACCAATCAGTGTTCTGCAAAATATAAACATAATGTTTATATTATGTATATATTTTACACTACACTGATTTGCCTATTGTCAAGCCATTTTGGTTAGTTGAATGTGTTTTGCCTAATATTTTGTATGGACGATATTCAGGCGAGTTGAACTGCCCCATAATTTACTTTTGGGCTATCTGAACTGAATTTTCAGTATGAAATAGACTGATAAAGAGGGCAAAAAGAGGAATGGTAGAGAAATAGTGAGAGAAACTGACAAAAACTGCAGGGAAAAAAACGATGAACAACAGAGATTAAAAAAAACAAACTTTTGAGGACTGCAAAAGAGAGGCATGTGAAGCAGGAGAGATTGAAAGACCTCTAGAAAAGAAAGAAAGATAGCAGAGAGAGACACTAGAGAGACAAATATAAGCAAAAGAGGTTGAAGGGAGGTGTGTGCTACACATGGACACAGACTGGTAGTAAGATATCTTGTACCAGCCCTATCTTTATGGATGTTCTAGGTATTCATCCCAAGTTTTAAACAGACATTAAAGAGATACACTAAGCATACAAACAACTTTAGCTTATTTAAGCTGATGTGGTATATAGATCATGCCTCTTAAGTCTCATTGCTGAGTTCTCTAGCAATTGGGAGTTAAAGAACTTTATTTGTATTTTTTTATTCTTTATTTTTGCGTGATAGCAGATCATATTTTTATACATTCACGTTATGATACTCAGCATACAAGACATTGTGCGTTATTGTTACAGTATCAAGGTCATCATTGCAGGTTACTGCGTACATGTGAATATACTGGTTCCCTCTGTTATTCTATCACATTTTTAGTTAACAAGAGAAAATGAAATGGTAAAGACCAGAAAACTCTCCCTCTCTTAGTGTGCCAAGATCTGTCTTGTGTAATTGAAGAAGTCAAAGCGAGAGGATGTAGTTCTTTATGAACCTTGTGGTTCTCCTGGACTTCTATATGTCGCTTGAGTTGTTGTATCGTCGATCGCTTTGACCAAGTAGTGTTTCTAGAGAGATGGAAGTTAGGTCTCGAGAAGAATAACAAGATCGTGAGAGATGTGAGGGGGAAGAAGCATCACAAAAAACTTTATTTATGTAGCTTTACCCACATCTCCTCTGGTTTAGGCTCACACAGCCTCCATGAAACAAAAATCAATTTTACAGCATAGTGTGTTTACTTTAGAAGTTCTTATCTCCTGCTTATGTAATTGTACTTTAATAACATAGATGAGGGCACTTAACAGATTAGATAAGAAATTCTAAATTGAAGACACTGCAATAAGGGACGGTAAAAATGTTGACCACCTTTTTAGAAAGTGTGCAGACAGGCTGTATAAGCCAGGATAGATGTGGCTGGGGCTTAAGAAACAGCTCCCAAAGGGAAGATAATTGAGCACTACTTAAATTGCAGTGGCAAGATTTATACACCAAAATCACTTAATTGAGCTAAAGTAGTTTTTTCTAATTAAAAGAACGTAATAATAATGTAATTAATGCAAAAATATACATGCTGTCTCTCCCCTGTATACATGTATGTATTCATACACTATATATACTTTACATATTATTAGTATATTATCTGTTATTCGTAAATGTTGAGTATTTTTGTATTGTATTCATTGGGGCTTCTGTTTGTTTTTGTAAATTAACAGCCACATGAGAAAGAAGGCAAAATAGCAGTCAATGAAACTCCTCTGTCCCCCAAGGCTAAAGCAAACAAACACCTTTAAACACAAGACAATCCACGTACTATAAAGAAAGCATAGTCTAACCTTAAACTGAATTTTGCTTCCTGCTGCACATTTTAAATGGCCAGGAAAAACAACAGACACCTTTGCTCAGATTAATAAAAAAAGAAAGGGAAAAAAAAGGCCTGAGTTTAATTTGTTTAATATTCCCACCACTAATGATTCCTATTTAAGATATCCTTTAAAAAAGTTTGTAACATTAATTTAATGGAAAAATGCCAACGCTGCTTCAAAAACCCCATTAGATGTTTCCCCCAATTAAATTAATGTTACTAACTTTTAATGGATGTTCTAATTAGATGTTATTATTAACAGGAATATTAGTCAAATTAAAATCAAACCCTAAGAGAGACAACTTAGGTTTACAAGTATGTTAAGAATTAGTGTCTGGATAATGTATATGCAATGTGGTGATTCCAGATGGCCTTGGTTTTTTTGTTTTTTTCTCCATTAACTCTCTGCAGAACTAGGCACACATGGTTTTGTTAGCACATAATACCTACAGGAACAAGCACTATTATTAACATACCCACTTACAAAAGGAAGTGATGGCGTCTCCGTGTACAGTGCTCTGCACTCAAGAGAGAAGAGGGATCTCCATCTCTCAATTTCACACTCAATTTAAAGGGTCAGCTTAAAAGTGGACTGATTAGTTTAGGCAGTTTAAAATTGATTGTTTTGATTGTAAAGCTTGCCTGCTTTTCTTGGTAATTTAGAAAGAAAGAGAATGGAATAGGATATCAAAAACTACACCCTGCCTCTACACAATAAAAGGTAAAGTAGCATAATGCATTGTATGAAGTTTCACATTCTAATAATTACTAAACTCATCTTCTCATCAATATATGTAGATGAAAAGATATGGCAGAGGGTAATATACACACAGTGGGATTATTCACAAACAGTAAAATGTATTGAACCAAAGTGAGCTTAGTACAATCTGGATATAACGTCCAGACTCTACTAATCAAATGAGTGGAGCGCTAAAGGTATAAACTTACCCTAAAATAGGGTTAAATCTCAGATGTATATCAGTACATATAAAGGAAACAAAAAATAAAACACAATATGGTGTAAATCCACAGGTGATAATGTATTTTGGTGATAATTCAAGTAGTCAAACTCACATTGATCAGAGCCTCAAAAGGGACAGGCTCAAATCACTTGCACAGTAGTGTCGTATGGAGACACTGCACCCTTTTGCCTGGAATGGATTTCCTCAAAGGAGAGAGAACGGGAGACTTCCTAGTTTATTAAGTTTCAACCAAAATAAAAAAACACAGTGGTTATGGTTGTGCTCACCTTTTCCTGAGCCAATGAGTACCTGGCTCTGGATGATAGACCTGGGTACCTCTAGAGGGGGGCACCTGCCCTTCTTTAGAAGCAAGATGACGTTAGAAGCTGATGGGAATTGATCAGAGCCTTAAAGGGACAGGCTCAAATCACTTGCACAGTAGTGTTGTATGGAGACACTGCACCCTTTTGCCTGGAATGGATTTCCTCAAAGGAGAGAAAAAGGGAGACTTCCTAGTGTATTAAGTTTCAACCAAAATAAAAAAACACAGTGGTTATGGTTGTGCTCACCTTTTCCTGAGCCAATGAGAACCTGGCTCTGGATGATAGACCTGGGTACCACTAGAGGGGGGCACCTGCCCTTCTTTAGCAGCAAGATGAAGTTAGAAGCTGATGGGACTTGGTTTAAAATACATACATTTATTGCAACTTTAAATATTAAAACAAAAACATAGAATTAAATAAAAATATCCAGTTGCTTCTATATAAGATAAAGAATGTCCCAGTAATTAGCTCCAGTCCCGAGACGCGTTTCACCCACACTATGGGGGCTTTTTCAATCGGTATCCTCATTGTCTTCATGCTGCTTTTTAAATATGCCGGTTTCTTCATCCAGTGGGCAGTCCTCCCATCCCATCCTCCAATCCGGATTTAGCTTCTTGTGAGGTCAATTTCCTCACCTTCCTTTCATCAGGGTGATCAGGATCACTTCCGCTCTCACCACAGCCATCTTGCTTGTGGGCACATACCCTAAAGCAAAAAAAAAGGTGGCAGAACAGGTTGGTTCGCCGACACCCATCACCCTAAATTAAATACATACATATTCCACCCTTTTAAATTGTGTTCAGCACATAATAGAGAAAATGAATAAAACACACATTGGTACATATTAGTATCTTCTCATTCAGTTTCATACTTGTTCTTAACAGTATCTATAGTAAATACATATACTGCAGAATGGATTTCTTCCCTATTAATTGTATATTGATTTCATTAATCATTGTCAATTAAAAGTTAAAGTGATATAATCAATAAAAATTAATTACATTTGTTTTTGTTACAGTTTCTGTAAATTTTATGAAAAATTTATATAAAATTAATATAAAGGCAATCTTCTTACATTACTTAAATTATTAACATTCTTAATAACGTCAATACTCAGTGTGCAGAAAAGTGGATATATTTCATGATTAATATTCATTTCCAGTTTTTGTACTAGGGATGAAATTACTCCCCTAAGTGTGTAGTTAATTTCCAATAATTCTAATTAAATTAATTAATTAATTAATTTAGTATTTAAAGGTTTAAAAAAGTAAAAATAATAATTTCTTAAAGGGACAGATAGAGAGCAATTTTTAGATAAAATGGCATATCTCAAAGTCATTATTGAGGCCACCTGGAATTAGTGTGTTTAAGTTTAAAAATCCATTTCATCTCTACCTGTCCCATTGTTTTAATAAGATCGTCCCCTCTCCAGTTTGTTTTAACCAGGTGGATACCAATAAAATTTCATTGTTTTGGATCCTGAGTGTGATGTTGTTTAAAATGCATAGACAAACTGTGTTTTTCAAAGCCATTTTTATTGTTCCTTATATGCTCCTGAATACAAACTTGGAGAGGTCTTGCTGTCCTTCCTATATATCCTAGCCCACAGGTACATACTATCAGGTATATGACTCTTTTTGAGTAGCATGTAATTAATTCCCTAATATTGTATGTCTCTTTTTTTTTGTAGATTTTTTTAATTGTTCTCTTTTTATTTCCAGTATTTTTGCAGGCACTACACGTGCCGCATCAGTAGAAACCTGCAGACTCATTGAATATACTTAGTGTAGAATTAGTTTGTTTAATATGATTACACACTAAATTATCTTTCAAGTTCTCTACTCCCCTATAAACAATCCTGGGGTAATCAGACAGAATTGTATTCAAAAAGGGGTCATCTTTTAAAATTGGCCAGTACTTATTCATAATTTTCTTAAAAATGTGGCTTTTAGAGTTAAAGTCACATATAAAGGATACTTGCATATTATCTCCAAGCTTAATAGGTTGTTTGTACTGGAGCAGGCTTAGTCTATCTTTTCCTTGTACCTCTTCAAGGGATTTTCTCAAAAGATTTTCCTGATACCCCTTATCCTTAAAATTCTTTAAACTTATTTCAGACTGGGTTTCAAATGTGATAATTTCTGAACAATTACGTTTCTTTCGCAATAGTTGAGCTTTTGGTGCATTAATCAACCATGGTGAAAAGTGACAGCTTTTTCGTTCTATATAACTATTGACGTCAACCTTTTTAAAATGAGTCTTTGATTTAATTTGGCCATTTTCAATATATATATTCAAGTCTAAAAAATTAATGGCTAGTTGACTATGCTCACTATTTAGTGTGATTCCCCAGTCATTAGTATTCAAAAATATTAAGAAAACCTGAAGAGAGATCTCTTCTCCCCTCCAAATAAAGAGTATATTGTCGCTATAACGGCGGTATAGCACCAGGTTCTGCCCCCAGCCATGATCCTCATATACATAACAGGTCTCCCAATGGGACATAAACAGGTTTGCATAGCTGGGAGTGAACCTGGTGCCCATCGCCGTTCCACACTGTTGGACATAGAAATCCTCTCCAAACCAGAAATAGTTATGGTTGAGTATCCAGGTAATACCTTCAATAATGAAATCTATCTGGATTTGGGGGAAATCTCTATATAGTTCCAAAAAATATCTATTAGCAGCACACCCTTTCTTATGCGTAATGATAGTATATAACTAGCTCACATCAGTCACTAGATAGTAATTCTCCTCCCACTTTTGATCTTTAAAAATTTGTAAAACATTTAACGCATCCTTTAAATGTCTTGGGCTCCTTTGCACTGCTGGTTGTAAACATTTGTCAATATATTGTGACAAACGGTTAGAAATTAACCCAATTCCAGAGATGATTGATCGACCTGGAGGATTTTCCCTGTTTTTGTGTATCTTGGGGAGTTGATAGAATACTGGAATTCTAGGGTGTGAAATGTTAAAAAATTTGAACTCTTTTTCATTTAAAATGTCTAGGGACTTTCACTTGTCTAATAGTTTTGTACATATAACTTTAAAATCATTAGTTGGATCTTTGTTTAATTTCCTTTATGTGTTTACGTCACTTAGTAATCTCAGGGACTCCTCAGTGTATTTAGTAGTTTCCATTACTACTATTTCACCACCCTTATCAGCGAGCTTAATAACCACTGTATTATCTTTTTTGAATTCTTTTAATGCTTTTATTTCATCACTTCCCAAATGTAGTTCATATTTATTAGGTTTTCTTATTTTTTGCATGTCTCTTATTACCATTTTTTTCAAACGCAACCATTTCTTCTGACACTAGGTGGTTGGGAAAGAATGAAGAAGCTTCCTTTAAATCTGTATGAATAATTTCACTATAATCAACATTAGACTCTATTCTAGTAATAGGGACTTGGAGAAAAAAATTTGTAAACATAATTTTCTCTTAAACCTTTGAAGGTCTATATATGTATCAAATTTATTAAATGGTTTAGTGGGGGCAAATATAAGGCCTTTAGAAAGAAGTTTAGTCTGGGCTAAGGTGAGGGGTTGATTGGTTAGATTGAAGACACCGTGGTTAATTGGTGTTGTTTCCTGTCCCTTTAACCAATTAAGTTGCAATAAATGTATGTATTTTAAACCAAGTCCCATCAGCTTCTAACTTCATCTTGCTGCTAAAGAAGGGCAGGTGCCCCCCTCCAGAGGTACCCAGGTCTATAATCCAGAGCCAGGTTCTCATTGGCTCAGGAAAAGGTGAGCACAACCATAACCACTGTGTTTTTTATTTTGGTTGAAACTTAATACACTATGAAGTCTCCCTTTTTCTCTCCTTTGAGGAAATCCATTCCAGGCAAAAGGGTGCAGTGCCTCCATATGACACTACTGTGCAAGTGATTTGAGCCTGTCCCTTTGAGGCTCTGATCAATGTGAGTTTGACTACTTGAATTATCACCAAAATACATTATCACCTGTGGATTTACACCATATTGTGTTTTATTTTTTGTTTCCTTTATATGTACTGATATACATCTGAAATTTAACCCTATTTTATGGTAAGTTTATACCTTTAGCGGTCCACTCATTTGATTAGTAGAGTCTGGATGTTATATCCAGATTGTACTAAGCTCACTTTGGTTCATTACTATAATTAGTGGGGATAAGAAAGTATCCACTAGAGTGTGTAGCTGCTTATTTTTAACTCAATTACATTTGTAAGCGCACTATACACAGTAATCACCAATCTGTGTGTTTTAGTAAAATGTATTGAATTAAAATTGAATGGCAAAATTAAGGCAAAAAAATGTCAATTCGGAAAAATTATCCAACTCCATTGTAGCATGACTTTTTTAGACTCATTTTTGTCTTTCAGCTCATAATTTACTACAGTTTTTTGTTTTTTTTTGTCAATTAGAAGTAAACATAGCTCCACTTTGTCATCAAGATGCTTTGCTGCTCGAATGAATATACTTGTGTTCAGGGTTTAAGGGAAGCCCTTACTGCAGTAGTACACTCACATTTGTAGATCATGACAGAGTACATTGTTGTACCCCTGATCTGGCAAGTCAAAGATAGACCAAGAGTCAGTAGGCTTATATTTTTTTGTTTTGGAAAACCAAAACCTTATCTGCTAACTGTCCCAAATCTCAATGTATGCATTTAATATACACTATCATATTATTATCTATATTGATATGATTATATTATAATGTGAACATTAATGTGAATATAATACAAGAATAAAAATATTGTGACATCCTGATGGTGGCATAACATGTACCTCTGCATGTACCACTTCCACATTATAGTGCTGAATTAAGAAACCATCTGCCCTACCTGGTAATCTAGTACAGTATTTTTTTTTTTTTTCCTGGACTGTTTCTCATCATGCATTGTGGGAATAGTAGGTCACATTCTTCTGCATTGCTAACTTCTCATTCCATGCTCTTTGGCGTTTAAGAGAGATGGGACTTGCGGGAGTACATTGAGCTTGGAAATGCTCAGTTCCCTTGCTACTTTGCTAAGCACTGGGAGTGCAGAGGTATCATAGCAGCTATAATCGCCCTGCCAGCTTGAGAGGGTCTATATTACAGGGTGGTATCTGCAATTTGCAGGACCCATCATACAGGCATGCAGGACTACATGGAACATTATTATTAGGCAACCAAAAGCTATTCTATTTTACTCACAGGATGTGGTTTCTTTTCTCAAGACCTTTAGTTCATTAAGTAACCACTGGTACAGCATCCTTCTTTATTAGTTGCATCCTTTTATCTCACTAGTAGCAATGGTCACACTCACTGTAAAGTTAAAATTTTATTTTTATGTTCTTACCAGAGTATCATAGAAAAGGAAGCATACTTGTCATGTGATTCAAGGCTATGTAGCATGTTGATTAATACACTGACGCCCAGAAAGAGACACTCTATTTTTGTAATATACAGAAGATGGATAGAGATGTACTTTTCATGTTCTAGATATATCAATATCCTCACATTATCTTAATCAGTTAACAATCACTTTATGCTAAAATTCCAGTTTAATGATGTTGCTCAGCATATACAGTATTTTATTTTATCAACACGTCCAGAAACATTTTGTGTTGTTTCGGCCATACACTGATCAGCCACAACATTAAAACCATCAACTGATGAAGTAAATAACATTGGTTAAATCGTTACAATGGCACCTATTATTATTATTATTATGTTATTTTTTTTATATAGCGCCAACAAATACCGCAGCGCTTTACAATGGGTGGACGAACAGACATGTAGTTGTAACCAGACAAGTTGGACACACAAGAACAGAGGGATTGAGGGCCCTGCTCAATGAGCTTATATGCTATGGGGAGTGGGGTAAAGTGACACAAAAGGTAAGGATAGTATTAGACTAATGACAGTTGCAAGAGGGGAATCAGTCGGGAGCTATTAACAGTTTAATTGATACGCTTTTATGAAGAAGTGGGTTTTTCATGATTTTTTGAAGGAGTGGAGACTGGGTGAGCATCTAACGGAGGAGGGAAGTGAGTTCCACAGGAACGGTGCAGCCCTGGAGAAGTCATGAAGGTGAGCATCAGCGGTGGGAGTATGGACAGAAGATGGACGTAAGTCTTCAGCAGAGTGTAAGGACCGAGACGTGACATACTTGTGTATTAGTGAGGATAGATGGGTGGGAGCAGCATTATGTAGAGATCTGAAAGCAAGAACCAGAATTTTAAATTGAGCCTAATATCTTACAGGAAGCCAATGTAGGGACTGACAGAAGGGTGAGGCGTGTGAGGTGTGGGCGGACAGGAAGATGAGCCTCGCTGCCGCATTCATTATGGACTGTAACGGCGCAAGTTGGGAGTACATAAGTCCACTGAGAAGCGGATTACAGTAGTCAAGGCAAGAAAGGACAATGGAATGGACCAGCACCTTAGTCGCATCTGGCGTTAAGTAGGGTCAGATGCACGCAATGTTTTCGAGATGAAACAACAGGATTTGGCGATAGACTGAACATGAGGCGTGAAGGAGAGGTTGGAGTCAAAGAGAACACCTAGGCAGCGTGCCTGCATGGTGGAGCAAATAGTAGCACCGTTGACTTGGAGGGACACAGACACATGAGTAGCAACACTTGAGGAAGGAAAGATTAGAATTTCAGTTTTGGTCAAGTTGAGTTTAAGGAAGTGGGCAGTCATCCAGTTAGAAATAGCAGAGTGGCAGTCAGATACACTAGTTAAGAGGGACGGGGAGAGATCAGGAGAGGACCGGTAGATTTGCGTGTCACCGCATAGAAATGATATTGGAAGCAAAAGGAGCTAATTAGTTTACCAATGGAGGCAGTATAGATAGAGAACAGTAGGGGACCAAGGACTGAACCTTGTGGGACACCAACAGAGAGGAGTTGGGGAGAAGAAGCAGAGCCAGAGAAAGAAACATTGAAAGAGCGCTGAGAGAGGTAGGAGGAGCACCAGGAGAGAGCAATATCTTGTAGACCGATATTGTGGAGAATGAGAAGAAGCTGTTGATGATCGACAGTGTCAAAAGCCGCAGACAGGTCAAGGAGAATTAGGATAGAGTATTGCAGCGTGTAGATCATTGGATACTTTGGTCAGTGCCGTTTCCACGGAGTGCTTAGCGCAGAAACCAGACTGAAGCGGGTCTAGCAGAGAGTTAGACTCAAGGAAGTTTGTCAACCTATCAAGGGGAGTGATATATTAGGCTGCAAATGTGAGCTCTGGAACATTCAGTTCCTTAATTTCAAGTGTTGGAAGCAGGAAAAATTAGCAAGCGAAAAAATCTGAGTGACTTTGCCACAAGTCAAATAGTTATGGCTAAACAGATGGCTCAGATAATTTCCAAAACGACAAGTATTGTGAGGTAATGTATGCAGTAGTTAGTACAAACCAAAACTGGTACAATAAATGGCAACTGGTGAACCAGCATCAGGATCATGGGCCCCTAAGGCTCATTTATGCATGTGGGAATTTGTCTGGTACTATAAAACAGAAGAGCTTCTGTAGCTTAAATTGCTAAAAAAAAATAGAATCATAGGCATGATAGAAAATTTTCAAAACCCACTTGTTACATATGGTGCTGGGTAGCCACAGACTTGTCAGAGTGTCCATGATGACCCCAGTCCACCTTCGAAAGCATCTTTAATGGGGACGTGAGCATCAGATTTCGACCAGGGAACAATGGAAGAAGGTTGTCTGGTCTGATGTACCACATTTTTCTGGGAAATGTTCTGCTAGGAAGCCTTGGGTCCTTGCATTCATATGGATGTTACTTTAACACATTCCACTTACCTAGAGATTGATATAGACCATGAACCTGGCAATGGTGTTCCCAGATGTCCGTGTTTTTTTTCAGTAGGATAATACACCTTGCCATACTGCAAAAATTGCTCAGGAATAGTTTGCGTAACATGACAAAGAGTTCAAGGTTTTGCCTTGGCCTTCATATTCTCCTCATCTCAATCTGCTGCTAATGTTTTGGTTCTAGATACCACAGGATGTGTTCAGAGGTGTTGTGGAAGTAAACACCTTGACATCAGAGCTGTTTTGGCATCACGAAGGGGACTTACATGATATTAGGCAGGTGGTTTTATTGAAGTGATTAATAATTAATACTACCAAATTTCTACCTCCAAACGTTCTCACATTGCCTCCAGTGCATCTCTCCACATCCCTCAGTGACTATCCCTTTGTTCCCCAGTTCATCTCTCCATGTCCTCAATGCATCTCTGTGTGGATAAGAAATATATGCTAATGACGTGATAAAACACTGCTCCCCTACAAGTGCCGCCCGAGTCCAGTGGGCTTATGGGACACATGAGAGCTGTCTCTAAGACTCCAATCTAGCAAAGGAAATTCTTCATTCTTTTCGATAAGCTTTCCAAATGATCACAATCTGTTTAAAATACTTTTCAATTTATTTATCTAGAAGAAATCCAAATGAATTAAATCCAGGCTAAAGTTGGAGTCTTCTTGACACATGGTTTTAGATGACCAAAAGGGCAGTTTACAGAGACAGCAAAACATAATATAAAAACCCTTTCTAGATCGTTGGCAACAGGTCCTCCTAAATCTTGGAACTATATTGAAATTATTATTTATAGAGTCTGACAACATAATGATGTTTGATGCATTTATTAATAATATTTCAAGCAAATTATTAACTATGCATTTTATTTATTTTTCAAAAATGTTTAAGTAAATTCAAATATTAATTTGAAGAAATAAGAATAAAATGGCAGCAAATATCCCTTTTCATTTCTACTGTTGTAATTGTATCTGCTGATATCCATTGTATCCATTCCATTGTAATTTCAGAAGAATTCTATCACTACGAGGTTTATTTACACTGACAAAAAGTAGTGGGGTATCTCATTATACACTACAGATTTGGCATTAGCAACTAACTAACTTGATCAATACCTAATCCTTTGAAAAAGAACACAATAATATAGTTGCATTAGAGTCAGTAAAATGCTTTGTTGAACAATTGTACACTAAGTATATATATGTTTTACATTGATGGATTTGGGAAACCCTTTAAAGGGTTATTGGATTAATAAATTCAAAGTGTCTGTTTTAATTAAAAAAACATTAACTCACTTTCTTAGTAAACTGATTAGATCTTGAGATAGGTACTATAAATTGATAACCAAATAACTTGACCATATAGACTTGAAGAATGATATTTATTATTAGTACACAGACCTACACAAAATAAAATTAATAACCTTCTGAACAAACTTTTTTGATCAAGACACTTGTTCCCCATTGGAATGCTATGTAGTCCGCACATTTTAGGATCCGATGTATATTTCCTTGGTAGAAAATACACTTATAAAGGTAAAGGTAATTGGCCTTAAAAGGTATGTTGATCAATGCCTTTGTTGGAAAAGTAAAGTGAGTGAGTTTAAAAAGTTATTTTAAGCACAAAGACGCTTAGTGTGATTTCTAGGAGTATATCACAAAAATGAATTAACCTTTCTCAGGTTTGACAGAGGCAGAAAACTTTTTACTGTCCATGCTTGGGTCCTATAGATCACTGGTTTGACGGACCACCTAGCACCCCGACTGGGTACCTCCATCAATCGCTGCTTCCTAGTGATCCTTGAGTAACATAAGCACCGCACCGGATACCATAAGCACCGTGAACCCTGCAAACCGACGCAGCTTGGTTCAGGTCTCGCTGTCCTCCACCCACCCTGGACCCACCCAAGACCAGGATCCAGCTTCCAGTGCATATACCTCTCCTAGTCCAGACAGCAAAGCAGGCTGCTCGTACAAGAGCAAGTGTTGTGGTCCAAGGGAGTATAGTGATTATAGCAATCCCCAGAGTGTGAATATAGTTCTCCAATCCCCCAAACATGAGCCTAGACTTCTTGGAGGGTGAAACAAATTTCTTTAATAGCAGCCACAATTAGCCTTATATGCAGGTTCCCATTCAAGGGGCACTCCCTTCTGGAGAGTAGACAACAGTAAGAACATATACACGATTACATTGGCTCTCACGTCCAGGACACTCCCATACAAAAGAGGCCGAGCCCTCCCCTATGCCTGGGAGATAATTGAGTCAAGCACTGTATTAAACTCAATTATCTCCTGGCACAAAAAAACACACATTTTTATAAAACCCCCAAAATACCTTAAAACACACAATATCCCCACAAAAGTTGCATCTCCTGATAGCCCTGATCTGGGTGTCAAACATATCCAAATTTCACCCAGATCAGTTCAGGGGTTCAGGAATTTCCTGAAAGTTACAATTTGACAGACCGCATACATGGTCCCATGCCCAAAACAGTTCCAGAGAATCACGGCTAAGTGCCGATGAGAACTGACCGGGAACCGCGAAGTCTTCAGGACTCCAGAAGTCTGTGGCAAGCGTCTGTGGAAAGCGGCGTTTGTCACAACTGGTACCATGAATAATAAGTTAATAGCAGCAAAAAGATATACAAGAATTATATAAGTAAGCTATATTAAGCAGGAACCTTGCAAACAAGGGTAAAAAGAGATTCAAGAACACAACAATAAATCCATGATCCAATGATCCAAGGACCATTTTGTTTTGTTTTTTTTTGTTATGAATACACTAAGAGCAGACAGGAGAGCTCATAAGTATACCTGGAATTTTTTTTAAAATTAGTACCCTCTAGTGGGAATTCAGAAAATTACATAAAAGAAAAAAATAATAAGATTAATTGGATTCAGTAGAAGAAATATGACAATACATGAAATGCAATACAAAGATCTGTGGAATTAATTTTTGAAATACCATGGATTTAAAAAAAGCATAACAACATTAAAAATAAACATAACATTATTTTTAGAATACGTGGAATAGTGTAAAACAAATGTAAAATAGGCAGCATCCATTTTGTCTTCAATGGGATGTAACCATAGACCCCCAAAGCAAGCATACACATTATACATATAAATCCACATGCAGTTTGTGTTGCGAGGCCTGCTGATATTTACTAAAAAATAAAACGATAATGCATTCATATTATATAGTGAAAACATCTAGGCCAGAATTAAATTAAAAGTTGTATCTAAAGGGGAGTTGGCGAGTGTTCCCTGCACAGCAGTTTTTGCCTAAATTTTGCCATTCGGAATTAATTTGCTACAGTTTGAAGTTTAGTGAATAATCACATTATTGATTATATACTGTTCTACATGTAAAAATCATTGTCAGGCACTTTTCCAGTATGTATTAATTCATAAACGTACACTTTTACAAAGCATAATGTTTGCATGTTATCACAGCAGTTTCAGCCTCCTGGAACTTGTTTATCTGAGTCCTTTGGCAATCCATGCTCTGATATGAAATATACACAAACATACACAGTATGGTTTATCGAACCTGTCTAGGCAGAGAATGCCTCTGTTTATGCAGCTTGTGAGAATTCCTGCTGAAGGAGGAGTCATTACAACAATCAGAAATACATCCTCTGGCCTGGGAAAAGCAAAATCATCTTTCACATGTCTGTCGTGCTTCAATGTTATCAATATATCTGACAGGAAATGAGGCATCTTGAAATTATTGTATTCATCCTTTGAGAAGTCATTCACAGTGGCATTGTTGTCACACACCGATTTTTAATAAAATCAAAGTAAGAAAACAACTCCAACTTAACTTAACCATTGGAGTGCCAGCGAGGGGTGAAACGCAGTTTGGAGCAATGCAATATTCGCTGGTGAAATTAAAAAGTGTATAAAAAAAAAAAAGATAGAAAGAAAGAAAAAACAAATATTACAAAAGAAGAAGAAAACATGGATCATTTTCTGTGAGTTTTTTTTTTCAGCCAAGTTTTTGTAGTATTATAAAAAATAATTTACATAATTGGTAAAAGAAAGCTTTATCCATTTTTACAGTTGTTATTTTTATATGAATTCTCACTTTCCCAAGAGACCTGAGGTCTCAGTAATAGTTCTCACATGCTTGAAGTATGTTTCCTATATTTTTGTTTTTTTTTTGTTTGTTTATTTTTGTTTTTTGTTTTTTATTGTTTGTTATTTTCCCTTTTTCTGACCAAACAGCCACAGTAAATCATATTTTGTTTTCAAAGCAGGTGGTGGAAGTTGACTTCTAGTGTCATACTAGATGTTTCTATGCTTGTTTATAGGCTTTTGTTTCTCATATTACACATAGACCGAGACAATGTACATGAACCATAGTTTACATTGCATTAAAATTACTAGAAATACAGTGTTTTGAACTATAACAAGCTCTGAATCCTACAACACAACATAAGCAAATTGTTACATATTTTGACAATGATTAGTTTGTAACTTTGGAGTTCAAATAAAAACCTAGATACAATTTGCAACCCAGATAATATAGTGTTGTAGCAGAGCTTACAAGCTTTGATGAAGTTCCATTTAGGAATTTACTCAGAAAATACATATTTTTTTAACCAAAGCAGGAACAATTGGAAATTAATTTTCATTTAAATTTAAAATCAATATTTGTATTCCTTTTTAGCACTTCATTTTGAAAGGCATATGGGCACTACTGGTGCCAGGGAGAAAGGTTATACCCTGTTAACACTCCTAATGTCGCTGCACTTCTCCCCTCCTCTTGTCCCACCACTTGTCCACTTCATCCCATCCCGTATCACTGTCACGGAAGCTCCCGTGCCACAGCCTGCTGGAGAAGCATAACAGCAAGCCTCCTGCCCATACACTATGTGCCTGATCACAGATTTTAAAATGATATATAGATTCTGCGGGGTCCCCTAGTTTGCAAATCATGTTCAGGCTTGATTGGAAGATTGCGTTTGTCCCATTCTAAATATGATAAAAAATTAGGCTTGAGTATTAATCTGTGAATAGGTATTAATGTCTCTTTTGGATATGATATTGGAACACAAGGCTTGTTCATACCAAAGGACTCCTTGTCTGGGAGGGAATCAGGACTGCTGAAGCCAGACTTCCAGGCCACTTATGTGTGACTTCTCACACTTTGCAGAGTGGCTTTGCTGCGGTCCCAGCTTCAAAGAGGAATTTGGGTTGTAGGCTCTAACCTCCCATGCAATCAAACTAACCCCTTTTGAAATTGACAATACCACCGCTACCAGGCAGCCAGTTCATATATGCACGAACATAACTTTTGTTTTACCAAACCGATCTGAGCACTTTTTGGATATGTTGTGTACGCTCAGATCGGGGCTATTCAGGAATATATATATTTTTGTAGGGTTTTGATGCTGCTGTCATGTATTTTGTGATATGTAAAAATTGTATGTAAGCATTCCTATTTGAGAGATAATTGGATTAGCTTAATTGGAGTTCAATTGTCTCTGAAACACAATGGCCTGTGGGAAGGAAACCCCTGTGATTCTTTATTAGAAACCTCATGCTAGGGGCACTGCATAAGAAGCAGAGTGTGGCCTGATAACGTTGAGATTGCTGCTTTTACCCAGTGTGACTGGTTGCATCCATTATGTTGGGGAAACTATACACAAAGGGAATACTTTTACTATATTCAGCACATCTGGAATTAGGACTAGTGGAGGATTGAAGGAATAACATCAATAGACTCACAACCCCATGAAAATCACCTTATCATATCTCTCTCCCCTTGTCTTGTGCCATCCTTAACACAAACCTTCAACTGCTCTCTTTCTTCTGGTGTTGTCCCTGCTCCCCTAAACATGCTACTGTCAAACCCATCCTAAAAAAAAACATCTCTTGACCCGTCTTCCCCTTCCAACTATCGTCCCATATCCCTGCTCCCTTTTTCTTCAAAGTTTCAAGAAAGACTCTTGAAAGACTTTACCTGTTTGGTTTGCTTCCTCAATTCCAACTCTCTCCTAGACCCTCTTCAATCTGGCTTGCACCCACTCCATTCTACTGAGACTGCTTTGACTAAAGTTACAAATGACCTAATCATGGCTAAATCCAAAGGCCACTACTCCATACTAATTATTCTCGACCTTTCTGCCACCTTTGACACTGTTAATCATGTCCTCTTTCTTCAAACACTTCCATCCTTTGGTCTCTGTGACACTGTTCTCTTGTGGTTCTCCTTCTATCTCTCCAAATGTTCATTCAGCGTCTCCTGTTCCAATAAAACCCCCTCTCATCTTGTCTTGGTTGGAGTCCCCCAAGGCTCTGTTCTTGTCCCCTCCTGTTCTCCCTTTATACTGCATCTCTTGAAAAACCTATTAATTCCTTTTTGTACTGCTACCACCTCTCACCTGACACCAAGATATATCTCACCTCCCTTGATCTTTCCCGTGGCCTACAGTGTGTCACTGTTTGCCTTTCTTCCATCTCTGACTGGATGTCCCCCTGCTTTCTGAAAATTAATCTCTCTAAAACACATTGATTCCACCTTAAAACATTGCCTGAAACTGTCTCTTTCTTATGTGAGATGCTCCTGTCCACTGCTTGCACCCTTATAGCGCTTATAGGACTTCTCGCTGTTTCTTTGCTGTTTCCTTTGATACTCTTCCTATTGTGTCTTTATACTCCCCTCACCTAGAATGTAAGATTGTCTGAGCAGGGTCCTCTATCTATCTATCTATCGATCGATCGGTCTGTCTTTTTGTCTGTTTGTCTGTCTGTCTTTCTGTCTGTCTGTCTGTCTATCTATCTCTTTTCCTCATAAGAAAGGTTTGGTGAAAGAAGAATGTAAAAGGACACCTGTATTCTAAAGATTACAAGTACAGGTTTACAAAAAAGATAACAGTGAATTTCTGCCAAGAATACTATAGCACTTTGAATTACAAGTGTAGTTTCCATGTATCTATCATATCCATTTGACAAATTATTAAAATTAGCGTTAACTGTTCTCTTAACTTGTAAGCTAATACATGAATAATTCAGTGTTTCTTACACAGTGGATTTTATTTGCCTTTTTAAATGCTGTGAAATAAAAAGTATCTATGTTAAAATAGAACAGATTATGTATTTTACCTTTGTTCGTGTGCATTTATTCCCTGCATACACAAAACCACTTAGTGGAATTTGAAGCAGGTAAATGCTGTTAATCATTTTGTTTAAATGTAGAAGGTTGCATGCTGCCTACCAGGATACATATTGTCCTAGCTCATTATATTAGTGAATTAGCAATCATTACTGTAATAGTAGAAACATCCACAGGCAATAATAATTCACACAGTGTTTAAGATGATTGAATGTTTCTTTCAAATAACATGGTATCAAAGGGTCATGAAGCCGAGCAAAAGCAATACATTTTCTATCAGCACGTAAGTTAACAGTACACTCAGAGCCACATTTCAACTTAGTGAATAGCAAGGAGATCAATATATATTGACCATCAATATGTAGGTAGGTACTGGCACATGATATTTGGAATTTTAGAAGGGTGTCCCAATATTAAAAGATATAAGGGTGTCCCATATTTATATAATTTTCTTATTTTTGTAATAAAACAACTGGTTCTGGGTGTAATATTAAAATACCTTAAATAATATAAAAAGTCTGTCCCATGTAGTTTAACAAATAATTATTGAGACACAAAACACAGTAATATACATGTTGATGGCATACAAACCAGCTAGAGAGACAAACCCACACTTGCAATTAACACATAACACCATATACCAGCCCTGTTATGCATTGTACCAGTATAGTGCACAGATATAAAGATGGTAAAAAAAAAACCTGAAAATTAAGTTATTTCCTCAACACGAAGAAGCACACTTATAGGACTTTGAAAATAAACAAAGGAAGCACATTATTTTTAGTTGACATGCAACAGAATGCAATAAACATTTCAGCCTTATTATTTTTAAGTCTGGTAATAAGATTTCAATTATGACTGTATGCTACAAGAGTTCATTTTTAATAAACTACATATGGGCAATTCTACCAAAAAAAAAACAAATTCCAAGCACACACATGAACTAATTACAAGGCAACTTAAACAACCAATGCCTGGTTGCTTTGGGATAAGGGGTTAAATATTTGGCTGCTGGCAACACTAGCAGTCAGTGGGCAAATAGTTAAAAAACTGCCTGTGGGAGTCACTATGATCACCACATTAGTACAAGGGAGGTTTGACACCTCCCTCATGCCCCCATCACCATGCTGCGAGTGGGAGAATGTCTACTAAACAGCCAGCCGCCAGTGGCTGCTCAGTGTAATAAAAGACTACTGACTCGAGAGCTGGGAAGTGACAGGTAATGTAGACCCATGTCCACACCCGTGGGCAATTTAAAGGATGGGATGGGAGAAAAATCACTGTCACCCCCCTGTGCTCTGATGGCAGGGCCTTAATTAAATTGAAGCAACATGGAGGATATAGTATGGTGGGGTTATAATTAAAATCATTGGTGGTGGACTCAGTGTCTACCCCCTTCCTCCAACCATGGTCAGAGGGTGGGGGCTTTAATATTGATAATGGGGTGGGGGACTTGGTGCCTTGACAAAAATAATCTACCTTTGGAAATTAATTACATAACATTAAAAAACTATTCTTCCTTCTGAGTTTATCTCATCAGATGCCTGGTCAAATATATTTTGCTAAAGACCAATAAATCTGAAAAAAAACTATTTTACTGACGATGGCTTAAGCACATGATACACTTTCTGTTTCCGTTTCTCCAGGACACCTTGAGAGATTTTCCATCCTTGATTCAAATTATTCAGATATTATTTCCTAGCTAATCCATGTCAGTGTCACTAATTGTTTAAGCAAGTCCCTCTTAGCTAATAGGACAGAAATTTTCATATTAAAGTAATGGTATAAAAGGTCACACTTCCCTGTTACCATAAGTATTTAATTTTTTGTCCTCCAGCTGTTAGGCAGCACAATTTTACACCTGCCATAAGTTTTTTTAATATGGCTCCCCTAGGGAGTTCAGAACCTCCTCCTAGGGAAGAACACAGATACAGCCCAAGCAGTTGGGGACTCTCTGAGCTATTGATACTGTATTAGTATATATTAATTGAAGTTGGTCACAGACGCCATGACGTAACTACATGCACGCCAGGAGGTGGATCCAGGAGACCCATGCAGAATGAGACACTTAGGTGAGGAGATGGAGAGAGACGGAGAGAGACGAAGAGTGACAGATTGTGGGTTTCCATTTGAAGAGACAAGACAGGTGTACCAATGAATTAGTCACTTTTACAAAATGAAGACAATTAGAAATCATGTCCATAAGAGTAAAATTTGTGTCACTAATGCTACTGAAGCAGGACATAAAGGTTATAAAAGGGAAATGGAAGAGATGGGGGAAAAAGGAATTAAAGGGGAATTTATCTGATGTTTTGCTTTCATATAAAAAACTAACACATATTGTGAATAACACATGTAAGGTAATATGAAATGAGAATTAAGATTAAATAATATATAAATTAGAGAATAAATCATAAGATAAATATGAATAGAACACATGGAATTTTATAAATAATGAATAATATTGAAATTAATTTATTTTTAAAGAAGGGGTCAATATGATGAATAAAAGTGACAGAGGAGAAGTAAGAGGAAAATAGGAAAAAATAAATATTTTTTTCTTTCTTCCCCCAGAATTAATTATTTGCATGGGTCCATTTTGTCTCTAACATACGCCATATGTTAATGGTGGAGGTTTCAACCAAGAGTAAACAAATTTTGGTTTTCTCTATGGTTAACTGTACTTATTTTCCTTCTTATTTTAGAAGGATTTATTTTTTATTTTTCTGTGTTGATAGTCAATATATGTGATAAAATGTATGTTTTTAAATGTGTTTTTTTATGGAAAATATTATTCCTATGGTGAAGAGCCATTGAGGAGAGATGAGATTATAGACATGATGAAATATGGTTAAAATATTATCAGTTAATGCCCAGGGTATTCATTCCCCATATAAGAGATTGACTATTTACAATTACTTAAAAAAACATAGGGTAGATGTGGCCTTTTTACAGGAGACACACTGGAGACTATGAGATAAAAAAAGGGTCTGCAGGGAAAGATTTCCCATTATTATATCAGGCTCCAAGCAATGGAAAAAAACAGAGAGGAGTAGCCATAATGATCGCTAAATCTATACATTCTGAATATACCAGATACTAGATCCACAAGGGTGATACATGATACTAGTATGTAAAATGAATAAAGAGATCTACACATTAATTAATGAATATCTACCCAATATTTCCCCGGTGTGTCACCTCAAGAAAATATGGGCCGTTGCCGATAAAGTAAAAAAAGGAATGGTAATTGTAGCAGGGGACTTCAATTGCGTTTCGGATGTGGATATGCATAAAAAATATTTAAAAGGTATAAACACTAACAAAAAACAAATAAAGAAACAAGCATCTATGCTTACAAATACTTTAAATAACTTTGATTTATATGATACAAGGAGAGTTTATCACCCAGGAGAGAAGGATTTTACCCATTTATCAAGAGTACATCTTTTATATTCCCGCATTGATCTAATATCCAGTAATCAAATACTGTTGAAAAGAATAAATAAAGTCAATATAATTAATAATACCTGGTCAGACCATAATACTATTATGTTGAAAATTAAAGATAGATTCAAATTTAATAGTAGACCACCATGGAGACTTAACGAATTTGTATTAAATTCAAAAGACAATAGAAACTCAAATTTAATATCCTTATACTTTAAAGAAAATTACCCAGAAAAACCTGGCAAATAATTGGTGTGCCTTTAAAGCAGTTATTAGAGGACATCTAATTAAATGAAATCAAGAATTAAAATTGAAACAGGGAAAAAACTTAGCTGATCTGTATATTCCTTTCTCTGATTTGTCAAATAAAAATAAACAATATCGATCAAATGATACATATTTAGAAATTTTAAAAATTCAAGCAGAAATTCATTCTAAATTAAGACAAAATTCTATTAAAGCAATGAAAAACTTAAAACAAAATTCTATGCTAAAGTTAATAGAGCCAACAAATTATTATCCAATAAACTTAAAAAAAAATAAGATAACAAAAATAATTGTAGATGACGGAACTTTAATGTCTCCAGAATTGATTGGCAAGGCCTTTAATAATTATTACAAAGCAAACTTAAATCAACCTATAATGATAAATAAAGTGGAAGAAGCCATAGCTAAATCACAGCTTCAGAAAACACCAGGACCCAATGGTCTTAGTTACATCTTTTACAAGACATTTAAATCAAATTTAACATCTACATTTAATGTTACTGTACACCAAGTTTATTTTCCGATAGAATTAACAAGAGCAAATATAATTCAAATTCTCAAACCCATTAAAAATCCAGCATATCTAGAAAATTATTTAGCAATATCTCTCTTAAATACAGATATTAAATTATTTGCCTCAATTTTAGCAGAAAGGTAAAAACTAACTTTAAATAATTTGATTCATTGAGACCAAATAGGTTTTATACCAAACAGATTTTAAGGATCAAATATCAGGATACTTTTAGATATAATGGATTCAGTAGAAAGAACAGATGATCCCCTGCGGACTCTGTCGACTGACGCTAAAAAAAGTTTGACAGAGTCAGCTGGAAATTTATGAGTAAATCATTAAAATAATTTGGCATGGAGGGCTGGATGTATGAAGCAATTATGTATATGTATTATTCCCCATCAGCAAGAACAGTTGGACACAGTATTTTATCAGATTGGTTGGTTTTGAACAACTAGACAGGGATGCCCACTTTCTCCAATCCTCTTTGTCTTATCTATTGAACTGTTAGCAATGAAAATCAGAGCGAATCAACAAATTTAAGGCTTTTCAAAGAATCGCAAACAATATAAAATAAATCTATACGCAGATGATGTCCTTTTGACACTAACAAAGCCATAGCAATCTCCAATAAACCTCATGGAGGAGATCTCCACTTTTAGTAAAGTATCAAATTATAAAATGAAAATACAAAAATCAACAATTCTATCCAAAAATATAGACCCAGATATGAAAAAAATTAAATAAAAACTCAATATAATTTTACATAGTCAAAATATAGTTTTCAATATCTGGGTATTAAAATTTAAAAAAATGTAAATGATCTGATGGAAATAAATTTCGTAGAACTATTGAAATCCACAAACCATTTATTAAAATAATGGAGGAAGGTGGAGCTCTCCTGGTGGGGGCAAATAAATTTAGTCAATTCATATATTCTTCTGAGATGGTCATATTTATTCAAAATGATCCCTTTATCGATTCCTAAAATGTGGTTAACAATGACACACTCAAGTTTTGCAGATTTAATCTGGAAATCAAAGACACCAAGAATAAACCATAAAGTGTTCTCTTTAAAAAAAACAAAAAAAACAAAGGAGGTCTTGGTTTCCCAGACATAAGAAAACTGTACCAAGCTAGCATGTTAACTCAGATTTATAGGATGCAAATTTATTCTCCAGAATTAGATGGATGGCAAGAATTAGAGAAAAATGCTATAGGAGGTATAGCTATATCTTTAATTATATGGATTACAAAAGAAAAACTGTTTATAATAGATCTAAGAAATAAGAACAAAATTTTAAAGGACCACTATAGTGCCAGGAAAACATACTCGTTTTCCTGACACTATAGTGCCCTGAGTGTGTCCCCACCCTCAGGGTCCCCCTCCCGCCGGGCTCTGGGGGGAGGAAGGGGTTAAACTTACCTCTTTCTCCACCTCCTCTCCTCCTCCTCGGCTGAATGCACATGCGCGGCAGGAGCTGCGCGCGCATTCAGCCAGTCCAATGGACACTGACGTCTTCTCACTGTGAAAATCCCAGTGAGAAGCTCGGAAGTCCTCTAGCGGCTGTCAATGAGACAGCCACTAGAGGCTGGATTAACCCATTATCTGAAACGGCTATGTTTATAGAAAAAAGGGTTAAACCTAGCTGGACCAGGCACCCAGACCACTTCATTAAGCTGAAGGAATCGATAAAGGGATAATTTTTAATAAATATGACCATCTCGGAAGAATATATGAATTGACTAAATTTATTTGCCCCCACCTGGAGAGCTCCACCTTCCTCCATTATTTTAATAAATGGTTTGTGGATTTCAATAGTTCTACGAAATGTATTTCCATCAGATCATTTACATTTTTTTAAGCTGAAGTGGTCTGGGTGCTTTAAGTGGTCCTTTAAGTCAAACATTCTTAGCATGCATTAAAATAAAAAATAAATAAAAAAAATACCTCAAAGTTAATTACAACAGTGAAAATTGATATTTTACAATTAACAACCCTAGATGTAGATTTAAAATTATGGAAACAAAAAGGAATTGAGTATATATTTGATCTTGTTGATCGATGTCAAGTTAAACCTTTTGCAAAATTAAGAGAAGAATATGATCTTCATAATTCCCAGATCTTCAGCTATTTAAGAGTTAAAACTATTCTTAATAAATATTTAGTTCAGGAACATACAACTATTTAATTACACAAGAATTTAAAAAAAGATTATCAAAATCAACAGAGCTGATGGCAAACATAGACACCAAAAAAACAATTCCAGCCATAATTAGGTGGGAAAATGATCTGGGAATCAGGAAAGATAGAGAGGAGCTGGTAAAATCATTGTCTAATTGTTCTTCAATGATTAATTGTCTGAATTTGATAGAAATGCAATAAAAATACTCAATAGATGGTATTGGGTTCCAACTAGATCAGTAAAAATTTCCCCTAATCAATCAAATTTATGTTGGAGATGTAATAAACAAGAAGGAACCTCTATTCATATATGGTGGGATTGTATATTGATGAAAGAAATATGGTTAAAATCTTATGAATGGTTTTGCAACATATCTGAAATAAAATTAAATTGGACAACAAAATAGGTGTTGTTACATATGAACTGGCCTGATATATCTAAACCCTTAAGAATTCTACTTACCCATAAAATAATAGCTGTAAAATTAACTATAGCTCAAAATTGGAAATCTAACAAAAAAACTATTTGGAATAAAGCAAATATCCAATCAATATATCAAATCCAAATGAAAAGAGAAATTAGTTTAACTGTATTGAATTCCCCCCCCCACAAAAAAAAAATATATATGGGATCAATGGTTATCAAAGGTCAACTAAAATACTAAATATAATCAAACTACAATTATACCAACCTATAAAAAAGTAATATTCAGGTCCTAAAGGCATTTCATGAAGAATATCTATGTAAATTCCAATTCTCTCTCTCTACTCTGCCAATGGAAATAAAATGAATGTATGCTAAATGTTGTGTTTTTGTTGTGTAAATCTAAAGAGGAAGAAAAAAAGAAGAGAGAATTAGAAAAGAAAAAGAATAGTATGTTTATGAATGCTGTATATTTGTATGTCTATTCAATGTAGAAAAAAGAAAAAACTTTAATAAAGATTATGGAAAAATAAAATTATAATTGAAGTTATATTTATCTCTTCAACATTATAATACTTGTATCATTGAGATGGTAAGGAAGCCATAAGTGGCAAGTTTTATGGTTTTGCAACTTGTTATAATGTGTTCCTTTATAACTGTTAAAATAATTCAATATTTTTAAAAATATTTTACTATTGTGATATTTTGACATTTCAATATTATATTTTTTTGTATATGATGTATTTTTGATATTTTAATATTTAAAAAATTTTTAATTTAAATAGTTTAGCCAAAATTATGAAATATTTAAAATGCTTATCCAGAAATATTTAATTGAGGCTATATTTTCATTAGTTAACATAGCAGAACTTTCTGCAATTTGGCTCAAAGAGTGGTATTTATTGAGGCATGATCGGGTGTTATTCTAGGCCAGAGTGCTAAAAGAGGAACTCATGAAACATACCATGAAATGAATAGAATGTGTCTCAGTCATTTGCTCCAGTGCAAAAGCTATTTTAATATTAATGCTAGAATTCTTTTTTTAGAGTTTTGATAGCGTTAGGGTTAGTACTAAATTGCTTTTAATCTTAGGGCCGTACTGAGCATATATGTTCCGATCTACAAGAGATTACCTGATTTTTGACCAGGACATAAATTTGCAGAAACAGTCCTGACTTAATTAACCCTTTCGCAATGCACAGTGGCAGGCAAACATACAAAATCAAGCACCTTCACTCACTAAACACTATCTTTAATTTTTAAAAATGTCATATTTTTTAAAAGTACCTAAATTAGGCAAAAATAACGTGAATTTAGTTACCGCACATAATCATGCATTGAATAAGCCTGCCAGAATACCAATGCACCCCATTCTTGGCAGGTATTGTTCTAGCAACCTAATGTCTGCTCTAAAGAGATTAACCCATTTACTTGGAGAATCCATCTATTCTTTTGAGGTATATACATATATATATAGAGAGAGAGAGAGACAGACAGACAGACAGACAGATAGATAGAGAGAGAGAGAGATAGATAGAGAGAGAGAGAGATAGAGAGATAGATAGACAGATATATAGATAGATAGATAGATAGATAGAGAGAGAGAGAGAGAGAGAGAGAGAGAGAGCGAGCGAGATAGATAGATAGTATAAATTGTTGTGGGGTTTTTTATAAGCACTTATATAAAAGTGTATATTCACAGCTAAAAAGTGTTCTATATTTCTAGTGTGCAATACTGAGACAAGTGCTTGAGTATTTATACTTACACAAGGGTGTTAGATAAAATAAATATAATTATATTATAATTCCCATTAAATTCAGAAATGTCCTAGTTATGAAAAAGTAAGCAGTTTATCATCTTTCAAAGCAAAGACTAATAGAATAACAGTTCATTAGATTACTTTTTATGCATTTTCTTTGCAAGGAGATTAAATGGCACTTCAGCCTGTAAAAACGTTCCAGCAACATGTTTGAAGCTACAGCTGCCTGATATCGCTAATGAATTTTACAATCAAAAGCTAAAGTGAATTAGCTGCAGCAGATGTTTTTACTCTGGGAACTACTAGACCTTTTTGGCCGCTCATTTATCCTAAAAGGGGGTAGAACTTTGCACTTCTATTATGCGTTGTCATCGAAGCATCACACAACTTTATCAAACTTTTTTAGTCTGGAAACTGAATTAATTTTCTGCAAGGGTTTTTTTGTGTGGCTTTTTAATCACATTTACTGAGGAACATGTGTACTGTAAAGTTGGAGAGCCGATTATGGCTCCAGAAAGGCCACTTTCAAAAGGAAAATGCCCTAGCTGTAAGGCCTCCATTTGATGGTCTTCAGGTTTTGTGAAGAGGAAAAAATTAATTACTATTTTAATAACGAAGCCAAGCCTGCTGAAAATCCTCTTAGAAAGTAGCTGAATTGGGTAATGGCGTGCAGGGGGGATGTTGAAAGCATTGACCACACAGTATGTCATTCACTCTTCTATTCAAATTTTGTAAGATGATATACGTGTAGGGGTCACACTTTAAAAACTAAGGAATAATAATATTCCGAATAAGAAAGTGAAGTGTGAGGTGTGGATTTAAAAAGAAAATTACATTAAAGAGCAAAGATTTCTAGAAAGGGTTTTCTTGGAAACAGGTTGGAGTCTAATTATAAAATTGGATAAATAAAGAGACAAATCGGATGATTCACATTCTCTCTAAATTGGTGAATTACACACCTCTTAAGCAATTAGCCTTAGTCATAGTTAGTTGAATAGAGTACATTTTAATTTTGTATTTTTTATTTTTTTTTGGTAAATAAAAAGAATCAAAGTATTATTTCCACCTCAGTATGAGTGTTTCTAAATATATTTTATATATTTTGCCTGATATGGAACTATCAAACCTATTTTTGTAAACTCTCGCTGCAAGTTAACTATTCCATTAGCAACTCAATGGAATACTATTGTCAGCAGAACCATTACAGCTTAATGTAGTGGTTCTGGTGTCTATAGTATGTCCCTGCAGTCCTAGCACTAAAAACACTGACTTTTCAGAGAAAAAGCTATGTTTACATTGGTGTCTCAGATGGCCACTAGAGGTGCTTCTTAGTCCAGTGCTGACCAGTGTGCAGCACCTATGTTCAGAGGTGCTGAACATTCCCCATAGAGATGCATTGATTAAATGCATGTCTATTGGGAGAGTGCACAAAAAAACTGTAAAATAACTTAGTTAAGTTACAGACATAGGACGCCACTTATCACAAGAAAAAAGTGGTGGGCTTGAAAGTTCATATAGGGGAATAAAAAAGAGAGAACATAATAGGGCAAAACTTTAATTACAAAAATGATAAAAGCAAATAAAAGGTAACACTCACAAACAGTGTGGCACAATTAAATAGATCAATATGTGCTTGAAAGCTTGATGCCTCAAAATGGGCTGAATCTCCAGTTGCAGCAGTCAGAGGTGTAGATCTGGATACAATCACCAATACAGTGATGGACCAAGAAGTTCCCTGTCAGTAACTGGATACAATATTCTGGATAAATATGCCGCTTGGAGTCTCGTAAGTTCATTTGCGCATGCACGGCGTTCCGCCTCCGTGGCGACATCACACCCATTGGCGTCCGCATGTGCGTTCCAGATTGGAACGCAAACAAACTTTATTTGTTCTAAGCACTCGGGACCAGCGTGCATCCTCCCATTGAGGAGATGCTGAGTTGCACAGCACAACGTTTTGCTGAGCTTGTGCAATAGCCTCCCAATGCTTTCCTATTGGGAAAGCATTGGATTGGCGGAGATAATCAAGATTGATGATCTTATCCATGGAGGCAGGGCCATGCAGGAACAGCTGAGGCAATACCAGGGCGGCAGTAGAGAAAAGGTATGTTTAATGCCTTTTATCTCCACAGAGAGGGGAGCTGGGGAGATAAACATGTATTCTAGCACTATGGAGTCAGGGATACATCTTTGTTTTCGACTTTCTTTGGGTGTTGTTTCTTTTTTTGTTGCAATGCATTAACTTGGCACAAGTGAGCACAGACCATTTTGAGACCTGAATCGGGATTTACCAAAGGACAAGCTATTGGCTTTTGTCCATTCTCAGAATTCTCATATTCTCTGTTTTTGTTGCAATGCATTAACTTGGCTTTCCCCAAGTTTAAAAGGTTATCCAAATGTGGACACTGTGCTTACTGTGCCTAAAGGGACATCAGCTAAAGCTCGCTGACAAGACAGAAAGAAGGCTGTAATGATCATCTGGGGTTGCTGTATCTCTTGTGCAGAGAGAACTTGCCATGCATTTTGGTTCTGGACTGCCCTTATGAGTGGGATTAGTCTAATATGCCTTGGGACTGTTTCTCTCTGTAATTGCATAAGTGAGCAAAAACTACTTTGAGATCTGTGCAGAGATTTATCAAATGGCACAAAAAGGAGCTTTATCAAGCAAAGCAGGTGCTAGTCTTGGTGCAAAGTACTAAATGTCAAGATACACTCAGTTGATTGCCATAGCAATTATTATTTAGCACTTTGTTCCAGAATAGCACCTGGTTTTTGCCTTAATAAATACCCCCCTTAGTCTTCTGCAGCACAGTTAGCATCATTATAGAAATGTTCCTCATACAGAACAGTAACGTATATCAATAACATCAATTCATAAATCATTAGCCTCATAACATAAAATCACTATAACTCAACAGCCAGTTTATTAAGCATATTTATCTAGTTTGACATCTAACTTGTTTTCATTCTGTTGAACAACCTAAATTCCCTATAGCAGGGATTAACAAGTGCAAATAATGTTTAGAGATTTGGGACCAAGCTCCCACAATAGCATCATGCAGTAGACTTGTGCACGGCAAGCAAATTTGGCTCAGCTAAACCATTTCCCCCCAAAATAGACCATTTTTTTCTGGTGCTCTAATTTCAACTGAATTTTATTTAGTCTCTGAAGAAGTTCAATACCGAAAATTCAGTTCGTAAAATGAATCAGGCAAACTAAAAGTGCTTAAAAGCTGCCTATCAGTGTACTTTGTATGTATTTTACAGTACGCTAAAAGGAGCATGTATTTCCATTTGGTTCACAGATCAAGTGAGGAAAAGTAAAAAATAGAGGAAATAGAGGAGGAGCAGAAAAAATATCTACATATTGATACATCATATATATATAAATATATATATATATATACAATATATAATATATAAATATTTAAATATAGATTTTGCAACTGCTTTGTCCCTCTCTTCTCACTTCTCACTTGATCTGTGCAAAAAAATCTAGTTTTAGTGACTCTCCCCTAGCTATTAATCATCTTTTTTTCCATAAATCATCCTTTAAAGATCAAATTCGGACAAACTGCAATTCAAAACAAAACAAATCTCCAAGGCTATTATTTCATACAAATGGTTAGGTAACACATGTTACAAACCTCTCTTTCTGCCTCATTCCTTACACATGCTATATTTGATCGCAGGTGTATTGAGTAAATGTAACTTATGTACATAGGTATGGTAATGGGTAATTGATTTGTCTCCACCCTCTTTATACCCTTTAGACATTAAAAATGAATGGAGCAGAAAAAGTGAAATCTGGTATCCCATCGTAGGTACATCGATGATGTTTTATTTATAACGCTGTGATGTTTTTAATGTCAAAGCAAGTTCAACTTAAAGTAAAAAGCAGTATTTTTTTTTAATTTGAATAATAAATTGATGATTTATGCTCGTTGAAAACTCATAGATATGAATAGACATAGCTGTCATTATGATCCATGGTTGGACAACATTCCATGAAGATGCATTCCATGAAGATGCTCAGTTCGTCTGTGCTTTCACAGAAGGAACCTATGCCATTTCTATACAGGATTGGCCTATTCATTATGAAAATGCCAGGCTTGTCCGACTAGCTATTGACTGAGCACTAGGTTACAAATAACTCCTCAAACCACATCTGGGCGAGGATTTCAGGTTAAATTTTCCTAATATTCTGACAGCTGTAAAATTAAAAGTTGTGTGGCAGCACTGAATTCATGAAAATAATTACTTAATTAGAAACATAGAGTTCCAAAACAAGTAGGAGTGAAAAAAATGGCACATTTCGTAAATAATAAGTTGGGACCTCATGAATCAGAAGAAAATGTGTAGCTTTTCTTTGTACAACTAAGACACAGAAGAAAGCATCAAACAGTCCATCCAGATGTATGAATGGTTAAAGTATGGCACATGAAGTCCCTTTGCCCCTTATCCATTATGTAAGGTATACCCACCAAAGAACGTTATATACTACTGCCACAAAAAGTGCCACTACTTCCCATTTCAAGCAATAGGAGGATTTCAAGTTACAATATCATTACCATTGAAGTCAAAAAAGAATCAGGGTGCACAGTAGTTCTGGAACCGATATTGAGACTACACACACTCAGCACACCCCCTGACAAAAGAATCCATAGATGAAAAAAATGCACTAATTTTCTACATTTTCCACAGTGCTCTATATGCTCTATATGTATATAAACAAGCTAAGTGTTTCCTAACCTTTTTTCGTAAAATAAAATGCCCAAATTTACTTTTTATTGTTGAAACAATTTTATATAACACAAAAAAATTATAATACCCTCAAAAATAAGAGAAAGGAAAAAATTAGGGGAGGGAGTTTCTATCCAAAAATTTATAATGAGATATAGAATAAACATACATAATACATCCATCAAGAAGCTTTTATTTTAACATAGTAGTTACTACATAACAACGTTATAGGTTCTAAATTATGGCCGATAAAGTTTTTTAATATCATCTTTCCACATAGTCCAATGGTATTGAAGTTGGTCAAGTAATGTAGATGGTTGTCTAAGTGCTAAGTTCATAAGTATTATTTTCTGTTGCTAAACGTAATATTTTTTTTAATAGAAGGAATATTATAAGATTTCCAATATCAATAGACAATATGTAGCTGCTATAATGATGTGACCTATAATTATATTGCCAAATAAATTATGTGATGTTGGCACTCTGTACAGGGATTAGTGCAGGTATAGAGGCCACCCTCTCCAATATAACCCCTAAATATATAATCAAATAATACAAAATATACCACACTCAAGTAAATGCAAAAAAAAGGCTCCTATTACAGAAGGAGACCAAATGGATCTCCACACTGGAGACTCTTTCCCCAATGGGATTAAATGAAGATTACAACCTGAAACATTTTTTATGACTTTAATCTTGTATCCTCTGGTTCTGTCTACCCAGGAAATTTTAAATATAGCTATTAATATATTCCAGGAAATTTTAAATATAGCTAGTTCGGAGGTTAGCACAGAGATAGTAGGATCTACCTTTAAAATCTCCAGTATTTTGCCAATTTTGGAAAGAACCACCAAACATGTGCCTTGTTAGCCGTTCCTCTCCAGCACCTATCTGAAAACTTGTTGTTCATATTGTGAAGCGTGAGGAAACTGCCATCGGTAAATAATTTTAAAATGGTTTTCCAGATGGTTCATGCATGGTTTAAAAGCAAAAAGAAAATACAACCATTCCACTAGCTCCCAACTCTCTCTCCCAGAACAACATAAGGATCAATTTAGATATAGGCCTAATTGAAGCAAGAGAGCATCACAGTGAGATCTTACCATTACGGCCTGGGTCATTTAGATACATTTTTTCCAAATTTGAAATTTCCAGTGATGTGTAGTTTTTATCCAATTGAGGGATGTTAAAACTTTCTTTTAGTTTGTTAATTATTAAGTCACCTTCTGTTTGGGAAATTTCAGGTATGCCAATTATTTTACTGCTCATCTTCTGCACATATATGTGTGTATATGTATATTGTATATACTGTATGCACTTTTATTTGTTGATTTGTAGAATGAGACTTATTACAAATGCTTGGATAGAAGCTAGCCTAAATTCAATCCTATAATATTAAATCAACATTGTTAATCTAGGGCAAAATTATGTTGCAACATTGGAAATCAATAAAAAATGGGTATTTTTGCCTTTTTTTGGATCAAAAATAGAAATAGAAGGAGGGCGGAGCTAGCTCTCGACCAAAACGGCAGCAAGGCTGTGGATCTCCGTCAGCGTTGCAAATAATCGCCCGATTGGTAGCCTCATAAAGGGAAGAGGTCTGGGAAGTGTTCCACAGATGATGGGCCAAAAGTAAAAAAAAAACACGGCCGGATCGCCCCGGTTCTTGCCGACATTGGAGATATGCTGCGAAGGCCGCAAAGCGGCATTGGGTCTAAAATGGCGGTGGACCTCGAGGATCTCTCAGACACATCAGAGCACTACTCTCTGCATAACCTGGAGGACATGAACCATAAGGGCCCTCCCAGATACCCTCAGCTGACAGTGGGAACATCTTCACCAGTAACTACTGCAATACTTACCAGTCTCCTGGCAGACCTCTGCCAAACCTTATCTGCAGAAATAACGCAGGTCAGGAAAGATGTCAGGGGGTTCACTGTGCACCTGGATGCAGTGGAGCACACGGCAACTAAACACACTATTCAAATCCAAGAGCTTCAGAAGCAGGTCAGTGACCTAACCTAAGCCCAAGTTCTCCTGGGTCATCAAATGGCAGCAATGGAAGATAAAAGCCGATGGAAACACCTAAAAATCAGAGGCCTGTCAGACGGCATCACTACGTAGGTTATTCACAGCCATACTGCCTCCAAAGCAGGCGAAAGACATCTTGCTTAATGACATGTTTCGCCTTCCTAAACCACAGCAGGCCAAGGATGCTGCCACCAGTGATCTATTGATCAAATTCCAGAATGGGCAAGACAAGGCGATATTTATGAAGGCAACCAGGGGGAAGACCCCATACCATTTTAAGGAAATGGACCTTACCTTTTTCTCCGATCTATCCTGCGTAACTCTACAATGGAGGAAGTCACTTGATCCTCTGAATACTACGCTGTCTACCAAAGGCATAAAGTACTGCTGGGGATCCCCCTGCCTGCTTCTAATTCAGCACCATAATGGGGAGCACCAAGTGTTCGATGCCTGAGAGATAGACACTATTCTAACTATGCTAGGCCTGGGCCACAGTCTCTCTGTCAGCGATCACGGCTTGGGATCCTGCTAAGGTGATACAGTTTGTTCTGGCAGCCAGGGATAGAGCCAATGTGGCAGTTACCTGACTTTCATGTTTTTAAATATGCTTTTTCTTTTGCCTTAACTTGTCTTGTTTACTGTTGGACTTGACTTATATTTTTATCTCAGTCTTTGTTCTTCACTTACTCTACCTATAGCTAGAGATGTCCCGAACAGTTTGCTGGCGAATAGTTCCTGGCGAACATCGCATGTTCGCGTTCGCCACGGCGGACGAACATATGCGATGTTTGGACCGCCCCCTATTCCATATCATTGAGTAAACTTTGACAACCCCCCCACCCGCCGCTCGGGGGTGGGGGTTGTCAAAGTTTACTCAATGATATGGGGGGGGGCCTACTGTCCTCCCCCTGGCCCCCACCCCTGAGCGGTGGGTGGGGGCCCTAAAAAAACAATAAGGGGGGAACTTCTGTCCCCCCCGGCCCCCACCCCTGAGTGGTGGGTGGGGGCCCTAAATACTAAGAAGGGGGGGACCTAAGGTCCTCCCCCCTGGCCCCCACCCCAGAGCGGCGGGTGGGGGCCCTAAATACTAAAAAGGGGGGGACCTAAGGTCCTCCCCCCTGGCCCCCACCCCAGAGCGGCGGGTGGGGGCCCTAAATACTAAAAAGGGGGGGACCTAAGGTCCTCCCCCCTGGCCCCCACCCCTGAGCAGCAGGTGGGGGCCCTAAATACTAAAAAGGGGGGTACCTAATGTCCTCCCCCCTGTCCCCCACCCCTGAGCGGCGGGTGGGGGCCCTAAATACTAAAAAGGGGGGGACCTAAGGTCCTCCTGGCCCCCACCCCTGAGCAGCGGGTGGGGCCCAATACTAAAAAGGGGGGGACCTAATGTCCTCCCCCCTGGCCCTCACCCCTGAGCGGTGGGTGGGGGCAAATAAATAACAATGGGGGGGACCTAAGGTCCTCCCCCCTGGCCCCCACCCCTGAGCGGCGGGTGGGGGCCCTAAATACTAAACAATGGGGGGGACCTAAGGTCCTCCCCCCTGGCCCCCACCCCTGAGCGGCGGGTGGGGGCCCTAAATACTAAAAAGGGGGGACCTAAGGTCCTCCCCCCTGGCCCCCACCCCTGAGCGGCGGGTGGGGGCCCTAAATACTAAAAAGGGGGGGGACCTAATGTCCTCCCCCCGGCCCTCACCCCTGAGCGGTGGGTGGGGGCAAATAAATCACAATGGGGGGGACCTAAGGTGCTCCCCCCTGGCCCCCACCCCTGAGCGGCGGGTTGGGGCCCTAAATACTAAAAAGGGGGGGGGACCTAATGTCCTCCCCCCCGGCCCCCACCCCTGAGCGGCGGGTGGGGGCCATAAATAATAAAAGGGGGGGGGACCTAAGGTCCTCCCCCCCGGCCCCCACCCCTGAGCAGCGGGTGGGGGCCCTAAAAAAAATGTCATCCCTCCAGGTGACTAGGGGTCCCCAAACCCCTAGTCACCCCCCCCCAAAAAAAATACCCCTACCGACCCCCCTCACCCTAAAAATAATGGGGGGGGACCTTTAACTAAGTACCTGTAAAAAAAAATAAAAACTTACCATTCGATGTTTTCTTTCTTCTAAATCTTTTTTCAGCCCCAAAAAAGGGCAAATAAAAGACCATAATAACCGACGCAATTTAAAAAAAAAAAAAAAACGAGCGAAAAAAAATAATCCATCTTCACCCGGCGAGGCTCCGCGCAGACTGAGCTCTGCAGGGCGGGGGAAGGCTTATAAAGCCTTGCCCCGCCCTGCAATTAGGCTCAGAGCACTCTGATTGGTGGGTTTAAGCCATCCAATCAGAGTGCTCTAACAGGTAAATGAAGAGACTGACAGGTAAGTCTCTACATTTACCTGTCACAGCACTCTGATTGGTTGGTTTGAAATCCACCAATCAGAGTGCTCTGTGTCATTTTACACAGCGTGGCAAAGTTCTTTTCCCACGCTGTGTAATTTGACTCATAACAACACTCTGATTGGTGGATTGAAAGTAACCAATCAGAGTGTTATGAGTCAAATTACACAGCGTGGGAAAATTCCAAAGAACTCCCCCCCACCCCCTTTTTAGTATTTAGGGCCCCACCCGCCGCTCAGGGGTGGGGGCCAGGGGGGAGGACCTTAGGTCCCCCCCCCATTGTGATTTATTTGCCCCCACCCACCGTGCAGGGGTGGGGGCCGGGGGGGAGGACAGTAGGTCCCCCCCTCATTATTTTTATGGCCCCCACCCACCGCGCAGGGGTGGGGGTGGGGGGGAGGACAGTAGGTCCCCCCCCTCATTATTTTTATGGCCCCCACCCGCCGCCCAGGGGAGGGGGCCGGGGGGAGGACAGTAGGTCCTCACCCCCATTGTAATTTATGGCCCCCACCCGTCGCACAGGGGTGGGGGCAATAGGTGTTTTTTTTTTTTTACAGTGAGCAGCCACTGGCTGCTCACTGCTTACTAGACATGCCCCTACTCGCTGCATAGCGAGTAGGGGCAGAATTTACTAATACTAAGTAATCTTTACTTAGTATTAGTAAATGTGGCTGAAAGACCAATTTAGGTCTTTCAGCCTTTTAGTAGATAGCTCTCTAATACCGTGGGAATTAGGGAGTTACCTACTAAGCGGCTGCAAGATGCAGCCACGGATCGGAGTTTGCATGCCACAGTGCAGGTGTTAATCCCCTTGAAACAACTTTTCCATCACTATTGTGGCCAGGAAGAGTCCCTGTGTGTTTTAAAATTCGCCTGCCTATTGAAGTCTATGGCGGTTCGCCCGGTTTGCGGGTTCGCGAACATTTGCCGAAATTCGCGACATCACTACCTATAGCGTTCATGGTACAGTCCGTGAAAAACAAAATAGAAATAGATGAGATTAAAAAAGGCTGAACTTGATGGACTTTAGTCATTTTTCAGGCTATTTTACTATGTTATTGTGCAACTACCAAACACAGCATTGTTTTGATTACAACTGAAATATGAGCAATGGATTTAATTGAGCATCCACATATAAAATAAGCATTGTTACAAGTGAACCCAAAGGATTTCTATAAACGTTCTAACAACACGATAAGGAATAAAACTTATATATAAAAAATCAACAAAACATGAATTAACACCATGTTATCTTTTAAAATATACTTTGTTAAACTGTTGAATCAAGAATAAAAACACTGGTTATTGAAAATGCTTTAGATTCCCTACCATTCCATACTTAGAATGATGTATACTAATTCCTCACTACTCTAAATATTTTTTTCTGGCTGATTACTAGGGGAACAAAGGAGATTCTGCTATAAGACACTGACAAGTAAGCGGCTTCTATGTCTCATAGCATCGCTGACAATTGTAATGAATTCAATTTGTAACAATTAAACTAAAACAAACCATATTGGGGAAACTTAACCTTGACATTATGAGTTAATTTACCAAATTTCCCTAGCAAAATTAGGTTGTATAAACAGTAGCAGTAATTAGTTTTAAATGCCCTGTTCTATAGATCAGACATTGTTAGACATTCTTTTTCTTCTCCGATACGACTTGTACAGACCAAGTTTCATTTGCAATGGAAATTCAAGGCAATGTATTGGTATCTAAATAAAGTAGATATATTCTATTTACACTATGTGGACTCAGAAGCACTTGCAGTTGAATATGTGGATATAAGAAGACAGCGATTTGTTTATGAGTTGGCATTCAAAGAATTATTTAAACCACATTAAATAATTAAGAACACATTTTAGAAAATGTTCTAAGTATTTAGACATTTCACATAATATGTTCTGCACTTAATTTTTAGTTAGACTGAATAAAAAAGTGTTTTAGATACCAATAGCAATTGCATTAAACAAGGAAGCAGCATTAAAGTATGAGCCTGTTTGAATTAACTTGACAACTTTTTATATTTAATTTGACCAGGTGAAACGACTTTTGTATCACACCACCTTCTCAAGTAGAATTATTTTCATTTTCAAGAAGAAACAGATTTTAAAAAAGTTGCCAATTAAAATTGCATGGTTAAGTTTAACTCAAATCATACTATTTTCCATCTTGGGTTTGCACTTGAGCCTACCCCTGTTTGAGAAATTCAGGGGGGAGAATCTCTTTTTTAAAGTGAAGATCTACTCTATGTGTCTATTTTCTTTCTCCCTTTTTAAATGATTTGATACTAACTGAGATCCAAGAAAAGAGAAGAATACACCTATTGATTTTACTATCACTTGTGCGTTTGTGACTGCAATATTAACCCAATCGCTTTTACGTCGAGTTTTTATTGTACTACGCTATGTTTAGTATTTTATATTTATAGGTACTGATGTGTACTTAAATACTCATGTTTGTGGGTATGTGTGTATATGAGTGTTTGCACAGCTAAATGTATTAGATTACATATCTAAATTATGAACTGGATGGATGGATGGATGGATGGATAAATGGATTGAGGGATGGATATATGGATGGATGGATAAAAGGATGGATAAATGAATGGATAAAATGTTTGCATGTATATATGGATGGATGGACAGATGGATAAATGGATGGACAGATAAGACATATGGATGGATGGATGGATGAGTGAGTTAATGTGCATACAGATGGCTGTTGTAGCAGATGACACCAGGGCTGTCCTAAAAGACTGGAATAATATTGCAATTCGTGTGTTGGTTCCGTTTCTATGGTTAAAATGTATGTAGGATTCGTATGATTGTTCGGTAGTTTCCATCCATACTCCATACGAATGCAAACTACTGAACCAATAGACCACCCCAGAGAGAAGTGTGTACCTTATTAAGCATTCACACTCTAACCCCAGGTTAATCGGTACTTTAGTGATGTGTCTGGGTGGCGGCGGCCATCTTACGCACGAATCTCAGCGGTGTTTGGTCGTTGAGTGTCTGGAACTCAAATCGGACACTCGATTACCCGAACACCGCTGAGACCTCCATGGCTCCGTAACTCCCGAACGGGAAGGCTAATCAGCCTCCCATTCGGTAGATTCAAAGAACCGAACAAGGGGATTCATACGAATACAAGATTAGTCGTGGATGGCAGTATTTTATGTGTGTTTTACCTCCCGAACGAAGACCGACCGCAGGGCCAAAACCCATGGAACCCTTTTCCCACGAGCCCACCTTGTGTGCGGTCGGGCAAAATACACCCTCCACCTAACTCCCGAACCCCTGGTCCGATCTGGGTGAATTTTGGATATGTTAGTCACCCAGATCAGGGCTACCAGGGGGTACCCACAGTATTATTCTAACTGCTTGTTTTGGGGTACATTCAGAACTCGGGGAAAACTACAGTGTGTTTAAGGGGATTAAGTGTCATACTGAGGGGAGGAGATGTGTGGGAGGTAACAGTTACACTATTGGATACTGTACTAATTACTGTGAATCCCTCCCTTGCATGGGAGAATGCTTTATGAGGAGACAGTGTGGATTAAAAGTGAGTTCTGCTCCTGATGCTGTGTGTCGTCCAGTCATTGGGATCTGTATGGAGATATTCGTGGATTACTTGTTTGCTGGAATTACTGCTTCATGGTGTTTTTATTACTTGTTCCTGAGCCTCACTGGGATCTATGGTGGAGTTAACCTGTGGAATACCAGGCCTCCGCTACAGATGTATAGATAGATGTTAACATTAAATATTTGGTTAGAGGGTTGTATACACTGACATCAAGTATATTGTCCAATATGTGCTTAAAGCATAGATATTGGGAGGTCTCTGGAATCAGTAGGAGATCAAGAGCATATATATATTATCATGTGTAGCTCTTGAGGTCAAGTGCTTCTAGAAAACTATGCAGTCATGGACAAGTTAAAGGACCACTATAGGCACCCAGACCACTTCAGCTCAATGAAGTGGTCTGGGTGCCAGGTCCATCTATGGTTAGCCTGCAGCTGTAAACATAGCAGTTTCAGATTAACTGCTATGTTTACATTAGGCTTAATCCAGCCTCTAGTGGCTGTCTCATTGACAGCCGCTAGAGGCGCTTCCGACTTCTTCACCAATCAGTGAGAAGATGCTGCCGTCCATAGGAAAGCATTGGGAAATGCTTTCCTATGGACTGATTGAATGCGTGTGCGGCTCTTGCCACGCATGCACATTCAACGCTGACATTGGAAGAGGGAGAAGCTTTCACCAGCGCGAGGGAGCCCGGCACTGGAGAAAGGTTAGTGTTTAACCCCTTAACCCCTCTTGAGCCTGGCGGGAGGGGGACCCTGAGGGTGGGGGGGACCCTATAGTGCCAGGAAAACAAGGTTGTTTTCCTGGCACTATAGTGGTCCATAATGAAGTGCTTCATATGGGAGGTACATTATTAAAAGAGATTTTAAAAGGCAATGATAAAGCACTTAAATAATTAAAAAAGTCACTCAAGGAAATATGTATAATTGGTTAGTAAAGAAATCACAAAATACAAAGTTAGTAGAGCTTTATATTATTTTGCTTTTTATTCATTATTCTCTTTTTTTTACCATGAGTTTCTTTTAAAATGGAGTTGTTCAAAACTTTTAAAATGAAGAGAATGCAGGAAAAGTTCTATCCAACGAAGTCTCGAAAGTTCATGTTTTCTAAAGTAGTTGATGTTTTGGAAAACTAGCACTGTCTCTTTAACTGTTTTTTCCGCGTTAAAGATTACATTTAATATCTATTTCCCAGCAGTGTACAAACTGACATCATCTACTCATAAAAGCAGAATGCTTTGCTTTTTTTAAGCTTCAAGCTGAATAACAAATTGCCACAGATGACAGCATAAAAGAATAACAGAATCGAATCAAAAGAAAATTCATTGTCAACAGAAACCCCCTGCTGAGGAATTTCAATTTCATATATCTAATTATCCCTGTCAGTTGGAAGAATTGACAAAAAGCATTCTTTGTTCTCTCTTTCTGCCTCCCGCATCTCACTCTCAATTAATTCCGGCATACAAATATGACTAATTGTCTTTGCAGTGCTCAAGAGCTCTGTATATAAATGTTCATGAACTGAAAATGATTTGGAGAGTATTCATGCGCCGATTTATGATATTTGAACACAATAGACATGCATAATTCAGGTGACCAAGTTAGGACCCTCACAAGCCCTTATTACAGAGATTAGACTGGATTCTCTTTTCACAGGCCTCTTTTTTTTACCGTATCTGCTTTGTGACAATAACTCACTTTGCACCTATTGAAAAAAGGACATTATATGTCAGCTGTTTTTCCATGAACTAGCCATGAACAAGAATAACAGTATTTAAATGACACATAGTACAAATAATATACGTATGATCCTCAAACTACTTTTCTATCTTGTTTCTAAACTTTAGTTTTCGTATTTAGATATCATTTATATACTGGTATTTATATACAGTGTTCTGTAGATGTATTGCGTATTCTAAATTTTACATTCATTTAAACTCTCTCCTCTTAATTTCAAATAAATAAAATTAAAGAATATTGTAATTGTGTTCATTCTGTTTATTTAAATTAACAAACTACTGATACTGAATGAATAGTAAGTATTGCAAAATATGTGCATTTCTAAGAGAATTATATTTCAATAAACAACTTAATTTCTAGCTATTTTAAATAAAACTGCAACATAGGTTTATTTTTAACTTCATAGACAAGTGTTGAGTGGTATAGAGAACCTCAAATGTATATTTATACTGGTGTCACATAAAAAGTAGATTAATTAAATTAGTTCAATTAGTGGGCTCTGGACAATTATTTTACATTCAATAAAACAAATAAAAAGTTAATTGTGTGCTTATTATGAAATATCACAAACATAAAAGGAACATAAAAGAGACAAAAGAGAGCCAAAAAGAGAGATTTATATATGTATGTATAAATGTTTAAATGTATTATTATTTCAGTGTATTCTCTATTATTGTTGCACTTTATTACTTTTAAAATTGTATTGTAGTGTTTATGCCAATGGAATTGTTTTATTTGAGTTTTGCTGTACATTTACTATTTTGAAGCTTCAATATTTTGTTGCATAAGAGTAGAACCCTTTTTTCACCTTGACACAGGAGGGCACTTTGAACTTTACTTCTTCAAAATAATGCACACAGCCACTCTTTCTATGTTTACATTGCATTCACATTAGTAGTAAATATACCATAAAAAAGAACGAGAAAAAAATACATTCACATTTTTATATATCTTATTAGAAGTGGGGAATCACACACTGTTTTTATATTCTGCTTGTTTTTAGTGATATTGAGCTCTTTTATGTCTATAAATTAATATGCTGTATTGCATAACAAATTCAATTTTCATGGACACAGTGTGAATGAAATCTCTTCTGTTCAAAGTTTTTACTAATAGCTCTTGTAAATGAAAATTCCAGCAGTGTAGAAAATTTCCCTGCACAATTATGCCCTTTTCCCTTTATTCAGATTAAATGTCTTTTGTAGAGTATTCAGTCTACTTAAAAACTGATATCTCTATTTACTAACTGCTTGAATTTACTAAAAATATAAATATTAGAGCTTACCAGTTATACATATTTCCTTGAGTGCCTTTAAAAAAAATCATAATGGTTTATAAACAAAGTACAAACCTCTCTATTTTTTGCATTGACTGATCTGACTCATTCAGTGTTATTTACTAAAGTTAGTATTCAAGGTTAATTCAAAATGAATTTCAACTTTAAAGGAACACTGTAGGGTTAGGAACACTATCTAGCCTCCCTGGGCTTCCTGTTACTCCGCAGAAGTAACCAAAATAGTAAAAAATAAAAAATAATATCAGGAATCATTACTTTACTGCGAGGGTAGTGGGTGCATGGAATAGCCTTCCAGCTGAAGTAGTAGAGGTTAACACAGTGAAGGAGTTTAAGCATGTGTGGGTTAGGCATAAGGCTATCCTCACTATAAGATAAGGCCAGGGGCTAATGAAAGTATTTAAAAAATTGGGCGAACTAGATGGGCCGAATGGTTCTTTTCTGCCGTCACATTCTATGTTTCTATGTTACCACCATAAATATATTAAATTTTCACCTTTATTTCAGTCTGCTTGCGCTGATGCTAGCTCTGCCCCTGAATTGCCTCCTTGGCTGACATCATCAGAAGTGATGATCTCAGCCAATCACAATGCTTTCCCATAGGAATGCATTAGATTGGCTGGCATTGTCAATTCTGATAATCTCAGCCAAGGAGGCAGGTTGAATTAATGCATCTCTATGAGGAAAGTTCAGTGTTTCCATGCAGAGGGTGGAGACACTGTATGGCACTGTGCAACACTGCCCCAGGAAGCACCTTTAGTGGCCATCTGAGGAGTGGTTAGTCTGCCCATTTTCTGATGTTTGCTGACTGGAACAGATGTTCCAGGACTATGGGATCACTGTATTCAGTCTGAGCGAGACACAGCAATGTGCGCATTGCTCGCCCCCTCAGACTGAACATTGCCATCTTCTAGAGGATGAGAGGAGAGGACTGGCTATGAGAGTTGAAAAGACTGGCTAGGAGAAGGGAGAGGACTGGGGCCAGAGTGGCTAATTTAGAAAATACAGGTACACACATACATCTACACATACTGCTACCTACAGAACTACCAGGGCCATGATGGTCTCTCTTGTGGCCAGGCCCTGGAGTTCAGCTTGGTCTGGGCTGCCCTATCAGAACAATTATTCAGTAAAATGCCAATTCAGCAATATAATAAATACATTAACGCAGCTCCCTCTTTGTTCCATTGAACAGTGAATGAGTGAAAGCTTACCGTGGCAACACTAAGTGCCCAAGCAAAATCAGAGGCAGAGTCAACACAGGCCAAGCACAGCCCTGACCAATCAGCATCTCCTCATAGAGATGCATTAAATAAATGTATCTCTATGAGGAAACTGCAGTGTCTCCATGCAGAGGGTGGAGATACTGAATGACTGCCTCAGTAAGTACGTCTAGTAGCCATCTGAGGAGTGGCCAGTGGAGGTGTCTCTAGGCTGTAATGTAAACACTGCCTTTCCTCTGAAAAGTGTGCAAGTGACTATGTGCCTGGAATTGTGTGCATGTGAGAGTATGTGTGTAATACCAGGGCCGCCATCAGGGGGTGACAACCATAACGGTTGTCACGGGCCCGGCGGTCCTGGGGAGCCCGGACTGCTTTGGTAGTCCAGGGCCCCACAATTACTCTCTGCACCTATATATAACGATGATCGCTATATATAGGTGCAGCCGCGGGCCCCCGGCTCCCTATACTTGCAGAGGGGGCCCAGCGGACTGCAGCTGTACTTTACAGCATTTCCCTCGCTCTAAATCCCGCGAGACGTGCAGCCGTTAGAGCGTTGCCATGGGTTACCATGGCAACGCTCCGCGAGGCGTGCACACCACATCTCGCGGGAGTGAGAGCGAAGGAAATGCTGTAAAGTACAGCTGCAGTCTGCTGGGCCCCCTCTGCAAGTATAGGGAGCCGGGGGACCCCACCATGCCACCGGACCACCAGGGATCATGGAATCTCCCCCCTCCCTGGACCAGGTAAGAAACAGGAAGGGGGGAATAACAGATTACATTTACATTATTACATTACATGCATACACTTGTAAGCACACACACACACACACACTCTGCATTCATTACACTAACACACACTCTGGATACACTACACTAACACACACACTGCATTCACTACACTAACACACACTCAATTTTCACTACACTGACACACACTCTGCATTCATTACACTAACATACACACTGCATTCACTGCACTAACACACACACTGCATTCACTACACTAACACACACACTGCATCCACTACACTAACACACACACTGCATCCACTGCACTAACACACATTCTGTATTCACTACACTAACACACACTGCATTCACTGCACTAACACACACTCTGTATTCACTACACTGACACACACTCTGCATTCACTACACTGACACACACACTGCATTCATTACACTAACACACACTGCATTCATTGCGGGGCGGGAGGCCGCCCGGGCGGGCGGGGTGTGAAGGAACTGAAAATATAACTACTACAAGTGCTTATGATTTTTATGCAATTAATACTAAATTAAATTTCTCACAATAAAATAAATCACTTTTTAAAATAATCATATATTTCAACAGTTTTTACTACTTAATAAGGAACCTTCTCTGGTTTATTTTATAAATTAGTTTGTCATTTTCCATGGCACCTCACTATAAAATAAATCACTTTGTAAAGTAATCATATATTTTAACTGTTTTTGCTACTTAGTAGGAAACTTGTCTGGTTTATTTTATAGATTAGTTTGTCGTTTTCCATGGCAAAATATTACACAGAAAATTAAGAGAAAAATGGTTTCTTGCCCCCTACTGTTCACTGAATGCATGAGCATTTAAGTGTAGTAATTAATTGTAGGGTTTCTATAGAAGAGGAGACTAAATAGCTACATCTGCATAATTTGAGTTTGCCAGTAATTATTTCTTACACATCTACTGGAATGCTTCTATTTCAATCTTAGAACTACCACTATTATCTGTTTGCTTGTTTATATCTTAAATATTAGCATAAGCTTTAGGGTTGTACAATTTCATGTAAACCTAGTAATGCTATATTTATTGTACAAATATATTAACTTATTCTATCAAGTCAAGAAATTACTTCTAATTACAATTCTGGGTTGAATATAATTATACACTAGTATATTAAATGGGAAATAACATTTTAAACAGTAAAATAAAAAAAATGAAACCAATAAACCACTTCTATCTATCTATCTATCTATCTATCTATCTATCTTGATCCAAGTACTTATTTAGTGCTCTCTTTTATATTTAAGCAGTATACCTATGTTTCCATGATGACTGAACAATTACTCTAGAAAACAAAAAAGCATCAAAATCGTGGTATTCACCATTTGTATTAACAGACTAGTGTTCACAGTGTTCACAGTGTTCACACTTTCAAACATGCTCACTCCCATAGATTTGAGCATCTTGTTGCTCAGTATAAATGTGTTTATTAGTGCAATCTACATTTCTCCTTCCACAACTATTGCGGGAAGGTACAGAAAGTCCTAAAAGGGTGTCATGTTACTCTCTATTAATTAGGCAATATATTTAACAATATTAAAATACAGAAATGTCTATGAAAACAGAGCTCACATATTCTATTTGGTCTTTTAAATTGTCATATTAGGCATACAAATTTAATGAGGTTTCCAGATATTCAAAGGTGCATATCTCTCCCTAACCTTTTCATGGTAAAGTCATCTCTCACCAAACATTAAAGGGACACTATAGTCACCAGAAAAACTACAGCTTAATGTAGTTGTTCTGGTGAGTATAATAGCTCCCTTCAGGAATTTTCATGTAAACACTGCCTTTTCCCAAAAAAAGGCAGTGTTTACATTGCCCCTAGGGACACCTCCAAGTTGCCACTCCTTAGATGGCCACTGGAGGGGATTCCTGGCTCAGGGCTGCACAGAAAGAAGCCCTGCCATTCATCGTCCACATGCTCTGCATGGGGACGCTGAATTTTCCTCATAGAGATGCACTGATTCAATGCATCTTTATGAGGAGGTGCAATTTGGCCAAAACAGTGTATGGCCCAGCCCCCTTGCCGATTTTAGCCAATTCAATGCTTTCACCATGGGAAAGCATTGGATTGGCTACAAATCTGAAATTTTGATGGTCACTAAGGGGGCGGTGCCAGTGCCGGCAGATCCATGGAGAGTTGAAAATAAGGTGAGTTTTAACCCATTCCGAATTGGGTCTGGGGGGTTATAAGCCACCTAAACGGTGGGTTTTCACTATAGGGTCAGGAATGCATGTTTGTGTTCACACAAGTAACTCAACTGACAACATTTTCCAAATCTGACAGTCTATGTTACACCTCATGCATCACTGTTTACCCTAATTTGGTAATTTGCTAAACATGACTACAACATCAACAGTGTTCAACAACAACAATTTTGGAAGATGTTTTTGTAACTTAATTTTTATCAATAATTGTTCAAAACATCTGTATGTCTGTATGTGCTTTTTCGATATCTTTCCAAGACACTATCTGTCATACCAAGATAGGATTCAGTCTATGTTATTCTAGTAAAACAAGTTGGAGCAATGCCAAACATATGTTCCCTACTTTGGCATATTCATTTTCTTCCCATCCCATGCTGGTTTACCAATATAGCAACATTACTACTTTCACTTATCAGGTTGTAGTGTATTTGTCATTCATAAGAACACACAATACCATCTCTGGATCATATTAATCAAAATATTTATATTTAATACATATGTTACTTACATAGGCTGAGAAGAGACATCAGTCAATCCAGTTTAGCCTTTTTCACATTTGCTTTGCTGTTAAGCCAAAATAAGGCAAAAAATCCAGTTTGAAGCACTTTTCAGTTTTGCAACAAACTAGGAAAAAAAAATCCTTTTCAACCCGAGAATGGCATTCATTTCTCTCATTGGATCAAGAAGCTGTTATCCCACCTATAAAAAAATCCACGAGTATTATGTTTTTCATTCAAATATTGTTGAAACATTTGTACAGACTCTGATAAAACCACATCTTCAGGCAGAGAATACCACAACATTATTGTTCTTACTGTAAAAAACCCTTTCCTTTGCCTTAGACTAAATCTAATTTCTTCCAGTCTAAATACTTGACCTTGTGTCCTATGACCATGTAGTCCTGTCCGTGAATACATTTCCAGACAATGGTTTGTATTGGCCACAAATATATTTATATAATGCTATCATTTACACTAAGAGGCACTGTTTTTCTAAACTAAACAGAATTAACTCAGTTAACCCTTCTTCGTAACAAAAAGCTTCCATTCTTTTTGTTAATTTTGTAGGCTGCCTCTGCATTTTTTTCTAGTACCATAATGTCCTTCTTTAGAACAGATGCCCAAAATTGCACAACATATTCAAAGTGTGGTCTTACCATTGATTTAAAAAGAGGAAACATTGCATATTTGTATCCCTAGAATTAATGTCCCTTTGTATTCATGACAATACCTTACTGGCCTCAGCAACTGCTGATTGACATTGTACATTGTTGCCTTGTTTGTTTTCTGTAACGATTCCCAAATGCTTCTCATGTGTTGTTATCCCTTTTTCACTACCATTTAGGGTGTGAGTTACTTGTGCATTATTTACCCCAAAGTGCATAACTTTGCATTTCAAAATTCTAACATCATAAGGGACAGAATAAATACATAGAGTAATTTGTGATGTATAATTTATTTGACATTCATGTAATAGCCTTAACTTTAAAATTTTTAATTGACCACGTTTATTGACTGGATATTTAATTGGATAATTTCCATTGTGGACTCATCATTGCTTTTCTTTCTTACTACCCTGCTCTGATGGTTTGGTGGAGAGTGAACAGGGACCTCTAGGTTAGCACAATTTACAGTTTGACCTTAACCAGCTCCTGTAATAACTGTGCAGGACATGCAGGGATGGACATAACTCTAGATTTCCTATCTGCCCTAGCTCATGTTTGTGTTTCAGCTATGTTAGATGGATGCTACATCAGTGATGTTTAAATTATAAAATAAATTGGACATTCCTAGTAGGTGAGTTGTGAACAATAAATATTTGATGATTAAAGCGGCACTGTCATGCCGAACTTACCTTTCCTCAATCTCTTCCTCTTCTCCCCCTCTCCCAGGATCTGTTCTTCTTTTCTTCCTGTCTTCTTTAGTTTTCTTTAAAATCATAAGACAAAGTAGGGACTCTGATCAGAGCAATTTTCCCATGATCCTTACCTTTCCTCTGTGTTCCCGCGATGCTTCCTGTCACTTTACACAAAACTGCCGAATTGTTTTCTAACTGAATGAGAACAGTATGTTCGTTTGTTTTAGAACGCAATTCGGCACTTTATTCGGATCGGAATTTCATTCGAATGAATGAAACTCTGATCCTATTGATTGCTGTGGCTGCATCTTGCAGCCGCTTAGTAGATAACTCCCTAATTACCACGGTATCAGGGAGCTATCTACTAAAAGGCTGAAAGACCTAAATTGGTCTTTCAGCCACATTTACTAATACCAAGTAAAAATTACTTAGTATTAGTAAATAATATGACCCTACTCGCTATACCGCGAGTAGGGGCATGTCTGGTAAACAGTGAGCAGCCCACTGTAAAAAAAAACAAAAAACTATTGGCCCCCACCCCTAAACGACAGGTGGGGGCCCTAAAGTAAAATAAGGGGGGAGACCTAAAGTCCCCCCCCCGCTCCCACCCCTCCGCGGTGGGTGGGGGTCATAATGATAATGAGGGGGGGGACCTACTGTCCTCCCCCCTGGCCCCCAGCCCTGGGCTGCGGTTGGGGGCCATAATGATAATGAGGGGGGGGACCTACTGTCCTCCCCCCTCGGCCCCCACCCCTGGGCGGCAGGTGGGGGGCCATAAAGATAATGAGGGGGGGGGACCTACTGTCCTCCACTACATCTAACTAATGCCCTAGTCACCCCCAAATGCCCCTAAGCCTATTACCTATTTTTTAATCTTTATTTTCTGCCCCGATCTTTAATCAGGGCGCAGCCATCTTTGTGTGAAGTCCCTGTGGGACACGTCATCAGCCCACACTAGATAGACTGTGAGATTCCCGCACATGCCCAGTGAAACACCTGGACATGCGAACGGGAATTTCATCTATTCATTCATTCATCAGACAGACGAATGAGTGAATAGAAATATCAGCCGAACAAACAAACACTATGTATCAGTGTATCTGTGTAACAGTGTATGTTTGTTCGTGCAGGTTATTACAAGGAGGGAGCTACCAGCACGCATCTCTCTCCTTGTAATATGTAACTATAGAAGCGGCAGGGAGCAGTGCTCCCCACCACTTCATAAGCTCCCCCCCAGGTTCCCCCTCACTCTATGGGGGTCAATATGACCCCCATAATAGCACAAGGGAGATTAAAATGGCTTGAAATCCATCCAATCACAGTGCTCTGTGTCATTTTACACAGCGTGGGAAAATTCCAAAGAACTTTCCCACGCTGTGTAAAATGACACAGAGCACTGTGATTGGATGGCTTGAAATCCATCCAATCACAGTGCTCTGTGTCATTTTACACAGCGTTGGCAAATTCAAAAGAACTTTCCCACACTGTGTAAAATGACAAAGAGCACTCTGATTGGCTTAAACCCACCAATCAGAGTGTTCTTAGCCTAATTGCAGGGCGGGGCAAGGCTTTAGAAGCCTTTCCCCGCCCTGCGGAGCTCAGTCTGCGCTGAGCCCTTCACGGGTGAAGATGGATTATTTTTTTGCGCTCTGGTTTTTTCTTTTTCGTTGGGTTTTTTTTTTTGCACTCTGGATTTTTTTTTTTTTTTTTAGTTCGACGGTTATGATGGTTTTTTATTTGGCCTTTTTTGGGGCTGAAAAATGAAGATTTGAGAAAAAAAGAAGACGTTTAATTTTATTTTACAGGTTAGTTATTTTATTCCCCCCTCACTATTTTTTAGGGTGAGGGGGGTAGGTAGGGACTTTTTATTTGGGGGGGTGTGGGTGACTAGGGGCTTGGGGACCCCTAGTCACCTTGGGGGGGGGAATTTACTTAGGGCCCCCACCCGCAGCCCAGGGGTGGGGGCTGGGGGGGGAGGACAGTTGGTCCCCCCCTCATTATCTTTATGGCCCCCACCCGCCGCCCAGTGGTGGGGGCCGGAGGGGGGGTGGACAGTAGGTCCCCCCCTCATTATCAATATGGCCCCCAACCGCCGCGCAGGGGTGGGGGCCGGGGGGGGCAGTAGGTCCCCCCCTCATTATCAATATGGCCCCCACCCGCCGCGCAGGGGTGGGGGCCGGGGGGCAGTAGGTCTCCCCCTCATTATCATTATGGCCCCCACCCGCCGCCCAGGGGTGGGGGCCGGGGGGGGTGTAGGACAGTAGGTCCCCCCCTCATTATCAATATGGCCCCCACCCGCCGTGCAGGGGTGGGGGCGGGGGGGGACAATAGGTCTCCCCCCTTATTTTACTTTAGGGCCCCCACCCGTCGTTTAGGGGTGGGGGCCAATAGTTGTTTTTTGTTTGTTTTTTACAGTGAGCAGGCTGCTCACTGTTTAATGGACATGCCCCTACTCGCGGTTTAGTGAGTAGGGGCATTGAGGGGATTTTAATCTCCCTTGTGCTATTATGGGGGTCATATTGACCCCCATAGAGTGAGGGGGAACCTGGGGGGGGGCTTATGAAGTGGTGGGGAGCACTGCTCCCTGTCGCTTCTATAGTTACATATTACAAGGAGAGAGCTGTGTGCTGGTAGCTCACTCCTTGTAATAACCTGCACGAACAAACATACACTGATACACAGATACACTGATACATAGTGTTTGTTTGTTCGGCTGATATTTCTATTCACTCATTCGTCTGTCTGATGAATGAATGAATAGATGAAATTCCTGTTCGCATGTCCAGGTGTTTCACTGGGCATGTGCGGGAATCTCACAGTCTATCTAGTGTGGGCTGATGACGTGTCCCACAGGGACTTCATCTACCCACACAAAGATGGTAATGAAGATAGGTATAAATATCGGGGCAGAAAATAAAGATTAAAAAATAGGTAATGTGGGGGGCTTAGGGGCATTTGGGGGTGACTAGGGTGTTAGTTAGATGTAGTGGAGGCCGGAGGGGGGTTAAAAAAAAAACAACAGGATTCGGCATGACAGTGCCGCTTTAAGAGACTGTATTTTATTGGTACCCAGCTATCATCAGACATAATAAGATTGATCTGTGGTGTTCCGGTGGGCTAGCAGGGGCATAGCAAGGTGATGAGGTGCCTTTGGGCAAGTGTTTTAATTAATCCCTCAACCCCCAACCCTACAAGAACTTTAGCTTTACATAATAACCAAACCAATATCGGGTGCAGATCACTTTAAGAGCTCCCTCACAGTTCTGCCACTTAGTCAGTGGTTTAGAGTGAAGCCTGTGACTTTCTGAGTGATTTAAAAGCACCAGAGCAATGGAGCTCTTAAACTGCTATGTACCCAATACCAATAGAGGTGTAGATCACAATCATCCCTCAAGCACATGAAGGTTCACAGGTCCAAGCCAGGAGCTCAAGGTGGGCCCATAAGTAGAGCCAGTTACCTATGCCTTCTTATGGGTACTCTGGCTCTGTCTATAATGTTACTATAGATACAGGACCACTATCTAAATTCTAATACTAATCTATAAAGCCTTTTAGGTATCATGAATAGTTAATTAGGCAAACTATAAGATAATGTAAAAGTAAATAAATATGCAGAGGTAATTTGAGGTTTTCTTTTTAACATGTTGTAAAGTTCGCACTAAGTCTGAGAAAGAAATATAAGCTGATTTTAAAAAACATCTACCAAACCTTCCATCTATCCAAACATTATCAACTCATGATTAGTGGTCTTTTATATGTAAACAGTGGAAGAGAAAAATGAGATCAACAGCAAATAAAAAGATGGGGCACTGTGTTCTCTTACATTGATCATCAGGCAGATGTGGAGATAAAAGTGTCAAGAGTGAAAACACATTGAGAAATATTGCCATTTTCTATTATTCTCAGTCTTCCCGTGAGCTGTTTGCTTAGTTGCCATGGAAGAGGCATTGAGATTTTATAATTTTCTCCTGCTTACCATGTGTTGGTTGATTTCGTCTGCATTATTGGTATAAAATATTTCTCACCATCTAAAACTACACATTGTCATTCTAAGGTATAAATAACTTTGACCTGCACCTGCATGTTTTGTTATAATTAGATACCACGACAGGGTAATAGTCTACCAGTTTTACAAATGTATACTAATATTGACTATTGTTTATAAAATAACACTATTCAATGAAGTTATCTTTTTTTCCATTTTTACAGGCCCAAAATATGAACACTTATCTAAATTTTCATCTGTGTAGATTAGTGCATTTATTTATTATATTTCAATTATTAAATGTTTCCATGTTTAATCAGTGGTTTAGAGTAATGAATAAACAATTATACAACTTGTTCACTATTTCCAAAGGTCTGATATGTGGAACATTAGTATTAATAAGAAACAGAAGTTAATAATATAATTGCAATATCAGTTAACCACTTCAGGACGGAGTCAATAGTGCACGTTCTGATCAAAACAAAACGTAAACAAAAACTGGAATTTGCGCTATATGTCTGTTCAACCATAATTCACCGCTGTCACATTAAGTGCACTCACACTTATTACATATCATTTTGTTCAGGAGAAACAGGGCTTTAATTTATCATTAACTATTCATATATGGAACATAATTTATTATGAATAAAATTTTAAAACACGTGAGAAAATAAGATATTTTTTTTAAATTTGTATTTCCGTCTGACATTTTAGCTGTGAATGTCATAATACTGTTAGGTTTTACTGCAATAAAATGCACATATTTGTAATCAGCGATGTCTCACGAGTACAACAGTACCCCCCCATTAACAGGTTTTATGGTGTTTTGGAAAGTTACAGGGTCAAATATAGAACGTTCCATTTTCAAATTGAAATTTGCCAGATTAGTAATGTTACCTTTGAGACGGTGTGGTAGCCCAGGAATGTGAATTACCCCCTTAATGGCATACCATTTGAAAAAGTAGACAACCCAAGGTATTGAAAAAGGGGTATATTTAGTCTTTTTTAGTAGCCACTTAGTCACAAACACTGTTAGCGTTCATATTTGTTTTTGTGTGAAAAAAGCAAAAAACTAATATTTGGCCAGTGTTTGTGACTAAGTGGCTACTGGGCTACTATACGCTCTCAAATGCAACATAACCAATCTGGCAAATTTCAATGTCAAAAAAATGAAATGCAAGCCTTATATGTGACTCTCTAATTTTCCAAAACACCATAAAACCTGTACATGGGGGGTACTGTTATTCTCGTGAGACTTCACTAAACACAAATATTAGTGTTTTAAAACAGTAAAACATATTACAACAATAATATAGTGCATAAAAGTGCAGTTCGTTTGTAAAAAATGCAAAAAACGTAAAAATTACTTAAAATATCATCGTCGTAATACAATTTACCAGTTTGAAACACTAATATTTGAGTTCAGCAAAGTCTCCCAAGTAAAACAGTACCTCCTATGTACAGGTTTTTTGGTGTCTTGGAGAGTTACAGGGTCAAACATAGTGCTTGCGAATTAAATTCTCTGTACTTTCTCCCTGTGATGTCAGGCATGTCAATCAAATTTTAATTAATCAAATAACATAATTATGTTAAAAGATTACTTACATATACACATAGAATTTTAATATATATGCATTTATAGCTATTTAAATTTTACGTGTTTACTAATGTAATCTTTTATGTAATTATATGTATTTATCTATATATATATATTTATATTTGCGGTTATTTGTATTTAAATATAGATAGATATATATAGAATGTCATTCTAAGTGTATTTTGTTACCAATATATATATATACATATATATATTAATTAAAAAAAAATACAGTTAGAATGAAATTACATATGAATATATAATTTATATTAAAATTTGTTTCAATATTTTATTTATTAATTTTATTATTTTATTTATTTATTATTGTAATTATACGTATATATATATATATATATATATATATATATATATATATATATATATAATATATGTGTATATATCTATTATATATATACATATTGTATATATGTAATGGCATTCTAAGTGTATTTTAATACTAATATATGTAATTATATTAATATTAAAATACACTATGTATGACTTTACATATATAATATGTATATATATTATATATAATATATATATTATATATTTATAAATATATTTATTTTATTTTATAACATGTTTAATATTTTTTTTTTACTTTCCCACCAGCAGGGGGACTGTCTGACATTTCAGACAGTCCCCCTGCTGGCAGATCCACAGCCAGCTATAGGGGGCTATGTGATCGCTCTTTGAGAGCGATCAAATGGCCCCCGGGGGCTTCTTTTGCGGGGGGAGGGCTGCCTGGGCTGTGAGGCAGTCCTCCCGAAGCGGAGCGCCGCGTAGGTAAGTATCCCGGGCGCTCCAGGGCTCAAAGCCCTTACAACGTTCTATGCTGCCGCAACGGCTTTAAAGCCCACTTAATGCGGGACGGCATAGAACGCCGTAACGACGTTAAGGGGTTAAAGGAAAACAAAACTGCTTTATTTTAATGTCTGCATTGATTTGAACCTTTTAAAAGTTACACATTTCTGTGCTGGTGCATGCCAATTTGTATTGACAAGTGCATCACAGCTGATAAGGCAATTGGTATGTGATATTTAGCTTCAGTATGTGCCCCAACATATGGACAACAATAATTGTTGAGGCAGCTGTTAATTTATCACTTTCTAGTGAACCAGTGAACCAGAAAGAGACCCTTGGATGTTGATTGGGTTTTCTCAATCAACTGCATATACAAATAAGAATCATTTTGCAGAAGTCAGTGAGTGACTATATATATATACAGTTCTAATCAAAAGTATTCAACCCTCATTGAAAATCTGCATTATTGTTAAAATTTACAGACTTTTGCTGTTTACAATTAATAAATCAAACAAAAGCAATTGAAATAGCTCAACACAATGAACGCTTCATGTGGTTTCCCCAAATTCAACTGAAAATGCAACTTATAATGACTTTTCCAGTCTCAAAATTATTCAGCCCCATGAATAGAATCCCTCACAACAGCACACATGTGCAAAAGAGTTGTCTCAAGCACACCTGATGCAACTAATCCAGTGTTTCATTAGTTGCACCAGGTGTGCTTGAGCTGGAACATTTTGAAATACCTGAACTAGCTAGGGGTTTGTTGAATGTCACATTTGACTGCATGTTAGATATGGTAAAGTTTAATACTAAAAAATAATAATATAAGAATATAAGAATTTACCCACACACAATAATCTTTTATAGAAAAGAAAAACACGATAGATGAGAGATGATATTAACGTGACACTGTAGGCACCATAACCTCTTCAATGAATTGAAGTGGTTATAGTGCCTGCATTCCTTGGTAACAGGATCCTGCATTACTACTAAACAGTCAACTCAGCATTTAGTAGAGATTAGGTGGAGGCAGTACTACACCTTCACGTTGCATTATACCAATTCTACCAAATATTGGGGCAATGAACTGACACTCTTAAAAAATGACTGCCCACCACCCCTGGTATGGTGTGATGTGGAGCTTAGCTATATTTCATTGGAGGTCTGGCTTCAGGCTGCTGATGACTAAGATTCTATACTAAATTATGAGACATTTTATTAGTGATGTGGTGTGCAAGAAGGGAAAGCTGACAAATGAACCACATACCCCACTAAAAACCCTCCTGTACAGGGGTTTGTGAAATATGCACAACAATCCCACTAAAAAAAAAGGAGAACCAAGAGTGGCTGAGATATCTCAGCAATGTCCTCCTCCATTTAGATTTCACACTAAAACCTGAAAAGTTTGGGAATTTGCAACAAACAAGTTACTTCCCTATATGCACATACAGTATTTCATTCTTTTTTTTCTTTGAATAAATTTAAATGCTTTGTCTCCAGCATGCAGCACACATTTTAATATATATTCTATAATCTAAACTGTGTCTTCATCGCCTTAAATTCTCTAAAATTTCTGAAACTATCAGAGAATAAGGCTATTTTTTTGTTTAAAATCTTTTTTTTTTCATTTTCTGTAACCTGAAAATATAAGCGAGGGTAACAGTAAGTATAGGAAGCAATGAAGCCTCAGTCTGGTTTATCAGAGACATAATGCTGTATTTAGACAAACCAAAATGTCTGGGAAAGGAAATACTGCAGTGATAAAGAAAATGTTTTGTTTTTTCAATGTTTATTTTCTGTTTCAGAATGTCTTTATTTTCCTATTGCGATCCAGTAAGGCATTTATTTTTTAAACCATATATTTTCCACCAAAGGAAAACCCTGTTTTTCTTCTTTGAACATCTAAACCTAGACATGTTTAACAGCATGGTCTAGAGTGCTTCATTTGGGGATTAAACTGTCGTTTCTGTAATCCTGGGAAAGAGATATCTTTATCAAACTATACAACTTAAAAGTGGAAATAGTTCTTTCATTTGTGCATGGTGTTAAATAATGCAACACATTTTTACCGGATATTTAGAAAGCATTAGTAATACCATAGGTCAGTCTTCTAAATGTATAATATTTCGGTTATTTCTTGATCAATAAAAAATATATAGTTTTTTTTATATCACGTGATGATTTTTACAGATTTAGGGTTTATTCATCAAACAACATACTGGATTGAAGACTGAATTGGAAAATTTAAAGCGTTTATCTCTTTAGGGATTTGAAGTGGTCATGGTGCCTGGAGTCTGTATGTGCAGCATTTTACTGTGATACACTGCACATACAATGATCAGCCACAACATTAAAACCACCTTCTTAATATCCTGCAGTTCCTCCTTGTGCTGTTAAAACAGCTCTGATGCGTTAAGGCATGAACTCCACAAGACCTCTAAACATGTCCTGGGGTATCTGATAGCACGATATTTGAAGCAGATCCTTTAAGCCCTGCAAGTTGTGAGGTAGATCCATTGATCGGATCCTTTGTTCAAGTACATCCCAATGTATTTTGTAGGAACAGTATATTATTCTGACACAATAACTTGTATAATGTATCTTCAAATTATCTTAAATGCAGAAAAGTTTGTAAAATTTTTATTTCAAAAAGGATGTAATATATCTTTTGTACCAAATACCAACAAAAATGCCCACTGATGCATCCATCCAGAGATACATATCAATAGAACTCACCGCTTGGCCCTATGTCCCCTTACTTGCTTGAGGGAGCTTTCTGGTCTGCACTTCTATCTGGTGCACATCACTCTAAAAGCTCCCTCCAACAGATCACAACAAGGGATCCAGCACATCTGCCATTAGACCACAAAGGATCCAGTTCACCCTCAACCAGACTGCCAGGGATCTAGCACCTTAGCCCACCCACTCTAGACCACCAGGGATTTAACCCCTTTGTGCCAAAATAAACATTTTAGGCAGGTATTAAAAAAATCAATATCAAAGAACCTGCCCACTCCTATTTCTTCCTCCCCCCTCCAGTCCCCAGGACATACTCCCAGCTTGGAAGTAAGGAGAAACACGACAACTATGACTGAAAACACAGGATATCAGGTACAGAAAAATGGACTGATGAGTCAATCTTAAATATTTTGCTATAGTAGAAGGCAGGTTGTGCACCGAGGGGCTAGAGAGTGGTACAAACATTTGTATCTGCAGGTAACATTCAAGCATGTTTGAGGGTCCTTGCAATTTTTGGATGCATTTCTGCAAAAAAGGTTGGAAATGTGGTCATAATTAATGGTCTTCTCAATTGTTGAGACCTACAGATAGATACTTATCCATCATGCACTACCATCAATGAGGAATTTGATTGGAATCAAATGTATCTCTAGTATGACACCAACGTAGCATGACTCCAAACACACAGTCAAAGTCATCAGAATTATCTTCAGTGTAAAGGAAGAGACCTGGAAGTGATGGTGTGGACCCCACAGAGCCCTGATCTCAGCATCATCTAGTCTGTCTGGGATTACACACACAAAGACAGAAGCAATTACGGCTGCCTAAATCCAGAGAAAAACTGTGGTTAGTTCTCCAAGATATGGTCACACCAAACATTGATTTGATTTAGATTTTGCTACCAGTATCTACCAGCATCTGAGCACACACTGACCTCTCATTGACTGGGCTGAATACATACTCAGACAATGATAGGCCAAAACCTATCAAATGCTTCTATGGAACACCGTCATATTTTTCAATATTTTGTTTAATACTTTAAAATGTTCTTTATGTTGTACTTACTATATTCAAAATCACCTGAAACAGAGCTGGAATAACATAAGGGCAGCTGGAGGACCATGCTCATCCTACCGTGATAGGTCCATTGTACTGGCTAACCTGTTAATTCGGCAGCTGGCTCTACCCTTTCCTCCTTCTGATTGAGCTCTTGTTAAGCAGCAGATGTAAGAGCAGTAGGAGGAATTAAGCTGGTATGGGCATTCAGACGGAGACTACAAGAAGGAGAGAAGTACTTCTACCCCATGGTAAGTTAGGAAAACAACTACTAATGGTCATAATATTAAAGGCTTTATAAAAACTGCAACACAGCAGCTCTGGATGGTGGCTTTACTATTATATATTAAAACATACACATGCAGACTAATTAGAATACTACGACTTACATATTAGAAATATATGTACCCTACATTTTTAGATGCCACAGTTTGGCTCACCTGTTGGGGATTACAACAAACATCATGCTGAGTCTGGAACTGGCTGAGTTCAATGAGAGTTGAGAGTCAAAGAAGCTGCATTGTTTGGCAAGTTGAGAAAACCTTAATATAATAGACCTATTAGTATTATTATTTTGCAGTACACTGATACATTTTCATATCATTCTGTTCACAATCAAGAGAGAGAAAGTAGCTAGTAGAGGGATAAGTAAGAGGAGTAGTCAAAAAAAAATCTATATTTTTTAATTATTATATTTTTTTTACTTCTTCCATTTTCTTTACTCTACTGTTTTCTTCACACTTGATCTGTAAATAAAATCAACATTTAGTGGCCTGCCTCCTAACTTTCAATCATATTTTTTCCAATCAATCAAAAAAATGTTGTCACCATAAAAATGTTGTAACCGCGAAACAAACTAACATGCTCGTTCATTGTCCTCTTCATTTGTTCATGATATGTCTGTATGACGCCTCAGAGTTATGGAATTTTGTCAAAGCCGATCCCCCAAAATTCAGACGCATTACATTTTGTTTGCATAAGACTACTAAATAGAATGTAACACCTTCATACTAGATTTGAAAATATTTTTTAGTACTACGGCAGTGATATGTTTGGTTTTTTTTACGCACCAAAGAGCAGCAGAAGTTCTACCCAACCACATGTGAATAGTAAGCTCTACTACCACCTATGTGTGATTTTTGTCTGCAACACTACCCGCAGATGTGAATATTTTTACAAGGTTTTAATTCCACATCTGTGAGCCAATAACGCAGTCTTAATATTTCTGTGCAAAAAAAAAAAAAACTTGGGTGAAAATCTCCTTGCATGCGCTATCCTTTACAGAGTGTGATTAGTGGAGAATTCAAAGTGAATTTAAAGTGAATGTCAAGTTTTAGGCCAAAATTGCAGAACTGGAAACATTTACTGACATTGAATTCACTTACTCAAATATTGCCAAATTGTGAAGAATTGAAATCTGAATTGCACCACTGCAAAATGCAAGCTAAAATAGTGATTTGAAAAAAAAAAAAGCTGTAGTCGCAACTTACATTTTGCAATGTATTTTTCAATGTATTTTTCAATTCACTACAATTCAATGTTTCACTACCAAATAATTGTGGCTTGAAAAAATATTAGCATAGCATTCATTTAAACATGTGGTGCATGGCTAAAATACAAACATGTGATAAAACAGCAATTTTTTTATTTGATTGCTTTTTACACCAACTTAAAAATAAATATGCATTTTTTACACAATTTAAATTTTTTATTGATTTGTTCATCCTTTATGGAAATTAAACATGAAATTAAAAAAGGGAGATAGTAAAAACATATTACCATTGTTTATGCTTGAGCATCAACTCAATTCATAACATAAAGGGAATGCATACTACTAACCACAAGCATTACTGGATCATGATTTCTTAGATCTATCCGATGCCCGACTACTCCACAGCATGGAGAATTTGGGCTACAGAGGTCCACCAAGGTCCCCTCAGCCGTCGGCAAATACGTCTCCCCCAGGTTACTACAGCAATACTCACTAACCTGCTGTAAAGGGTTTCACATCACGCTTTGCCAAGGTGGAACAAACCACATAGGCACACACTGCTCAAATCTAAGACCTCCAAAATCAGATCATTGACCTCACCACTTCTAAAGCTACCCTAACTCACCAACTGGCAGCCCTGGAAGACAAAAGAAGGTGGTTATACCGCAAGATCAGAGGACTAGCTGACAGTGTCACCACAGCAGAACTACTGCACTTCAATCAGAGACTCTTTGCAGCACTATTACCCCCTAAACAAGCAAAAGGCATTCTACTTGATGTCATATTCTGGCTCCCTAAACCATAGCTAACTAAAGCTTCACATACCAGTGATCTTCTATTACAGTTTAAAAATGGGCAAAACAAAACTGCCTTCATGAATACAGTTAGAGTAAAGACCACATAATCCTTTGAGGATATGGAACCTTCTTCTCAGATCGTTCTCGCTCTACCCTGCAGTGGAGGAGGGCTCTCAGACCCCTGACATCCACACTTTCTGCCAATGGAGTGAAATATCGGCATGGTGCATCAAGCTCACTACTATTCCAGCACCGGGGTACTGACTACAAAGTGTCTGACACATTGGAAATGGACACAGTCATAGTTACTCTAGACTTAGGCCTCACCTCTATACCTACAACCACAGTCTGGAGCCCAGCAGCTGTTAGCTGTTGTTTTGTTTATCCCTGCGACCAGTAATGCTTCCAGTGTGGCGTTCCCCTGCCTTTTTTCTTTCTCTTTCGTTTAAAATGGTTTTCCCTTTTTTAATGTTTCCCTTTTTCTCGTTTGGGGACAAAATTTTTTGTATTCTATAGAATTTCCTTTTGCTTAAAGCTTGCTTCCTGATACATTATTCTTATTCATGGCAAGGGCCACGATGTTAAGGCCTACCTGGGCCGATTCCGGGATCACCTGGTTATGCTAGCTCCAATGTTAAAACATATCCCCCCAGCTCCACTCACTTAATTATCTACGACACTCTGATTAGTGGAGCTGTGTACTACGCATGTTAAGCTTACTTATTTTGATGGTATACCCGCTTCTTTATTAACCCATCTAGGTTATTGCACCTCACAACTGCCTTGATGGCATCAATGCAGCTGAGATATGCTATATAATATGTAAAAACCATGGTCAAAAGAAAAACATATCTCTCTACTGTTGTCTCATGCATCTTATTTGCTTGTGTACACCATTCCACGACAACTCATATATGCATTTCATTTTTTACTATATATTAAATAAAGAAGAAAAAATATGCAGGTCATTAAAATGCACTGATTGGCAATGATGGAACATAAAATTAACTACTCCTGGGTTATATGATCGTGACACTATGGAAAAGCTCTCTGAATATTAAACACTGAAAGCATCTTAAGAATTGGCTATATACATTTGTTCATATAGTGCTCGGCACTATCCTCCTTTGCTTATTAACTGGGAGATGCTATCTGTACCTTTGCCTCAACAGACGTTTTGATCAATTGTGCAGATAAAAGTAAGCATCCACAGGTTTCATTAAACAGGTAAACACTTGCTAAACACCAGCTACATTATCCTATTATCCTACACTATAATGCATACATTAAAGGACATTATTAGTATTCTGTTTTGTATTGTTATTCAACAATATTATTTTTTGTTGTAATTGCAAGCTTTATATTTGGTATCATGGAAGTGTTGATTTTTTTTAAATCTATTGTGACAGAGTGTTGGGGATGGTGGTCAAGGGTGTATATCTGGCACCCAGACTTTTGTGTGATTACCAGTTGCTGTAGGGCTGCAATATTTTCCTGTTGTGCGGCTTTGGCCTCCTGCTGTACGGCTGTAGCCTTTTGCTGTGCCACTGTAGTTTGCAACAAAACTTTCACAACTTCCTCCATATTCCTCCAGGCTTGTTTGGATTCCAGTTAATACCCACAGGCTTCTTCAGTGCACTGCCCGCATCCTCCACCATATGTGGCAAACTTACCTTCCTGTGTGTGTTTGTCCAGGATCTTTTGGAAACTGCACAGCCCTCTAGGGTAAGGAAGCCAGGCCAAGACAAAGTCCAGTTTCAAAGGCCTCTGGCCTGTTTATTTTCTGTTGGTAAAAAGTAACAGGATACAACAGGATACAACAGGATACAACAGGATACAACAAGCAGCAAACCATCTTTCTCCTCAAAACACATCCCTCCCCCACCCTGCTTTAACTGCAGTTAAAAAGCTGCGCACAGCCCCTACAGGTGAGGCTAATGACCTCGTTAGGCAGTGAGCCAGAACTCCTTAGAGAACCTGGGCTGGGCTGGGCTCATGCACAGCCACTCTGACAGTGCGTGGAGAATCGTCCCACCCTGCTGTTCCGAATACTCCACCCCAGGGACCCAAATAACAACAGAGAAAAGAACCTACATTTAATCTTAACTTTCCCTGGGGCTGCATGTGCTTAACCACATGTCAGGTTAGTGGCTGCACAAAAGTCTGGGTGCCAGATATACACCCTTGACCACCATCCCCAACACTCTGTAACACTATGCATTTATATTTAATAAATGATCATATTTGTTTTATTTTGCAATTATCTTAAATTGTGATTGCCTAATAAACATTTATAACCATTATGCTGAGAGATTTACAACTTCATAAATTAATCCAACTCTGATAATTTAGTATAAATATTACCTTTTGAAGATATTATGAAACTCTGTTTAGTTAAAGGGTTGCTCAAAACACAAAAACAAGTTTAGTCTAATTAAACTGTTTTGGTGTATAGATCATTTTTAGTCCATTGTTGCAGTCCATTGCTCAAGTCTCTGTTATTTAGGACTTAAAATCACTTGCTTGTGTTTATGCAGCTCTAGCCACACTTCCTCTGGCTGTGACACACATTTTCTATTAGATCTCATAGCATAGTGTCTTTACTTTAGAATTTAATACATCCTTATTTGTTAATTGAACTCTAATCGCACACACAAGGCTCATGTAGGCTATAGTGGGCTATTAATAGAGCAGAAGATAAGAAGTTCTAAATTAAGCACACTTTGCAATAAGGGAAGTTTAACATTTTACAGAGAGGCAGTTTAAGCCACTTGCTGGGAGGTGTGGCTTAGACTGCATTAACAAAGTTATTTAAATGGACACTGTAGATACCTAAACAACTTCAGCTTAATTAAGTGGTTTGGGTGCATGTATCATGCCCATGCAGTCTCACTGCTCAATGTTGATATTTAGGAGATAAATCAAGTTTGTTTCATTTTATGCAGCCCTAGCCACACCTCACCAGACTGTGACTCACACAGCCTGCATAATTTTTTTTTTTTTCAATCAGTTATCTTACTTTAGAAGTTTTTATCTCCTGCTCTGTAAATTGCACTTTAATCACACACAGGAGGCTCCTGCATGGTCTAGCAGATTGATAACAGTGCAGGAGATAAAAAAAAACTATTCTAAATTACATAGACTTTTCAATAGAGGGAGTTTAAACATTAGATCTCACTTTACAGGAAGTGTTTAGGAAAGATGTGTATGTCACATGCAGGGAAATAGCAGCAGTGAAACTGCATGACATATGCACCGACGTGATTCGGCATGTGCAAACTACACTTAAATAATACACGGACACCGTTTATTCTGTTGCAGTATAACGTCCACAGCTTTATTAATTATTCAAATAGTTAAATTAACAATTTAGGGTCATTGTCAACAGTAATAACTTTGTTCCGCTCCGTCTCCCAAAATACCCTTGACAATGACCCTACCAAAGAACAATACGTACATTATAAATAATACATAACGAATAACACCCGGCCTACCAAAGAGGCCCCACAACATTTGTCCACCTGCAGGGGTGTACCCAGACACCCCTACACCCCTTGGTTCGTAGCCACCGACGGGCTCAAACCTACCAAACACTTAAACTCTGGCCTACTCCAGCCTACTCCAGCCTAGACCTTTGCCTAACACTTTCCTAACCAAGCCCTTTTTCCCGCCGCTGTGACCAAACGGGAACACAACCAAATTATATATATATATATATATATATATATATATAGGGAGGGTGGGAGGGACAACCCACAGGTAAGGGCAGCTCAAATTAAAATGGCCTAAACTTAAGATAGCTGCTATTTAACAGGCTAACACTCCTCCCCACTTATTAACTTAAACCCCACCCCTTGACCTACAATTCACCTGCCAACTTTCTGGCCCTGTCAAGGCCCACTCCCCCCCTGCGTTGCTTCGTGGGCTTCAGATGCATGATTTATACACCAAAACTGCTTAATAAAGCTACATTTGTTTTTTGTGAGTGTAGTGTTCATTTAACTCTTAAATGGCAGAAAATTAAGCAAGGAGACTTCAGGAGCATGTTCTGTACATGTAATCTTGTTATATAGAATCATTGATCATGAAAACGTTTAAGTGGTGGTAGCTTATTCTTAACCTCTATGAATACCTTCTCAGAAACTCAGACTAATTATTTATTGTGGTTTGCCCCCAGCTATGCAAACGTATTCATGTCCTATTGGAAAATACAGTTTGTGTATAATGATCATTAATGGAGGCAGAATTTGGTGCTTAATCACCGCTACATGGATGATATTTTCATAGTTTGTTAGGGAACTGAAGATATTTTAAGGAACTTTCTTACTCCACTTCCCAATAATAAATGGGGCATAAAGCTTTCATACAACATCAGTAAAGAAGCAGTTACGTTTTTAGATCTACGTGTGTTATGGAAAAGGATTGTTTTCAGAAAATTTTTTTAGAAAGTAGGTGTAAATAGTTTTATATAACAACCAGCTGTCATAATAGCCCATGGTTAAGTAATGTACCGAAAAGCCATGTTCTATAGTAAAATGAAATGGCACTTCAACAGAATCCTTTAATAAACAAAGTAACAAGATCATCCAAAATTTTTTAGAAAAAGGGTATGATAAAAATCAGAGAAATATTTCTTAGATATAGAGAAACTGAACATAACAAATCTGATCAAATACCAGAAGATGGATTTAGAGAATAAATCAGGAGCTATCCTTTTCATATGTTTATTTAGTGGGCGACACATTGGTAATATAAGAAGCATAACAAGAAAATATTGGTACATTTTTTCGTTGAGATCCTGAAAAAACTCTTTATATTACATAGAGCTGTACCAAATTTAAAAAAAATAAATGGGTGAAAATTGCATGGGAGAAAATAAAAATATTACAAAATCCTAATTTTTGTAACAGAGTATGGGCTTTCATGGTTATAGATAATGTCCAGCTTGTAAAAATACAGGTTCACTGACAAGAAATGTAGTTTCCTTCACAAATAATAACAAAATATATAAAAATAAAGACATGATCATATGATACACCTGTACTGTGATTTATAAACATAATTGTTCATGTGGTCTAAATTATAATGGTAGAACAACTAGACCTTTATTTAAAAGAATCCAGGAACATGTATATAACATAGTGTTTCTCAACACTTCATTTTAATATATGGTGGTAACCGTAAAAATTACTATTTATGGGAAAACATAAGGTTTCTAAAAATTGGAAGGGAAAATTTTGTCAGAAAGCTTGGGAAAACAGAGAGGAAATTGATTTTTAATTAAACACTATGAACCACGTGAAGTTTACAATGACTTTGAGCGATGTCATTTGTTTGAGAAAATAATAACACGTTGTGGAACCTAGCGGCTGATACGGACAGATTCATGGTCTCAGAGCTCTTAGACAAAGCTATTGTTTTAAGCAATTTCAGAATGTTTTAATGTCTGGATTTATGTACTATCACAGCTGGGTTTCAAGTCTAAATTCTAAACATGGGTTTCAAGCTAAGAAGGAAAAGCAAGACAAACCCCGGCCGGGTATGCATGTCGGAAATATCTTTTCTGGCAGGCACATGGCGCGTGTGCGCTGACGTGGATGAACACTCTAACTCCTCAGAGGAACTATCTCTGAGCAGAGAGACCACACACTTACAGGTACTCTCTTAGTCAGTCCCATGGAGCTTAGACTCCCTGCCTGTGATATAGGCAACCTCACTTTTGGCAGATCTCTGGAAGACAATAGAAGCAGACGTGGCTTCACTCTGAAATTATCTTACACGCCTTATTGGCCGATTGGCTACTGTGGAGACCTTGATGACTAGCCAAACTCAGAGGATTATTTTGCTCAAGCAAGAAGTGCAAGTGTTACAGCAACAACAGGCAAGTGTTGAGCAGAAATTTGTGACTCTGGAAGATATGAGGCACAGGAACAACCCAAAAATTGGGGGCGTATCAGAGAACATACTGGGGGCAGAGCTTCCACACCTCTTGGGAAGAAAGCTGGTGGCCTTGCTTTCACTGAGGCAGGCCAAGCACATCTCATTTGACAAAATATTCAGAGTCCCTAAGCCTAGGAGGAGCCCAGGCATGGTGTCTAGAGATCTGGTGGTGAATTTGCAGAGCAGTAGGGATAAGGTTGTGGTGCAGGCAGCTCTCAGGGAGATTTCTCCTTACACATTGGAAAATAGGGCACTTACCTTTTATGCCAACCTCTCTGGGAGCACTGTGCTGTGGTGGAGATTTTTGCAAACTTTTACTGCACTTCTCCAGAACAAAAATATCCACTAAATATGGTGTTTCCCACAAACTCTTCTGGTTCTGCTCGGTGATTCATCCTACCCCTTCAAGATATGCAGGGAGCGTCTGCTCGGGGTTCTTTACAAAAACCTGGGCTGCAAAGGGGCTAATGCTAATGCTCTCAGATGGAACCCTGCGAAAGTTACACCGTTCGATCCTCAGCCAGCCTTCTCAGATTCTTGTGCTGCGGCCACTACCCGAGGCTACATATAACCACACTCAATTTTGTTTAAGAGTGTTTCATATGCTAAGGAACATAGATAGTTTACTGTTCATTACATTTAATTTCAAATGCTTTTTCTCTTATAGTTTTTCTTACAAATGCTTAGACTAATTCATCCACCCTCCCCCCTCCCCTGCCCTGCATCAATTCTATGGCAGGTAGTGCTGTTATAGCTCTCTGAAGACCTGAGGCATAATTGTACCTTGGTAGGCAGCTTCCTGACCTAGGTTTACCAACCTACAAGTGGCAATCATTATGGACTTGAAGGCATTTAGTCCAATGATAGCATACTAATGATAGCATACTATTATCTCAATCTTTTATATAACACAAACAATCCTCATCTAGCTTACTGCGCTTTTATTGTGTATTTTTGTACCAGAGTCTGTCTACACTCTATTGTTTATATATATATATATATATATATACACTCTGTACACATACACATATAATAACATATATATAAATAGATAGATAGAAAGATAGATAGATAGATAGATAGATAGATAGATAGATAGCTCTATGTATATATATGTACTAGTAGTATTTTATCACTTTTCTCAGTTTCAGGTTTTTATTTATTGCTATAGTATCTTCATTATGGAATTGGAAAGAAGGAAATGTTATATTTGTTTTGAACAAACTGAGATAAACATAATTTGCATGATGATATTGTGGATATAGTTTCTATGAATATAACATTTGTGCTTACTTTGCTGTACTTATGTGTAGGTAACAAGATTAATCATTTGGAAAATATTAGGAACTTAGTTTGTTGAGGCCTAGTTAATAAAGACAATGATTACGATTTTCATGTAAACTCAAAGAAGAAAAGGTTTGAGTAATCAGAACATGTGGGGAAAACAAACCAGCAGGAGAACTATAACAAGTAACAACACATCTGAAGAAGCCCAGGCTAGGGTGAAATGCGTCACATGCACATTCAGGATCCCATGTGTGTGGCTGATCAAGGACTTCATAACTGCTGACAGAGCCGCATCTTCAGACTTAGCTTTTATAGTGAGACTTGGCATATTTCATGATACTCACTATTTGTGGACGTAGGCTTGTAAACTACAACCAGGTAGTAGAATGCTGCACAAAAGGGTATGGGCACCCAAGAGTCCAGTGTGGGAGTCCCGCTAGCCCCCAATGTGTATCCTGAAGTATAAAGCCACAAAGATACAAAGTTTTGACCATGAGGCCTTAATCATGTATGTGCCAAATTGTTGTTGTTTTTTTGTTTTGTCTTTTGGAACATGATAAAATACACTTAATTCTTCACCCTATAGTGGGAAGCCTGTGACTCTATACTTCTCTACTATAGCAGATATTTTTATAATAAAGTATATTTTTTGTGTGATTTGAAAGGTGTTGTGGCCATTCGTAACCTAGGTTTACTGTGTGGAGCGGCTTTTTAAGCGCTTCTTTTAAATGTGAGTGATTTAATATATATCTCTTATTTATTTAATTACATGTTAAAGCAATAACTTGCACTAGGGAGTGCTTTTTCTCTCATTTTCTATCTTGCACGTGTATTAGAAAACCAGATCACAAAACCTGCTCGAATGGAATCTTAATATATGAAAAAATAAATGAAAAAATACTTAACACCAGTTTGAGTTTTCCTCTAAAAAGGAAATAAAATTATTTATTGAAAAAAATAAATGCCTAGAATTGCAATGCTTTTCCTACCCTGAGGGTCTTTTAATAGCACTCCCCTTTGCTGTATATTTTTTGAAGGTGTTTGTATGTTTTGTACACATACCCTGGAGGTGGATGACACAAGTGTGCAGCTGCTTTAAAATGAATTCCACTAAGTGTCACATAAGAAAGTGCCTTTCTTACAGTTTATGTTGTTAGTAAATATAGCCATTTAGCTATAAAAGTACAGACAGCCTCTAGGTGAACGTAGCAGAAAAATATGGACAGGTTTCTTTGGTCAACACTAATGTACATCCAACTCCTCTGACCACATAGCATTTAGTGAAGTAAGTGGAGCGCTGATAAAATACACTTATCCCTCCTTTTATCAGCGATCCACTTGGGGGATTGGCGGTGGATTTCACCCCCAACCACCGTACTTCCCTATGTTTGAATTTTGGTTAATAGGATAGGTTTCCAGATTAGTGTAGTAGCTGCTAATAGATTTACATTTCCAAAACTTGTTTAAGTGCCTGTTTTATACACAGAGCACTTTGTTCTGCACATAGCATTTAGCATTAACTATTTTGCAAGGTCATTTTTTAAAAGGAATCCAGGTGGTAAATAATTGTTGGCAGTCATTAATTACCAGTCACTAAACATTAAGGGGCGGATTCTCTTAGCAGAGTAAGGATTTACTTGAGAGAAGGAATATCAGCATGAGGGTCTTGGGGTACAGGAGAAGTGTTATGAGGGGCTTGGGAAATGGAATATGTGGCATGAGTGGTTAAGATTAAAGGATATGCCTCATGAGGGGTCTGGAGTGAAGAATATATGGCATGATGATCTTGGGAATTATATGTGGCATAAGGGGTTTGGGAGAAGGGATATGTGGCACGAGTGTCTTGGAGGTCAGATATATGGTATGAGAGGCCTGGGGATATGAGGCAAAATGGAACATGGAGATATATGTGGCAAAAGGTGCTGTTGGTTGTATGTGGCATGTGGGACTCTGGGAATTTTATGCGTCATTTGGAAGGAGGTCTATATATGATCAATGCAAACAAACATGGGGCACTATCACATGGGGCACATGCTCAAAATGATATAGCACACACATATATACAACCATGCTGTTCACACAGTCGCACACAAAAGCAGCTTTTATTCTACATACAAAAACGTTCAACATGAATATAGGTGTTATACTACATAAATAAAAGTGTGTTTTGTGTTTTTCATGATATGTGTAGTGCATAAAAAATTGGAATAGTATTGAAGACTGGACTGGCTTTAAAAACATGTTTATTGGCTTCAAGGGACACATGGCCTTATTGAGCCAATGGCTATCCACAGGGGCGTTTTAGCCACGAGGCAAACAAGACATTTGCCTTGGGCGGCATTTTTCAGGGGGCGGCAAAAAAAGCCACCCCCAAATGCCCAGGGCAAATGCCTTGTTAGCCTTGCGGCTAACAGACATGCTGGGCAGGCGGCTGGCGAGGGAGCTCTTCCTCTGAGCGGTCTGCTCAGCTCCCTCGCGCGCCGCAGAGTGAGGCTGGGAGCCGGAAGATGACGTCATATTCACACACACTCACTAACAGACACAATCTGAGGCGCGCGAGGGAGCTGAGCAGAGTGCTCAGGGGAAAGTGCTCCCTCGCCAGCCACCTGCCCGCCCAGCAGCCACTGGACCCCCAGGAAGAGAGGGAACCCTTCCCCCCCAGCATTCCCAAAGGTAAGGAGGCTGGAGGGGGGGGTTAAAAAAAATACATGTGTTAATGTGAGTGAGTGTGTGTGTGTGTGTGTCTGTTAGTGTGTGTGTCTGTTAGTGTGAGTGTGTGTCTGTTAGTGTGTGTGTGAGTGTGTCTGTTAGTGAGTGTGTCTGTGAGTGTGTGTGTCTGTTAGTGAGTGTGTCTGTTAGTGAGTGAGTGTGTCTGTTAGTGAGTGTGTCTGTGAGTGTGTGTGTCTGTTAGTGAGTGAGTGAGTGTGTCTGTTAGTGAGTGTGTCTGTTAGTGAGTGTGTGTGTGTGTGTGTGTGTCTGTTAGTGAGTGTGTCTGTTAGTGAGTGTGTGTGTCTGTTAGTGAGTGTGTCTGTTAGTGAGTGTTTCTGTTAGTGAGTGTGTGTGTCTGTTAGTGAGTGTGTGTGTGTCTGACTGTTAGTGTGAGTGTGTGTCAGTGAGTGTGTGTGTCTGCTAGTGTGTTTCTGCTAGTGTGTGTATGCTAGTGAGTGAGTGTGTTTGTGTGTGTGTGTGTGTGTGTGTGTGTCTGACTGTGTGTGTATGTTTGC